>CM077831.1:20425704-21025704 GCA_039720395.1 Liquidambar formosana
AGAGCCTCTTTCGTGTTGGTTTTATTATCCCCCTTTTTTTTTTTTTGAAATTCCATTCCAGCTAGCATTTTTTTGTTGTGTTTGGCACGCATAGAGTTAGCCTACCCCAGCAAGGACTCCAAAATCGCATGGTTTTCACTTTAAAACCTCCCTCATCTCATGTTGGTTTTGCTTGTATATTTTATATTGTGATTATTATTATAATTATGATTGGCAATTCCATTTTCCAGCTTGATTCGCACCATTTTATTATAATTATCAAATGCATTCAGCATATATGGAATTGGCCTTCCCTAGGAATCCCAACTCGCCTGTATTGGCCAGGATTCAATAACATACGGTTTTTGAATAGGTACAACTTCTTCGCTTCATTCCGAAAAGAAAGCTAGAATGTGCATGATTACATGCAAATTGCATAGAGGCATTACAAATTGTAGGATTTATGATGTCATCCATGCATACACCTAGCGAGGACAACTTTATTCTCCCCAACTAATGAAAATTAAAGAGGGTTGTGTTGAGCATAAACCTTGATGACACACACAAAACTAGAAATTAACCCAATGAAAATAATTGCATGATATTCTGTTATTACTGTAAAAATGCAAAACAATTAATTAACATCTTTCTTCATCCCTACACCAAGGATCCTCTCTATTGCATTAGATCGACGGTATGGTTTAGTGAAATATAGACTATTAACTAGACCACCGGCCAGTAAATGGAGAGGGTCTCTTCTCCCTTGATATGAATGGTTTAGTGAAATCTGGACCGTTAATACCATGTGGGTCTCACACGTTTTGGTGAGTCTCACGTGATATGAATGGTCCAGATTTAATTGGACCGCTCAATAAATGGAGAGGATCTCTTCCCCCATCCCTAATGATTTTTTATAACATTGATTTAAAGTCATTTCAAAAATAATGACAGACTATCATGCTAGTTGATACTCTTATCCAAATTAACAAACTACTTACCGTTCTTGTCTTGTTCAATTAATTGGCAAGGTGACTTCTTCACTGATCATCTAGATAAGATTTTTCCTTGTTGACTAATAATTCAACTAATTAAACTCATATTACACGTAAATATGTGTTCAATTTTACCTCATAATTGAATAAGTATTTGAACGCTGTATTAGCTACAACAAATGATTGGAGGTTCAATCCTATTTCAAAACAAAAATTCAAAATTTACTCAATGACTATAGTCGATAATAATTTAATAGGTCAAGTTGATTAGGTTTGAGTTGGACCCTAAATAATTAGTACATCGTTTTTGGTGCCCTTTGGTTGTCCATATGATAATTAAATGATTATAGTGTATTTACATAATTTTAACAGGTACAAATTAGTCATTTGAATAAGATTATTGCAAAATATTGGACTCATCATTATAATTGATGTTATAAGATTAGTTCAAAAAACATAAGTGCCTTTAATTTAAATTTAATTCTCATTTGTGACGCTAGTCATCATTAATAACGACCAATTACTGTGTTTGTAAAAAGTATGTCGATATATTCAAAGTTTCAGACCAATATCCTTCTGGATTAAATTAGAAAAGCACTACCCTAATCACATTAATAACGACCTGGTCGTGTTGACGACATATATAGGTGAGTACCGAGTTGACCCGCTTGAGTTTCAAAACCATGGTACTAACTAATCGAAATTAAAAAAGCTGGTTGCGCTTAGCACAACCTACATAGACAACTAGTAAACAAAGGCATGCCGTTAAGCCTTCATTCTCATTCAAAGATGATTGAAAGCGACTAGCTATAGAATTGGTCACGATAATGAGGCATTCTAATGATAGATAATCTTGTTTAATCATTAACTAAAGGTTTTATAAATTCTCCAGCGTGGCTCTAAGTTAAGTTGCATAGTCAACTCTTCCATTATCCAATCACATATTTGTGTCGGAATATATATAAGATTATCTGTTTGTTAGATACTCCCACTTGTCCCGCATTATCTGATAACAATTTTCATCTTAGAAGGTCTCAAAATATTTGTTACTCAAGAATTTTTTTTATATATATATAATATATATATATATATATTCTCAATGCAACCCTTCTTATTTAAAATTATAATTACTTCGACCATGACACAAAATAAAGCAAGAGAGTAAAATTGGAAATTTAAAATTATAATTAATATATTTCACATTCAATTTTTACTTTTTTTATGTTTTATTTACATATAGTTTTATATATGTGATCTATCTATAACAGCTGTAGGAAACAACTGGTACACGTATTTGGAAAACCATATTCCATTTGTAGGTTTTATAATGCTATTGCTTTCCGGTGGGGGAACGATAAATGATTTCTATAGGTACAATAATTAGATACCGGCGCCGAGGGTGGCAATGTTTTGTTTGACCTTTCCAAAAATTGGAATTTTTTTTTTTTTTCCTCTTTTCCTGGGTGAGCTAGCAATTCAGACATAAATGTTTTTATTTGACTTAACCCAGCTTCAAATCTGTTTTGGACCAGCCAATTAAGTAGGCGTCTGTCCTCCCTTTGTCCTACCCACAACTCCGAAGGGACCTAACCTTTTCCCCCATAAATTTATGGTCTTTTTCATTAAGGTACAACCTAGAAAAGGAAGAGGAGGGAGGGGGGGGGGGGGGGAGAGAGAGGAGGGGGGGGGGGGGGGTGATTCAACTTTTGACTAGTGTTTGCATTTAATATAAGGGTGACGTACTGAGGTGCATCCATTTTTTTTTTCTTGGCAAAAGGGATTCAATTTTATTTCTTTTTCAATTATAATCTTGCTACTACGTCAACTTGTGACAAAGTGAACATATGAAATTAGTAACATACTTTAACCTTTTTCAATAAAAACATCGATCTAGAGAAACAAATAGTTGAATTTTTAGGTTACTTAAGGTTTGTGGTTTGCTGTGTGTGTATATATATATATATAATATCAGCTGTTAGTCCTGTGGGTGGCAGTGAGTCCATGCATTCGTCAGACGGAAATTTAGTCCACAATAATCCCAGCGTTCAAGAGTCAGGAGTTTAATTGAAAGATATATATGATTTCCTATCCCAGAACCAGCGCTTCTAGGACCATACCAATCAAGAAAATTTAATAAATTTAAAAGAATTTAATTTAACTTATAATGAAGAGGACTTAAATAATTGGAATATATATACCCAAGGTTTCATTACGATAATTTATCAAGAAATTTTTTTGAGAAACATCACATCAAGTATAATTGTGTTTTTTATTTTTTTTTATTTTTGTGATTTTTCAAATGGTTCAGTCCTCTTATGTTAAAGGACAAAAGATATCTAGAAGTTCAAAATTCCCTTTTAGAGATGTTTGAGGGCCAGCCAATATCTCTTAATTTACAGAATTCATTTTAAATTTATGACTCCAACTTTAAGATGGTGTTCATATTGGGCATGAAAAAAACAAAAGGATGGGGGGAATTACAGATAGGTCCAGCTAAGGGTAAATAATTACAGCTCAATAACTTATTAGTAAATAACAAAGAGGTAACTTGTAATTATTTGCCCGTTGCCAGACTAATCTATAATTGCCCAAAAAGAGGGGCACCTCTGCTGTTACGGGTCCAACCTTGTTAAGTCCTGGCCGGCTTGCACACTGTATGAATATCTCAATGACGCGTTACTTGTCTTTCCTTATCTCCTTCATCTGAAGTCAATAAAAATCAAAATAAAGAGGTCAAAAATCAAAATTATCCCTTAAACCTCATTACCAAGCATTTTTTGCTTACTAATTTATATATATTAGTTATGTTTTTATCAACACGTGTAAATGTAAGTTATATTAGTATTATATATTGAGGGTTGTACGTTTTGCATTGGTTTCATATACCTCATATCTTACTAATGCATAAAGTACAACCCTCAATCAACACGTGCTTATCTGATCATCATCTTCTATATATATATATATATATATATATATATTCATATTCTCTTTTATTATTATTTTATCACCATGGTACTCATTCAAAGTAAACAAATACAAAAAGTAATTAATGACAAAAAAACGAAGCTTGTGCACAGCAACCCCAACGTGTGGACCGCCTTTTGTTTTCAGCACTTCTATATAGTGATCAAACGAAGGCATCAACTTCATCCAAAGCTTAGCTTCAAAAACCCTAGGCATTATTCACTCACCCTTTTCATCGACTAGCTAGCTACGTCCATCGATCAACTTCATCGATGGCACTTCCAACGTTCGTAACACTTGTAATTGCTCCTCTTTTTCTTTGTTCGATCATCTCCGGTTATACACCGGCCGATGTAAAATCATGGTGTGGCAAAACACCTTACCCACAACCCTGTGAGTACTTCTTGACCCACAAACCTAGCCCTGCTCCTATGAAAAACAAGTCCGAGTTTCTTAAAGTGTCCATGCAACTTGCCGTAGAACGTGCCCTTCGTGCCGAAAACCATGCACATTCGCTAGGCCCCAAGTGCCGTAACGAGCGTGAAAAGGCTGCATGGGCTGATTGTGTTGAGCTCTATGAATACACCATTCATTACCTTAACCAAACCGTCGATCCCAACACCAAATGCACCCAAGTTGATTCACAAACATGGCTCAGCACGGCTCTGACGAACCTCGAGACGTGTCAGACCGGGTTCGCCGAGCTAGGGGTTGGGGACTACATTTTGCCTCTAATGTCAATAATGTGTCTAAGTTGGTGAGCAACACTTTGGCTATCAACAAAGTTCCATATAGTGAGCCAAGTTACAAAGAGGGGTTCCCTACTTGGGTCAAACCCGGCGACCGGAAACTCCTTCAGAGCTCGTCGCCAGCTTCTCAGGCGAATATCGTGGTGGCAAAAGATGGGTCGGGGAATTACAAGACGGTGAAGGAAGCGATTAGCGCGGCGTCATCGAGGAGTGGAAGTGGAAGGTATGTGATATATGTAAAGGCAGGGGTGTATTCGGAGAATGTGGAGATTGGAAACGGTTTGAAGAATATCATGTTGGTGGGTGATGGCATAGGGAAGACTATAATCACTGGGAGCAGGAGCGTTGGTGGAGGTTCTACCACATTCAAGTCTGCCACTCTTGGTAAGTTGATATATTATTAATTAAGAACTAAAGAGATTGATTTACTAAGAATTAATTCCATAGAATGGGTTGTTTTTTGACAATTCAAGCTAAGGAAATTAAACATAGAGACTTGGTATGCATGTGCTCTTGAAATTCAGTGTAGAAATTCAAAGTGGAAGTAAGATTAGGTATAAATGAAAGTGTTTTTACTTACTTTCTTTCTTTCTTTTTTTTTTTTTTTCCTCTTGAAAAACCAAAGTTTTCAAACGGATAAAATCAATTAGTGTATATTTGACTCAGTTGAGTTTTAAGGTGACTCATCTGAGTTAATGAATGATAAGTCATAACTAGTTCCAAGTTCCAACATATGGCATAAAATTCTAACAGGATCTCACAAGATTTTGTTTTTGAAAGGCATGGTCATTTGAAACCATCCACTAAAATTATCTTAATTTAGAAATGATAATGATATTGTCAATGATATTTCGTTGTTTTCACGAAAGTAATTCAGTTTGTATCTAACCTTATGGTTTCGACATGCATTTACAAATTTATCGAGAGAAAGAAGACAAAAGAGATAAAACAAGATGTTACTAAAAGATAGGACTAAAAACCTAAGTCAAAGATTCTAATTAGGGAATTAATTAAGTTTCCTTATAGGCAGTAAAGACCAAGAGCTAAAAAGGCTAGCTACATATTCAAAATCCAACTACCTATGTGGTTAAAAGGTTTTTTATGGTGAAAATAGTTGTACCTAGTTGAATTTCTTGCTATTTATGGGGGAAAATTTGAGTTGATTCACAACATAATTTATATGAATTTCTTGCTTCTTTTCTAAAGAAATTATCATGTTGACTTCATGTGGTAAAAAAATAAAAAATAAAAAAAATTCATGGTTCCATGTCATAAAGAAAGTGACATGATTGAATTAGACATCTGTTAATTAGGAGGGGACCATTTTTGTATGTACAAAGCTTGGATGGCACTCAACCTAGATCAAAGGGCGGCCAATAGCTAGGCTCTGTCGATTGCTTTTAATTTCCCATTGGAAAAATTATTGGAGTCTGGACCACGTACATGCTTATGATTAAATAAAGTCGCCAACAGAGATTTTTTTATATATAATTAAATTACTGGTCAATAGCCTTTATCAGTTTTGCAGTTTTATCACTTCTAAATTTATAACCACAGTTTCAAAGTAGGCTATAAGGTCAATTAAGTTGGTAAAATTTATTTTTCATGCCTTGAATCGTATACTCATAGTAGTTGTACCCACTAACTATTATAGAATGATGTGATATTGTGTTTTCCTTTTTATTTAAGCAACTATTTATTGTTTATAGATCTCTTTAGAGGTTTTTACAATTTTTTGTTCTGAATTTTCAGCGGTCGTTGGAGATGGATTCATTGGTCGTGGCATTACAATCCGAAACACAGCCGGACCAGCTCAACATCAGGCGGTGGCCCTTCGGGTCGGGTCGATCTCTCCGTATTCTACCAGTGTAGCTTCGAAGGATACCAAGACACTCTCTACGTCCATTCCCAAAGACAATTCTACAGAGAGTGTGACATTTACGGAACCGTCGATTTTATTTTTGGAAACGCCGCCGTTGTTTTCCAAAACTGTAACATCTATGCTCGTAATCCCCCAAACAAAACAAACACCTTAACTGCCCAAGGCAGGACTGACCCTAACCAAAACACCGGAATTTCCATCCACAATTGTAGGGTCACCGCCGCCTCCGATTTAAAGCCGGTCCAGAGTTCCGTCCGAACGTACCTTGGAAGGCCGTGGAAACAATATTCGCGAACAGTATTCATGAAAACTTATCTCGATAGCTTAATTGCTCCTGCGGGGTGGATGGAGTGGAGTGGTAATTTTGCTCTCAGCACATTGTATTATGGTGAGTATCAAATACGGGTCCCGGTTCGTCCACCGCAAGTAGGGTAAAATGGAGTGGCTACCATGTCATCACTAGCGCGACGGAGGCTTCGAAATACACCGTCGGCAACTTCATATCCGGCGGCTCTTGGTTGCCGGCCACCAATGTTCCCTTCACTTCCGGCCTTTGATTGATTTTCTTTCCTATGGTACATGAGTTTTACATTTAATTTATGTTCCGTGGCATGGTCACCTAATTCGAGTTCCGTGCCACAAAAAAAATAAATTGTTGGTCACCAAAAAAATAATCAAGAAAATAAGGTGTTTGTATGTGTGGTTACTAATTACTACCATTGTATTGTTATTGAACAATTAGAAAAAAAAAATCAATTCTTATTCATTTTGGAATGTGGGTATCTTTTTGTTCTTATTATTTATGTTGTGATAGTGATGGATGAAGAGAGATTACATCAACTTTCCATAAGTATTTGCTTTTTTCAATCACTAGATTACTAAAGCAACTCAAGCATCAAGCACCAACAGAAAATCCTCTCTCGTGTGGACTATTGAATCTCTTCTAGGCATGTGCGCATTATCGAAATTCTTGGTCCCCAAATTCATAACTTGGGGTTCTCTTGTAAATTTGTAATCTCCTATTCATTGTCCCCCATGAATTATAATTTCTATCAATTATATTGTACGGATGTGAAATGAGGTCACGGAGGCCATAGCAAGGGATTTGCATTATATAGTCTGTCTTATAAACCCAAGGAAAAGACAAGTTTTTTTTTTTTTATTCAGCCAAAGGAGGACAAAGCGAACAAGGCACGTAACATGACAATTCACGAAAGATGGTGATTGACGGTCAAAAACCCTAAGGTCAAGGACGGACCTACACTTATGCCTGGGTGGCCATCCCCCCCCCCCCCCCCCACCTCACTTCCAAAAATTGTCTTGATAAAGTATTGTTTGGTGACCAGACTTGAAGCTAATACCAAAACATATTACATGTTAACTTGTTACAAATGGATTACCAACCTATTATGAAATGACTACTAATGGGTTTGGTTTTGGTATTATATTGCTAATGGTCACCAAACGTAATTTATTAGTTACAGTTTTTTAGGCACAATCTAGGAATGGTCACTCCCAATCAGCACAATGGTTCCTCACATGATTTCTTAAAAGTCAAATAGGCAATTTATACCCAAGGATAAAAAGCTAGAATTAATATATATAAAAGGTAAAAAAAAACAAAAACAAAACACCTTCTCCTATCGATTGTATTAGCTTTATTATTATTATTATTATTATTTATTTAATGTTAGATTTACCCCAGATTTCTATCAAACAAAATCATTGAGCATATTAGAGGGTAACGGTTGGCGAAAAACATCTTATCAGAAAAAAACATTTTGTTTTTGTTTTTTTTGTTTTTTGTTTTTTTGTTTTTTGGTCATGGTTTTAGAGAAGTATACGTAAGGTCAAGTCATTTATCTTCCATTCAATGTATATATTTAATTTTGAATCTTAGTATAGTTTTCATACCTGAAAGGTAAAATTTTTATTATTCATACTTTAGCCACCCCTGAGATAAAATCCTGGTTTCGTCCCTGCCTAAAGTCATGAGATCGGGAGAAGGTAAGGATAGTATATATTGAGATGATTTTGGTATTGAGAAAAAAGGATTACCCTATTTCATTTAATTGGGTTGTATACAACCCGATTCACTTGGCTAGCTAGACTTGGATAAATCGGGTACACATACATGAAAAGACCATGTTAGACTTGAGCCACTTGGCTTTGCTAATAGTGATACTCCTTCTGTCTCACAAAGATAGGTTAAGTTTGATAAAACATACAATCTAAGAAAACCATCATTGCATTGATTTCTCATTTATTAAACTCTATTTTTCCAAAAATATCTTCTTCTATTAATCGTTTTTGGGTTGTGTGAAAAGTAATTCTTGAAATAAGAGAGGGTGGTATAGGAAAATCTAAAAAAAAAATATATATATATATATATATATATGATTTGAGTTTTTAGAATGGCCAAACATTTTGGGACAAAAAAGTTACAGAAATGACTTATCTTCGTAGGACAAAGGGAGTATATAATTACTTACCAAATATACATGTACAATTCTATGTATATTACCCTTGGGTTCCTGATGCATTGAGATATTCTATGCTTACCATGTGTACACAAGTATTATATGCATATTACTAAAGAAAATTCAAAAGGCTAGGGCTGGCCATGGCCCCACCAGCCCTAAAGGTAGATCCTTCTCTGATTTGTGAATGTTGCCACATAGAGAAATGTGGCTAGACATTCCTGAGTTCAACTCTTGCTATCCCTTCAGGATCATCCCAAATAAAATTTTCATAGTTCTCATGAACTTTAATCTTATTAGGTCTATGTAAGTGGTGGGATTTTACATGGATTGGATTTGCTCGCAGGATTTTCTCCTCATATAAAAAAATTAAAAAAAATGGGCGGGGGAGTCAAATAGTTTTTTTTAATGATGTAAAAGTTCAAACTTGGTAATATCCTTTCCATTACATTCACTACAAGAATAATGTTAATAGATGACGCTTTTAAAATTTTAAAAGATGACCGTTTTTAAAAAACCAGTCATGTTTTGATTTTTAAGATGAAAAGATGACTAGTATCTAAGGTTAACCCTAAAACAGTCATCTTTAAAAGATTAAAGATGACTGGTTTTTAAAAACAGTATAGCAAAAGATGACTGGTTTTAAAAAAAGGTCATCAATTCACCACCCTAAAAAAATAAAAATCTAATATATTCCTCCCGTGTCAAGCAGCTCCCCGATCCCCTTTTAACATAAGCCATTTTTTTTTCTCTCTCGGTCTCTCTTTCTCTCCCTTCTCCATCCCTTGGCACAGAGCTCTCACGCAACACACCACTGCCCTCACCCTCACCGTCGCCGTCGCCGTCACCGTCGCCCAACGCCGACCTCACCCCCGTCGCCCAACGCCACCCTCACTGTTGCCATCGCCCACACCGTTTCTTTCTTTTTCCCTTGCTGCCGTCGTGGTCTCCATGGCCAGGTGAGTTAAGTTGTGGTTTTCTCTTTGTGCATTTATTTTTGCAACGAAATCTTTCTTCATGTGTTTGTCAAATGTGTAAATTAGGATTTAATTTTTAGGGTTTTAGGATTTGGGATTCAATCTCAATTTTAGGGTTTCTCATCTAGTTTTAACTTTTGGATGATTCTTCTGTGAATTTTGATTACTAATGATAAATTTGTAGGGTTTCAGGATTTGGGATTCTTTTATATAAGAAATTTGGAACGGTGAAGGCATTGGTGAGCAAGAATCCAAGTTGATTCAGAAGCGATTAACTGGGGGAAAGCAACTCGATTTGAAACTAAGCCAAAAAAAGCTTAAACAGGTATTGATTAGTTCCTTCTATGCCTTGGTTACTGGTGGTTCTCTATTGATTAAGGAATCTGGACCATGGACATTTCCTGATTCCTCAACTAGATCAACTAGATAGGGCGTCTTTTTATGTTCCTTGAGGTGTTTTGGTTTGGGTTTTGGTTGGGCTGTTTGGGTTTCTTTGTGATGCTTTTTGGCATGTGTTTTTGGTAGTGTCAGGCTCTTGTTGCTCTTTTTATAATCTTGGCTGAAGGGAGGAAGAACTGATGGAAAACACGTCTAAGTTGAGCAGTCTCTCAAATTGTGGTTATATATATATATATGGAAGGAACTTCTATCTGTACCTATTTATCTTAAAAGACTTGTTCCGTCAGTGGCATGTAAAATTAGTAATTGGTTGATGTTTCCCCTTTATGAGAATTTCAGTCCAAATATGATAGATGGGACTTTAATTGAGTTAGGTTAACACAAAATGAGTTAAATTAAGAAGATATTTCGTGGAAGGACATAATTTATATTGATATGAAATCATATTCTTTTGAGTACCTGAAATGATTCTCGCGTTCTTTCATTTTCTGTCATTTGGTGGTTTTTGAAGTTATCTATTTCTTATCATTGCTTAATATTTCATTATTATTGATTGGTGATTTGGTTTGATGTTTGATAGTTAGGTTTTTAGTTTTCTATATGCTAATGAAGACAAGTGATAGGGTTGTTGAACGCACAGTCACTTAATTTTGTTAAAAATTTAGCAATCTAAGAAAGTTTTTCTGGATTCCAATTCACATAGATCAAACTCTATTATTTATTGTGTATTTCTGGTTTATAGGCAAAGTGTGATACCAAAGGTGCTTCCAAACCTTATTAGTGCGGGCACTTTGCTTCCCTAGGTTGTTTTGGGCAACCATCTGAGGGCTAGTATAGACTCCTCTGAAATCATGGTATTGGACTTACGAAAGGTAAGCCTTATTCCCAGCTATTGAACTCTAACAAAACTCTTCACGATTTTTTCTTACCCTTATGTTCATTCTTTCTCTTCTTCTCATGTTTCCCTACTCCTTTGGGGATAAAGGTCTCCTCATAAGTAACTGCTTCAGAACAGAGTCCAGAAAGGGATTTCCAGCCTTTATTTCTATTGAACAACACACCAGAGGTAATAGTTACTCCTTCCAAACTAGCAACAATTGCTGATATGGGGGTGCACACTCGCTGGAAGCAAACCCATTCGAGAACCAAGCAATGCTTGCCCTGTTAGCTGCCACAATGAAGTGGGAACCCATTTGTGGGACCCAGGGGATAGAGTTTTTAGCCGATTTAAATATTAATTCAAGGGTGGAAAGTCTTGTTTTTACTTAAGAAAGATGGCGCCTCTAAAAGGATGTCTTCAATTTAATCACCAACTATGTCGACAGCAGAAGAGAAGAGGCTGTATAGCGAGGAGAGAGTTTAGTATACGTTACGAGCTAGTAAAGGTATAGTAAGAGTTCTGCCTCAAGTGAAGTGAACGAAGGGAACAGAAGAGTCTATATATACTAGGTGAAACGATCCCCTTCCTATAGATGTAAAGACTTGACTTCACTGAACCGACACTACTATTTGTCAGCTCCTACCACTCGTCCCTCGTCTGCTCGTCGAGTGCGTCCCTAGCCCTTGCTCGTCTCTAGTAGCCCATCGAGTTTCTTCGCCCCTCTCCCGCTTATTGATTAGGGTGAGTCACTCAAGTCCCTTGTCACTCGTCCCTTTATTCTCATGTTTGTAGTTGACACAGACTTATTTTTCAGTTGGTCTTACGTCTTAAGGAGCTCCCATTTAGTACTCTGGTTGCATGATTTTTATATTTATTTTTAGGTATTTATTTGATTGTTTCCACTCGAGGTTCGTGAGTTATTAATCGCAATATATCATTCCAAATATATTATGTAACATTTGGATATGTTTAATATGTGATAGGTCCTGCAGCTGAAGACATGTTCCATTGGCAAGCAACAATTATGGGACCTGCTGATAGCCCATACGCAGGAAGTGTATTCTTAGTTACTATTCATTTTCCTCCTAATTATCCTTTCAAGCCCCCCAAGGTAACTTTTCGCATGTGCAATTTTTGTACATTTTCTAATTTGTTTCTAATGTTAGTGCTTGGAAAGTAGTGTTTGTTGTTCCTTGAGCACCATAGAATGGAAATTATTTTGGTCTTTTTATTTTTTATTTTACATAAGAACTATATGATTTGACATGTTTATGTCGTTATTTCCATCTGTTTAAAGGCCGTGTTTGGTAGGACTGAGTTCACTAACTTTAATGCCTCCATGGCTAAGAAGCCTTTTAGCTGGATGAAGCATGTATATTGGTTTCTCAGCAGTACCATTTTCTGGAGACAATGTCTCTTTTTCCCTACCACCTGCGTGTGAACATCAGATAAAATTAGCCAAGCAGGTATCCATCCAAAAAAGAAATGGAAAAATTAAAATAAAAGGAAGGGAAGAAGAAATGTATGGTGGTGCCTGGCACCAACACAGTACCAACTGGTGATAGCTTATCAATCCATTTAATCCATCCAAATACCTCTTGGATGGATTATAGTCCAAAAGTATATATGTTATATACCAAATAGGTAAGCTTAACCGTTCAAACAGCAAGAAGACTTCGTTAATCCATCCTTAAAGAACATTTTGGACCCACAGCCACAAGATGATTTTCAGAGTCCCTCATTGGGGATGAAAACACCTAGTAAAAAAAGGCTCTTCTCCTAACTCAGTGCCAAAAACTGACCATGCAGAAATTGGTGGTTGGCAGAAACTCCACCAGCAGAGATAAGTTTACTGTGGGAGATATCCATAGCTTTCAAGACTTGGAGAATGTTCAAAGCCAGATTGTTCTGGATCAAGTGCACAAACAGAATCATCTGTATCCTTGATTACTTTGTGGGTAAATTTTTTGATAGTTTTTAAATAGACGCCCTAGTTTCGAAGCTCGAATATGGTCCCCTCTAACCATTTTCTTTTCCTTATTGAATTGTTAGAATGGTACAAGGGAGCTTGAGGATTCTCCACCAGGAACTTGGCGCCTTCTATGAGAGAAAAAGTTGCAGTGCTGTCTAAATCATCATCTGAAGAAAAGGACTCTGAAAGCTCTGAAGAAGATTCTCCCTTTATTGGAGGATATAACTGTCCGTACATCATAAATTCACATTTAAATTAAATGATAGATACACATTCATTGAAAATATTCATGTAGTACTCAAATTTATTAATATTTTATTCTAAAATAAGTTGCTTTGATATATATATATATATATATATAGATAATTGAGTTGAGTAATTTGAATGATTGTCCTACAATGTCAGAATCCCTATGTAATGTGGACAATGTTGGAAGATATTGTTTACATAATTTGGTTCTTAGAAGCAAGGGTTGTGGAAATTATTATTTAAGTAAATAGAATTAACTTAGAAAGGAAAATAATTATAAGATATCAGAAACTTTTAGAGCTGAACTGAAATAATGAATTTTAAATAAGTAATTATTGTTCTTGTGCAATAGCTCCTCCAATTTTCATGGTAAATGAGCTAGAGCATTTCTTACAATCAAGACATGCTAATATGTATATTGAGAGTTAACTGAATTGTTTAGAAGGGCAGTGGACTTTTTATTTATTATTATTCTTTTATTAATACCCGTTCTCTCTTGGGATATTTGGTTGGCAACTCTGTAAATGTATTTTCATGTTGGATTGTGTTTTTGATTGCTCTGTTAAGGTGTTGAAGGTTAATGCATTTATTATGTCATTTTTTGTTGTTGTTGTTGCAGACTATCTCTTTATTGTTGCAAGTAGGGCTATCTAAGAATTATCTCTGCACTAGCTAAAAGATACTATGTGCACCTGTTTTTAATATACTCCTATTGTTTTTAATGCATGTGAGATTTTTCTCGTCATGGGATCCACTGTTGCTTAATGAGATCCATCAGATCATGGATCATGTTACCTCCCCCCCCCCCCCCAAAAAAAAAAGAAAAAAAGAAAAAAAGGAAAAAGGAACCATTAACACCATGTTATATGTGATTGATCGTCACCTCCCAATCCAAGCCAAGTAAGGACTGCAATAATGAATAGCGAATAAGAAGAGGTAAAGCAGCTTAAGCATCCACATTGACGTGAAGCTTTCTTTTACCTCCCTCACTCAAAAGCAAGTTGGAGTCCTTCCTTCTCTTGGGGCCCAGGCCCATAAGTCAGCAGCTATACTGGCGATCTTGAATAAGGCCCCTCAGCACCCACGATCTTGGACTTCTTGTCCAATTTGTATTTATCTCTTTGATTTATACAATTTGTTAATTATCAAAAGAAAAAAAAAACTAGATCAACTAGATAAGAAATTTGTTTTATTTGTTTATGTTTTAATTTTGCAGTTGGACAGCAAAAAGCTTGATGCTTTACCCAAGGAGAAGGATTGGAGTCCTGTGGTGAAGGTTAGTCTTGTTGTTTTTGGCATGGCTAATAACATTGAATTGCTGAATTTTATTCTTTGTATGGCTCAAATTTCACCTTGGTTAGAATGGCGCAGCTGGTTAGATCTTAATATGGATTACCAGTCTTGAGTATCTGTTGAATGTTGAATCTAAACCATCGTGGGGTTCTGTTAGGTGCGGAGAGAGGCACCTACATATGTTGCCCCCACACTTGGGGAAAATGCAAATATATCAAACATTTCCAAAAGCTTGGATACACAAGAAGAACCTCATGTTCACCAAAATGCTGGCTTATAAGTTTTCAGGAAGATCTTTGTTTTGGAATTGCAGCTCTCTGTATATAAAGTGAGAAAACCGAATCAATCTTGTTTGATCTGTAAACAACAATCTCTGCTCACAATGTTTCTGATATCTACTTGACTTATTATATCTGGTATGTCTTTTAGTGCATTGATCGAAGGATGTGGGCACCACCCTCTCCATTGCATCCTATTTTTCAATGCTTGTGCTTCATCGGAACTATTACCCAAATACTTCATCTTTACTTGTTTTGTCAACACTTATTGGTTATTTCTCATTTAATCTCTAATTGTTTATTGCAGTTATGTTTGTCACGCTGAACTCAATGTTATCCTAAACACAAATCATGCTTCTGCTGTTGGATAGGTTAGCTTGAGTCCTGTTCTTATATCAATTTCTTTAAAATCTTTATGCTTTACCTTCTCTAAAAAATAAATAAATAAATAAATTTCTCTCTCTCTCTCTCTCTCTCTCTCTCTCGCGCGCGCGCGCGCACACACACACAATTGTGCATGTGTGCAAATAATATGATTTTTTTTAATCAATTTATGTATTTTAAGGAGAATATCAAAACAGCATACATTGGCTGCTTTCTCTTACCTGCATTGCTACTTTGCATAAAGTTTTGTGCTGTCTTACTATGATTTGTGCAGAAGCTTTACGTGACCATGTTCCCTTGCAATGAACGTGCCAAGCCTAGAACAGTATACTCTAATTCTATGTGAAAATTTGACAATCTAAAAAGATGAGAAGAGTTGAAAAATCAACGTAACCTCTAGTGGTAGGCTGATAAACTTCATTTTGTTAGTGTTGCTGTTATGGGCATAAGGGAGTTAGTTTGACTCAAGTTTATGCCTTATTAATGGAATCAGTTTTTTTCAAATAGTCCTATTTGGTTTTGACAATTTTTTTTTTCCCACTATTTTGGACTTAGGCTTTGAGCTCGTGCAAATCATATACGACTATTGATTTGACGTGAACTGTATTGCATTTGTGGTAGAAGCTGGTGTGAATACGCATGCCAATCGATACTTGATGATTGCAACCAGTGGAGGCTTAAATCAACAAAGAACAGGGGTAACTTTTTTGGCTCATGTTATCAACTTAAGGACAGTTTTATTTAATTAAAAGTTTGATATCCTTAAAGACATAAGGGGTTATAGCAATGACATTCAGAATGTGCTTGATGTTAGTCTTATCTTTGTGAGACTGATCATATATCTTATATTTATTGAGGCGAATTGTTTTATGCAATGAGATCCTATTGTAGGCAAGAAGTAGGGGCTGCCAAGTTTTTGTTAATATGCATCTTCCATTGCAATATATTTTCGTGCAGTTTTTTGTTTTCAAATGTGGGTTTATTTGTTTGCCCCTCCAATTACAGTTTGTGCCCTGTCACTTTTAGCTCTTTTCTTTTTGCGATTAGCACACTGTTACATAGAACTATATATGTTAAATAGATTTTGCCTTTTGCAGTGTATGTGGGTGAGATAGAGAGAGAGAGAGAGAGAGGAAGGGATATTTTGCTTGATAGAGTCAAAGAAATGGGAGCAAATTAACATTGAAGCTTTTGTGGATGCTCACTCTTCTAATTCGTCCATTTTTTTTGTTTTTTTGTAATTCTCACTTGATCGATGGTTTCTTTTTGTATAGTTGAATCATGTACCATGGCAAAAAGTAAAATTTTTTTTAGGATGTTTCCTTTTTAGATTTGTTTTTCATTTTAACATCTAAAATATTGTATGTAGGACTAGTTGGGTAAAGGGAATGGTGACTTTTGAAACTATGTTATTCTAATCTAATGCAATGAAAATGATGGTTTTATAATTAATATGAGTGATTTAATTTCCTTTGTTATTTTATTTGTCTTAATTTCTTTCATTTCATATTGAGAATTTAATTATTGAGTAATTTGTATAAACAGGTTTATGTATCAAATTTAATAACAGGTTTGATAGGGTAGTAAATAGTATATGACATTTTTTGGATATGAATACCACCAAAAAAAAAAAAAAAATTGGTGCCATAGATAAGATGACTGTTTTCTATAGTCATCTTTTAATACATAAGATGACTGGTTTTAAGAGCATAAGATGACTGTGAAAAACAGTCATCTTATACAGTCACACAGTCATCTTATATAGTAATACATGACTGTTTTTAAGAACATAAGATGACTGTGAAACACAGTCATCTTATACAGTCACACAGTCATCTTATATAGTAATACATGACTGTTTTTAAAAACATAAGATGACTGTGAAAAGCAGTCATCTTATATAGTAATATATGACTGTTTTTAAGAACATAAGATGACTGTAAAAAGCAGTCATCTTATATAGTAATATATGACTATTCTTAAGATAAAACCAGTCATGTTTTGTTAAATATATGACCATTTTTAGCGGTCATCTATAGCATAAAAGATGACTGTGTTAATGAATAAAGGATCTTCTTTCTTTGATTCAAACATGACTGTTTTTAAAAAACGGTCATCTATTACTCTCAAAGATGACCGTAAAAAACAGTCATCTTATTTGATGATAAAAGATGACGCCTGAAGAGATGACTGTTTTTTCTAAAAACAAAAATGACTGTTTTGCTAAAAGATGACTGTTAAATACAGTCATCTATCAACGTTTTTGTAGTAGTGATTTATAACAAAAAATTAGAAGGAGCAACACTGTAACATCATCTTGATTTGAATCCAAATATACTATCTTATTATCTCTTGATTATCTCCAGGGGAATGATTAAGGCCTGCATTCTACGTGCACATGCATCACATGTGTCACCCGCTTCTAGTATATATGTTGGAAAGTATGACATATCATATCGTACAAATATTGGGTTTAATATGACTTCATGTACCTATTTGAGTCCTCTATCTAATAACTTTGGTTTTTTTTTCTTTTTTTTTTTTTTTTTCTGGTATAATAAAAAGGTATCTCAAACTAGTTCCCATAATGCACAAACTACCTGCAAACCCATGCATCTGATAATAAAGAAACAAAACTTGAACTTGGGACATCTAATTCCGGAATCTGAATCCTTAACCATATACACTACTCTCACGTGTTAGATCCTTTACTTCGTATAATTGTTCAGACCCTTCACTTGACAACTTAGGTTTTATACTGAGAACAATATATCCGGCTAAGCAAAGCAAAAACCAATTACAGAGCAGCCAAGGAAACAATCATGTAAAGCGTGGATTATTAGAACTGTTCCTACGACACATAGCTGCTCATTTGCTTGCCCTTTGGATCATTTTGGCCTTATCCTCTCTACTCAACTCCCAATATCTGTTCTCAATGCGGAATTGGAGGATGAGGATAGGGTGGCACCTGTTGTTTCTTCCTTTCCACTCTCAATATATTTTCCTTTATCGGGAAAAATAAATAAATAAATAAATTTGTAAAGTGCGGGCCACGAGTAACAAAGCCAATCAAGGGCCTAATCATGTAAGGTGTGGATCACGAGCAACAAAGCCCACCAAGGGCCTGATACCGCTGCACTAGACAAGTCTGGTTTCATGTTGGGAGTGGGATAGAAACAATGCCAATTTGGGCCCAACCTTATGAGACAGATTGGATCCTCCAGGGCCCCCAACAAGATGGTAAAGTAGTTTGCATCAATTGGTGAGGCCCGTTTTAGGTTTTCAAATGGAAATTTAACATGGGGGCACTTATTTCATCCCTTTATTTTGTTTGTACACCTCATTAAATTTAATTTATCAAGATTTTATACAAATATGAAAGGGTTTTATGAAAATTAATCACATGATCCACTAAAAAAATATCATTTTAAATAATTTTGAAGAAAAAATTTTTTATTCAAAATTTGTTATTTAAGTGGACTTTTTAACCATTTATCGTCTCTATTTCATTTTTTGGCCAAAAAATTTATTAAAATGAAAGAATTTGAAAAACCTTTCTACAGAAAAGTTGTTTAAAATAATGTTTTTTATAGGATTACACAGTCAGTTTTCATAAAAACCTTTCATATTTTTCTAAACCCTTGATAAATTAATGGGATGTTCAAACAAAATTTTGGGGTTGCAATATCCGGTCCCATTTAACAATTATAATGTACTCCCTCCGTCCCACAAAGATAGACCAATTTTGCTATTTTTTTCCCCCCAAAATGGTTGTTGTCTACTTTGAAAAGTCAAATCATTACTTTTTTAAGTTTCCTACAATACCCTTTGTTATTTCAATAATTACTTTTGACACAAAACCTAATACAAGAAAGGAAAGGATATTTTTGGAAAGATGAAACTTAATAAATGACAAGTCAATGTAATGATGGCCTTTTCTTAATCTCCGTGTTTTGTCAAATATGACCCATTTTTGTGGGACGGAGGAAGTATATGGCATAGTATTAGAGTATTCATGTTCTTATGGACGAAGTCAAGAATTTTGTTCAGGAAAGTGACCTTTGATTTATTTCTGAGTACATTATTAAAAAAAATTGAAGAAATTTTAATTCAAAAATTTCCACTTGTCTTTTTATTTTGAAGTAGAATTTTTTTTTTTTTTTTTTTAAGTGAGTGGTGGGAAAGAAAAAAAATAAAGGGCATTTAAAAAAATTCATGGAAAATCTAGAAAATAAAAAATTTCTCTCCCAAACAACCCCCCCTCTTAAAAAAAAAAGACTTATACAAGGATTCATCCATGCATGTTCTTAAATGAGACTATTTTAAAAAGTTTGCTATTATTTCAAATTTTGACTCTTATTTGTAATTATAGCTGCTATTTTCTTACATTTTTTTCATTGGGTAAGGGACTTTTGCTATCAATAGTATCTAAATGTATTAAAATTGTTTAATTTCCATTTGAATGCCCAAAAAGGTCCTAAAAAATTAGGAAACCTTTCACCAATTGATAATTGAACATGGTCTCGAGTTTGGTGTCCCCCATGATGGTTTTCCCCATCCATCTTTTCTTTTAGGCTTTATTTGGTGTGTAGATTTTATCAAGGGAAAAAAAAAATTGTACTCTTCTTTATTTGGTTGTAATGGAAAATTGGAAAAAAATAAGAATTGGAATGATTTTGACTTGATATGATTTTAATTTTTCCTCATTTTTTTCCCTTCCTATTTATTTATTTATTTATTTTTTTCCTTGGTAGAATCCATAAACCAAATAGAGAGTTAGTGTCAAGGAGATTTGATTCTCATTGTCCGCTTTATGGTTGGCGTAAGTTACTAGTAAACTAAGACAAATGTTGTAAATATGGCCTAGAGCTCATCTAGCTCTAGTGAATAAAAATATTAAGGACTCGTTTGGTTGTCCAATTCAAAATTAAATAATTTAAGATATTTTACATAATATTTATTTTTTTTATATTTTATTTTTTGGTATAAGCTAGAGTAAATGTCAAAAACAACGTGGACTTGAAATATTTTACATAATATTGAAAGCACAAATTTATTATATTGAATTAGAATATGTGGACATCCCATTTTGTTCCTACATTTTGATGGTGAATTCCCAATAATGAGGACTGTAATGTTTATTGTCAACGTGGGTCTATTTTCTGCAAGCAAAGCAAGCAAGTGGGTTAGTAGGAGAAGTTAGGTGGATGTGGGGAAATATAAAAGAAAGGTGGGGAAGGTAATCTTCTATAAAAAGAGAAGTGGGATGTTAGGTGGATGTGAGAAAATATAAAAGAAATGTAGGGAAGGTGGGATGTTAGGTGGATGTAAGAAAATACAAAAGAAAGTTAGGGAAGGTAATCTTCCGTAAAAAAGGAAGTGGGATGTTAGGTGGGGGAAGGAAATAAGGAAGAGGACGGCCAACTTCCCATCACAGTTGAGAGGTTGCTAGGGATGGTCTTTTGTGGGGAAGATAATCTTCTGTAAGAAAGGGAGTGGGATGGTAGGTGGAAGAAAGGAATAAAGAAAAGGACGGCCGGCTTCACATTAAAGTCGAGAGGTTGTCAGGGATAGTTTTCTGTGAGGAAAATAATCATCTGGCGGGCACTACACCTCGTTTATAATGAAGAAGGGGGTGACGAATGAGGTCAAGGGTGACGATCCTACACTGGAAATTTTCCCTGTAAATAGAAAGAGCTTTAAGGAGCTCGAGGAAGCAGTGGGAGAGACAAAAAAAGAGGGAAAAAGAGGATTCCAATATTGAGGGGAGCGTTATACTAAGAATAAAGAGGGAATAATGAGAGAAAGAAGAGAGGGAAAATAATAGAGAGTAAATCAGTAAGGAAAGGAAAAAGCTTGTTGAGCTCAAAGGAAGAGAGACCGCTGAGTTAACAGTGGACCTGAGGGACAATTTGAACACCAATCCACTTTATTTGCAAGAGGTATAAACATATTTTTTATATAGTAGGATTGCACAAGTTGTTTAGATAGTGGTTTTGCTACATGTAAAATATGCTCAAACTAACTCCCCTACAAAGAAGTTAGTTTAATCACGGGGAAGGTAAATTAGTGAAGTCATGCATAGGCATATTTATACCATGCATGCGCATGACAAATCATATGTGCGCATATTTATAGTATGCGTACATATGATTATTTTGATTCCTAACTTTTATTATTTTACTAGTATAATCATTACTTTCACCATTACTTTTTCATCATTACCTTCATTACATTAATAACCTCTTATTATTCATTTGATTATTATATTCTAAATTGGGAGTAATAAAAATGTGTACGTATGATTATGGTTCATTTTAACTTGCATTTGTTTATTTCATGTTTCACATGTCTTTTATTTATCTCATGTTTCATATGCTTTGTTTATATATATTCTCTTATTGTTTTGTGTTATTAACATGACATTCGTGTGTGTGTTTTGCATGATATAAAGGTAATCTAAATTAAATTAAAATATTAAATATAGTCAATGAATACACAATGAGGGTTGGTTTATTACCCAATATTGTTGGGTGCCTAACACCTTTTCGACATGTACCTTAGTTCCGAACTTTTCTTTGGTCAAAAAAATTGGTCGTGGACCCTTCCAAGTGGCGACTCTCATTCCTATGTTAATCCCTCGGGGTAGGCACCACCATCAGAAGCAAAGAAGAGGTAAAATACAGGTAAAAAAAAAAAAGTGCGAGCGCGTGGTGAAATGAGAGTCGCCACCTGGAAGGGCCCAAGATCAATTTTGTTGACCAGAGAAAGGTTCGGAGCTAAAATACATGTTGGGAAGGTGTTAGGCACCCAACAATGCCTGGTAATAAGCTAGCCCTCATTGTATATTCATTGACCATACTTAATATTTTAATTTAATCTAGATTACCTTTATATCATGCAAAACACACACACGAATGTCATGTTAATAACACAAAACAATAAGAGAATATATATAAACAAGGCATATGAAACATGAGATAAATAAAAGACATGTGAGACATGAAATAAACAAATGCAAGGTAAAATGAATCATGATCATAAGTACACATTTTTATGACTCTCAATTTAGAATATAATAATCAAATGAATAGTAAAAGATTATTAATATAATGAAAGTAATGATGAAAAAGCAATGATGAAAGTAATGATTACACTAATAAAATAATAAAAATCCGAGGATCAAAATGATCATATGTACGCATACTATAAGTATGCGTACATATGATTTGTCATGCGCACACATGGTATAAACATGCGTATGCATGACTTCACTAATTTACCTTTCCCGTGATTAAACCGACTTCTCTGCAAAGGGGTTAGTTTGAGCAGATTTTACATGTAGCAAAACCACTATCTAAATAACTTGTGCAATCCTACTATATAAAAAATATGCTTATACCTCTTACAAATAAAGCGGATTGGTGTTCAAACTGTCGCTCAGGTCCACTGTCAACTCGGCGGTCTCTCTTCCTTTGAGCTCAACAAGCTTTTTCCTTTCCTCACTGATTAACACTTTGTTATTTTCTCCATATTCTTTCTCTCATCATTCCCTCTCTATTCTCAGTATAACGCTCCCCTCAATATAGGAATCCTCTTTTTCCTTCCTTTTTTTCTCTCCCTCTGCCTCCCCAAGTTCTTTGAAGCTCTCTCTATTTATAGGGAAAATTATCAGTGTAGGATCGTCACCCCTGACCTCACTTTTCACCCCCTTTTTTCCTATAAACGAGGTGTAATGCCTATAAGATGATTATTTTCCTCACAAAAAACTATCCCTGACAGCCTTTCGACTCTGATGAGAAGCTGGCTATCCTCTTCTTTATTCCTTTCCTCCACCTACCATCCTACTCCCTTTCTTACAAAAGATTATCTTCCCCACAAAAGACCATACCTGACAACCTCTCAATTGTGATGGGAAGTTGGCCGTCCTCTTCCTTATTTCCTTCCCCCACCTAACATCCCACTTCCTTTTTTTACAGAAGATTACCTTCCCGACCTTTCTTTTATATTTTCTCACATCCACCTAACATCCCACTTCTCTTTTTTATAGAAGATTACCTTCCCCACCTTTCTTTTATATTTCCCCACATCCACCTAACTTCTCCTACTAACCCACTTGCTTGCTTTGCTCACAAAAAATAGATCCAAATTGACAATAAATATCACAAATCTCATCATTGGGAACTCACCATCAAAATGTAGGGACAAAATGGGATGTCTACAGTTGCTCCTCTTTCGAATTCTTCCCACTTCATGGGGAGGATTCAAAAGAAATCCATAGACTAACATTTTGTTCACATGCATTTTACTTACATTGTAAGCGCACCGGTTTTCCCTACATTTTGATGGTGAGTTCCCAATAATGAGGTCTGTAATGTTTATTGTCAATTTTGGATCTATTTTCTACGAGCAAAGCAAGCAAGTGGGTTAGTAGGAGAAGTTAAGTGGATGTGGGAAAATATAATAGAAAGGTGGGGAAGGTAATCTTCTATAAAAAGAGAAGTGGGATGTAAAGTGGATGTGAGAAAATATAAAAGAAAGGTAGGGAAAGTAATCTTCCGTAAAAATAGAAGTGAGATGTTAGGTGGGGGAAGGAAATAAGGAAGAGGACGGCCAACTTCCTATCATAGTTGAGAGGTTGTCAGGGATGGTCTTTTGTGAGGAAGATAATCTTCTGTAAGAAAGGGAGTGGAATGGTAGGTGGAGGAAATGAATAAAGAAGCGAACGACGGGCTTCCCATCAGAGTCGAGAAGTTGTCAGGGATAGTTTTCTTCAAGGAAAATAATCACCTGGCATGCACTACACCTCGTTTATAATGAAGAAGGAGGTGAGGAGTGAGGTCAGGGTGACGATCCTATACTGATAATTTTCCCTATAAATAGAGAGAGCTTTAAGGAGCACGAGGAGGTAGAGAGAGAAAAAAAAAAGGAGGGAAAAAGATGATTCCTATATTAAGGGGAGCGTTATGCTTAGAATAAAGAGGGAATGATGAGAGAAAGAATAGGGAAAAAATAACAGAGAGTTAATCAGTGAGGAAAGGAAAAAGCTTGCTGAGCTCAAAGGAAGAGGCACCATCGAGTTTACAGTGGACCTGAGGGACAGTTTGAACACCAATTCGCTTTATTTGCAAGAGGTATAAGCATATTTTTTATATAGTAAGATTGCACAAGTTGTTTAGATAGTGGTTTTGCTACATGTAAAATCTGCTCAAACTAACCCCTCTGCAAAGAAGTTAGTTTAATCATGGGGAAGGTAAATTAGTGAAGTCATGCATATGCATGTTTATACCATGCGTAACATGCGTGCGCATGACAAATCATATGTACACATATTTATAGTACGCGTACATATAATCATTTTGATCCCCGAACTTTTATTATTTTATTATTGTAATCATTACTTTCATCATTGTTTTTTCATCATTACTTTCATTATATTAATAACCTCTTACTATTCATTTGATTATTATATTTTAAGTTGGGAGTCATAAAAATGTGTACGCATGATTATGGTTCATTTTAACTTGCATTTGTTTATTTCATGTTTCACATGTCTTTTATTTATCTCATGTTTCATATGCCTTGTTTATATATATTATCTTATTGTTTTGTGTTATTAACATAATATTCGTGTGTTTGTTTTGCATGATATAAAGGTAATCTAGATTAAATTAAAATATTCAATATGGTCAATGAATACACAATGAGGGCTGGTTTATTACCGGGCATTGTTAGATGCCTAACACCTTCTCGACATGTACCTTAGCTCTGAATTTTTCTTTGGTTAACAAAATTGGTCTTGAGCCCTTCCAAGTGGCGACTTTCATTCCTATGCTAATCTCTCGGGGTTAGCACCACCACAAGAAGCATAGAACAGGTAAAAAAAAGGGTGAGCGCATGGTGAAAACCGGTGCACTCACAGAATATTTTATGATGACCATTATTTTATTGAATTTGTTAATTCAAGATAATGGATTATTTGTATCATCAATATTATTTAAAATTTATTAAATTGTTTAATTTTGAACTGAATACCGTAACATAGCATGCCCTTAAAGAATAAGTCATAATAATAAACATGTGTGATGGGTTTTTGTCTGACATCATGAAGGGAATCGACAGCCCTTTTAAAGGATATAGAGATTAGAGTGCTACTTTATACCAGAAAGATAACACCACTATTCTTTTGCCCACAAACATATTGTATTAAAACGGATAAAAGTAAAACTAGTAGCTATCTCAAGAATATTAAAATCAGACAAAAAGATATGTTCCTTCTACCATCATTACTCCCCCATCAATTGAAAGATCGATACCCCACCATCTCCTTCCTAACCTGCATGCATCACATAATTATTCATCGATCATTAGCATCATCATGTGACTAATAATCAAGTGGATGATTAAATCTTCATGACTTTGTTTGGATGATGGAAAAGTAAAGGAAAATGAAACAGAAAAGATTGAAAACAAGTGTACGAAAGGATTCCATTTTTTAAGTACTTTTTTTTGGCATTTTCTTTTTATTTTCCTCGTAAATTTTGATATCTAAAAGAATCTAATATAAATTGAAAAAAATAAAAGGGAAAAGTAAGAGAAATGAGAAAGTGCGAAAATTCACCAAGAGCTTTCCGCATAAATAAGAGAAGAACGATGAGAACAGCAAGTCCCGCCAATACGCTTACGATTATTGCGATTGTTTTTCCAACTTGGTCCTCGTGGGAGAAATCTTATAATCAAGCACCAAAAGCGCACAAAAGCAATGTGGAATTAGTACTATACATACATAAAGGGTGACAAAGAGACTAGGCAAGACTGCCCCCTTGCACAAATTACAGTGTCTTAATGATTTCTCTCTCCTCCTTTTAATATACCCTTTTTTTTTCTTTTTTTTTTTTCCCCTTTCGCTAAGGGACATTCTTTTAATATACTTAGTACTACTTACATGAATCAGAATTTCAACTTCTCCAACCCAAAGAAAAAGGGTGTACGTTTGGTAATATTAACTGATTTTTTCTTTTATTTACAAATCTAGAAGTTTTACCCTCTTTTTGGTTCATGGATTCTACCAAAAAAAAAAAAAAAAAATGAAGAGGAAAGAGAATAAAAGGAAAAGATAAAATCATATCAAGCCAAAATTATTCCAATTCTTCCCCCCCCCTTTTTTTTTTCATTCATTGTAACCAAATAAAGAAAAGTAAAATTTCTTATATATTTTTTTTTTCCTTGATAAAATCAACAAACCGAATAAAGCCTTAAGGTTTTGTATATATTTTTTTATGTTCGGTTGCCGAGATGGTGGTGGAAGAATTTAGAATATATCTTACAGATTAACTGCATGGGTTTGGAATAATATAATTAACGAATCTCTCCATATTGTAATTTTCTTTCACTTGGTATATCTTCTCAGCCACCAAATGTAGCTTTAAAGCAAATCATTACACTTTGTTGAAACAAGAACCCTCCCACAGTCCAAGATTTTCTTCTGAGAAGTGCAACTATCAATAGAGATCACCCTCTCCACACAATTTCCAATCCTCCTAGAAATAGACTCATTCCAAGCATGCAAGGGAACGCCTGGAACACAAATCCAAGCCAATTGATCAGCATTCACAAGATCTGGCTCCTAGTTATTAATATGAACAAACCAATTAGAAAGCTTGCTACCCTCGTCTTTCAAGAAAAATTGCTTCGAATCAACATTATGGAAGACAATCAGCACCTTATTCCCATCCAAAGGCCTAATGGAGAGAGCACAAGCTAAATCAGTTTATATCCTCCAATAACGGAATACTCTCGTTACAAATTACCTCACCAACTACACAACGAAGCAACCACCTCCTCATCCACTTCCTCAGCCACAATAGACTCAAACCCATTCTCTTTATTATTTACCACACTATCAGAAGCAACCTTTGTAGATACACCATCCCCAACACGACTCATTGGTTTATAAAAACTAAAGTGATGATTGCCATTCTTAGAGCATTCTCTTTCATATGCTGAAGAATTTTTTATCAAGGAATCCCAACCGAAACCTGCCAACTTAACAATAAGCTTTGAATGACGAAAAGCAACTCCATTTAATCTAAGAATAGATCTAAGAATAGCCCTACGAACTTCTTCAGTGGACTCAAATTTGATAAAACCAAACCTGGAATTCGAACATTTTCTCCTTTTGTTGGGAATGAAAGAATCCCAAACCTTCCCATACCATGAGAAGATATTCTTCAACCAGACTTGATCCATACCCAAAGGAAGATTATCCACAAAAACTGAGATCAAATTCTCCCATCTGGCCTTGGGAGACTTACTACCTCCATTGAGAATCGACATGCCCACCCTAGCAAGACTAAAACATTTACAAGGAAGGAAGAGAATAAATTAAGCCTCAAAAACTCCCTGTCACCAGATCTGAAGAAAAGCCGAAACCCCAAACTCAAAACATACAAAGAAGCCCAACCCAAAACAACACCACAAAATCACCCAAGTCCAAGCCCCCAAGATGCTTTGAAATGACAAAACCTCACTCCTAAATGCGAAACCTCACTCCTAGACTGGAAAAATCGACCCCATCCAAAGAAATCAAGCCTAATTGCAGAAGAAATGAATCCCATAGCCAACAAAGCCCCCCAGAAGAAAATCCCTAAACAAAAATGAAGAAGGGAGCACTGAGCACGAACAAAGAGAGGGAAAACAGGAACCTCAAAACAAGCCCTGAAACTGAAGGAACGGAAGGAAGGAAAAGAATAGAGACCCCCCAAAAACGAAACCCCAAGAAAGAACCAAAAAGAGAGATCACAGCAAAGAAAACAGGGGCTAAAGCTCAAAAAACAGAGGAAGAATGAAGTAAGAAAGAGAAAAAACAAAAAGCATCAGAGAACAGGGAGAGAGGGACATCACTGGCGATGGGAGAAGAGGAGCAACGCTGGTTGATGAGGGAGAGGAAGGGTCATGGTGCCGGCGGACGAGGGAGAGGAAGGGTCATGACGAGCAATGTATTCCCTTTAGTTGATTGAATTTTCAATTCTAGTTCAACCCATCCCTGATCGGTTGCTTTGAACTATACTGGTTCCAATATTACACACCGCACCGCACTAATTAACATCTAGCTTATATAAGCGCTAATGCACTATGACATGAAGTCATGTAACAGCGCTAGTGTCTTATAGGTACGTATAGTAAACACAATAGCTACACACACTTTTGAAGCTGGGCATCATTTATCGTTTTGTTTGGAGAGACCCTTTTCAAATTCCAGGTGAAAAGGGCACACCACTGGCCAGAATCCAAGATTCTCCTTGTATGAAATTTTTCACAGTAAAAGGGCTAGTGTCTTGAGGATCTGTTAGCACATGAAAACCAGGCCATTTCACCATCTTTTCAGTAGAAGCTCCAATCCCTGAGTTCATATACTCCCCATAAAATAGAGTCGAAAGAGCAAAATTCCCACTCCACTCTGTCCACCCCTTCGGATCAATCAAACCATCAAGGTCCGTTTTCAAGAACACTGTCCTCGAGTATTTCCTCCATGGCCTACCCAAGTAGCTCTTGAACATACCCTTTACTGCACTGAACTCCGGTGCTGGCAAAACGCGCGATCCTTGTATTGAAATCCCAGTGTTTGCATTTGGATCATCTCTTCCTTGTGCAGTTATCATGTTGACTTGGTCTCTCATTCGCCTCTTCACAAAGATGTCGCAGTTTTGGAAGACCACTGTGGCATCACCAAATATGAAATCGATGGTGCCATAAATTTGGCAATCGCGATGGGATTGCCTTTGAGAGTGTACGAAGAGTGTATCCTGGAAACCCTTTAAGCTGCAGCGATAAAAGAGAGAATGGTCTGAGCTCACCCTTAATGCCACTGCCTGGTGTTTTTCGGGGCCTGCCGTGTTCTCAAATGTCATGTCTCAGTGCCCAAAAACGATCCCCTGACACGCCTGCACAAGGCAAAATTAAGTTAAGAGAAAAGTTTAGGACACTATATAGCCTATCCAATTGTGCAAATTGCTTATGCAATTTTTTTCCCTTTTCCAGTGGGGATTGAATAGATGGAAGAGTTGATATATAATGTGAGTCATGAATGATCATTTGATTTAAAATTGGAGGAGTGAACTTAAGAAGGTTATGGCTCAATTGACTTGAAGGAACACTGGCCTGTGGTTTTCCCATTCTATAAGTTTGGTCATCTAGGCTTTTTTTGTCACTGGTTTCTTAGCGGGTAAGGGAGCTAATATGATCACACTTAGGTAAAGTTGTCATGACTAATCGATCACCCCATTAACATATATATATTTATTATTAATATTAAGGAAAAAAAAGAAAAATGCCCAAGACAAACGAACAAACAAGAGCAAAGACTTTTAGGATGCGATTGGAGAAGCTTCGCATTTCTGGTTTTTAATCTTACCAGAGGTGGCCGAGCCAAAGGTGGTCGATGAACCCTCTAGAACATTTCGATTGGCCGGCAGTGACAACTGTTCTGTCGATGCCATCCCCAGTGAAGATCACATTCTTCATGCCCATTCGAATCTCCACTTGCTCAACGTATACCCCTTATTTGACGTATATTATGACTCTCTTCGGTCGCCTTCGACCCATTTTGGCAAGTGCAGCCACGGCGTCACTTATTGTTGTGTGAGTGCCGGTACCATCCTTTGCCACTACCAAATCGGCCTTTGAAGTGGTTGCATTCCATGATGTTAAGAGGCCCTCAGTTTGGTTGGATTTTGGTGTCCGTGGCACACCTATACAAACAACGTTTAAGAAAAAATTCATTAATCTTTTGAAAAGAAATAATTTCGTAGTCATATATAACCAAGTAACTATAAGCTTAATAACTATATACTCCGTATTTCATACATACATTTAGACATATACTAATGAAGGCTTTCTAATTTCTGTCTTGTGTGTGTGAGTTACCTATGTGTGCTTAGGACCACCCCCCCCCCCCCCCCCCAAAATAAAAATAATCATGTATGTATGCAAAGTTGGTACACCCACATACAAATTATTGTTATCATTATTATTATTTTGGCAATGGGGGAAGAAAGACAATAGAGTACTATCCATACGTTCTATCCGACTAATCCTCTCGATATGAGTAAGGTCACATTGCCTACTCACAAGGACAGATGATAGAATGTAAGAGATCGGGATTGGAGAATCAAATCTAATACCTTTCGTATTACTAGTTTATCTCAAGAAATTACTCATGTTTACCTTTAGGCAATCTTATGCTATATAGATAAAACCAACATCCATTCCGTGTCAACTAATTTCCAAGATAAACCTGGTTAGTGGCTGATTCTAATACGGAGTGAGAAATCAAATCTAAAATCTTCTATTTCTTGAGACATAACTCTCAAGAATTATTAGTCTACCTTTTCATGTTAATCAATTATAATATACGATACATGCATAAATTTTAAACATTCAAATCCTGTTGGATCACACATGCACACTCACTCACAATTAATCCTGATCTCTGTAGTGTGCAATTATAATATGACATTCATGATTATGCACATAAGATCTTGACACTATTAGCTATCGCTGAACTTCACATAATTGACTGTAATTGGGAAACTTACCCGTACCCGTACCCCTTCCCTTCGCGTACAAAGCCAAGGCTTCCCTAAGCAGCATAGTCAAGTTTTGAGCTCCTAATTGAGGTTCAACAAGTCCATTCTCTTCCAACCCATCCAAACAAGGCCTATGGCTCGCAAGCGCGCCGCTCAGCCACGTACGTGCATCGTTGCAGTCGTGGCTCTCTCCGGTGAGCAAGCGACCAAGCCGGGCTTGGCTCTCATCCTAAAGCTTACCAAAGTCAGCTAATGCCCCATTTAGGATACCCGAATTGATATCCGACCCGTGCAGTGTCATTGATCCTTGAACCCAACTCATAGCCTGCAAAATTCCGGTCCGGGCCATTTGAACGGCCTCCAATTCTTGTTTGCAAGAAATGTTGGTAGCCATGGCTTGGAGGAGAAGAAATCCGGTGACCCAAGTAGACATTTTGTTATATGTAACACTGATAAGGATGGGATGAGATTGGCAATGTTGGGTAAGACCTTGGGTTCTAGTGATTTATAGCCGGGAAAGGGGGAGAGAGCAAACACGGGGAGCCATGGTTCTAGCCATGTGTCACTGGGTTGGAGTCTCGGGTGAGATGGGCTCATTGACCACTTTGTGGTGACAAGAGGCCTCATGGAAATCTCATGAAACCGTGCTCAAGTGATCACATTTGTAGGTGATTTGGCAAGATGGTGGATTGGGTACGTGTAGGCTAGCTATTACATATGTTTGTAACGCTCATGGGTTTTTTGGACTTGGTTTTAGGTTTAGATCGCAACTAGACGGCCAGCAGAAAGATGGCATGAAGAAAAACCAAAACAAAACAAAAATGGATTAATGCTCTTTTGTATTCTTTTCTATAGAAAATTTCAATCAAGGAACTCTTTGCATTAAGTGCACGTACTTCAAAAATTTTACTCGTGATTCATATTTTTTGAAACCAAACGTTAGATTAGATAGTCCTTTTATGTAGGCCAAGTGTTCATGCTCGATCAAAATCAAGTTGAAGCGAGACTAATTGTTATTTGATTAAAATCTTATATTTTTCAATCAACAACAATTGCTCCTCTACGGATGAAACGGACCTTAATATCAAATTAACATGATTTTTGTTACGTATAACTTACATATGAATTAAAATTAATCCAAAAATTAGTTTCGTAAAACACTTGATGCAAAGTTGCATGAAGCTTTACATCAAGTGTAGTATAGTTGATACTAAAAGGACTTGAGAAGCTAGTACATCTTTTCTACGTGCAGAACTAGAGTGTCCATGCCTACTAGGCATGCAAGTCGACACACACTTAAAAACGTGGAAGTGAGTTGCATAAAGAATAATGCTGTTTATTCTCTAAATAATTATTCATTTAAATCTTCTTCCCAAAATGACGTAACAACTATATTAATAAAATAAAATTATCATTAAAATATGCTGTAACAATTTTTTATAGTGGATTGACGTGGTGGTTACAACAATAGATGGCATGGGCAAACAAATTTGTTTAAATCTTCCTACCCAAATGATGTAACAATTGCATTAATCGATTAAAATTTTCATTAAAATACGGTGCAATAATTTTTCATAATGGGTTGACGTGGTGGCTACAACATTAATAGATGGCATGGGCAAGCAAATTTGGATGAAATTTAGACGTTTTAGCATTTTCCTCGTATTATAATTAATTCAAAATTTTTACATATGAGATGGGATCATGGGACTCTTATAAAACACTTTATTTTTGCACCTCAATGATTTTCCAAATGCGAGTGAAGTTTGGCCACGTCAGCTTTTTGTAATATCATTGTATCTTGCATGTGAATCTAATGGCTTAAAAGTGAGGTGCAAAAATAAAATGTTTTATATGAGTCTCTCGATCTTATCCCTTTACATATATATTACAAATTACTTACTCATTAAGTAAGACCCTTAATTCTGACATCTATCTTATACTATAAAGAGGAGTTATCCTTACGTCAATAGTGGGTGACCTGGAGTCTCCACGTACATCCTTTCCCTTCAAAATCCAATCCTCTCATCACTTTTGGGCCCACACCACAAAGTTTTAATGATGTCAGTTTCTCTCTTTTTTTTATTTTCTTCCTTCCCCATACAGCTTTTCTCTTTCTCTCTTCCTTGTACGCTCTTTCTCTCCCTTCTTCTCTCTATCTCTCTTTTTTTTTTTTTTTTTTTTCCTTCCCTCCCTGTTTTTTCTCTTCCCTATTTTTTTTTTTATTATCATTCTTTTTCCACTGTTTTGCTCCTTTCTCCCATATGCCTTTCCTCTTTTATCAGGTAGACAGGTACGCACTTTCTCTCTCAAGCTCATTTCAAATTTTAAAATTGGAGTTTTAAACTCATATCAAACTCTCTCTCTTTCTTTGATCAATGGCTGCCTTTTTCAATTTAGGGTTTAAATTTCTCAAAGGGGGTTCAAATTTCAAATCAGTTGACTTATCAACCACATCTTCCTCCACAGCTCTGGTATGTTCCAGCTTCTCTCTTCTTCTTCTTCTTCTCATTGATTTTTTTTTTTTGTTCCCGGGCATCGTCCGGGGTTTCTCCTAGTACATACATACATATATACATACATGCATACATATATATATATATATATATATATATATATATATATATATATATATATATATATAGGATGATGATCAGGTAAGCACGTACTGATATAACTTATATTGGCACCCGCATTGAGAGTTGTACCATGTGCATTAGTGAGATATGAGGTACATTGGACTAATGCAAAGGATATAATCCCAAGTGCATGGTGCTGATATAACTTATATCAACACGTGCTGATGATAACATAACCATATATATCTATCTATTTATATATATCTATATTACCTATAAAAGTCTGTATCTCAAAAAACCTTTTCATTAACCATTTTGTTTTCATTTTAATTTATAGATATAATTTTAACCTTGGTAACATTCTTATCATTTGGTAATAAATGAAAATTAGATTCTTACTCAAATTCCTAATGCAACTATCAAGTTGCATGATAATATATATATGAATACAAACTCTATGAATATTCCATTTTCTGAAAAATAAGAACAAAGGCTTTGAATGTGTATTTAAAGGGTTTTTAATCTTTCGTTGACAATTTAAATAAAAAAATATGTACTTTTGAATTTTAAATTTTACTCCCTCTGTCCTGCAAAGATGGACCAAGTTTAACAAAATACACAATTTAAGAAAAGTTATTGTTGCATTGACTTGTCACTTTTTAAACTATAACTTTCCAAAAGTACTTTTTTTTTACTTGGTATTTAGTTTTGTGTTGAAAATAATTATTGAAACAACTAAGGGTAGTATAGAGAAGTTAAAAAAAATAAATAAATAATGATTTGAATTTTCAAAATGGAGAAATATTTTGGGACAAAAAAAGAGTTATAAAAATGACCTATCTTTATGGAACGAAAAGAGTATCTTTTTTGAAAAAAAATATAAAATCTTTTTGTATTTACTATTTTTATATAACTAATATTATTTAAAAATATTAATGTACAATGCATGAGTGCTATATCTAGTGTATATATATATATATATATATATATATATAGAGAGAGAGAGAGAGAGAGAGAGAAAGAGAGAGAGATAGGATTGGGGGTTCATATGAGGCACTTTATTTTTACACTTTAGCTAATTTGTCAAATCGTGAGTGGAGCTTAACCACATCAGCCTTCTAGAATTTCATTAGATCTTATCAATCGAATGGCTTAAGAATGAAGTGCAAAAATTGAGTCCATATATAAATCCTGACCCATATATATATATATATATATATATATATATATATATATACACACAGAGGTGATCCTATCAGCACGTGTTGATATAAGTTACATCAGCACTATGCATTGGGGATTGTACCCCTTGCATTGATTTAATGCACCTCATATCTCACTAATGCACAAAGTACAACTCTCAATGCAGATTTTGATATAAGTTATATCAGCACGTGCTTACCTGATCATCATCCTATATATATATAGGATTCATATTTCCATAAGTTTGCCATTAGATGAGATATCCATTTCATATCATATTTCTCATTAATTAAATAATGGAAAGGATTTATAGTTCTTTCAATAAATAAAATTATAATTTGGAGTAGCCCCTACAGGTTGGTTGAGCAGTCAAGTCCTAAGTATGCTCCCCAGAAGTCATCTAATGGCAAAAATAATAATTGGACTGAAACCTCAATAGAAGTAAGACTTAAGATACCCCTAATCATTATTTTTTTTTTTTTTTAAACTATAATTTAAAATACTGCATGAATAAAAGTCTCATGTCCGGTGTAATTTGATTTTGTTTAATATGTTATATAGTCTTTTAAGTATAGGTGGAGTCAATCGGGGTAATTTTGCAGGGAAGAATCAAACTAGGTTGGTGTAATAACCACAAGAAAAGCGCTGGTAGGCTTTTAAAGTAGGAGTGGAGCTATTTTTCAGAAACAAAGAGAGCAGATGAAACCAGTAATTTCAACATTTTCCCAGCAGCGTAAATGTAAATGGAAAGGAAGGGAGTGGAGGAATAACCTTTCTTTTCGCCTTGAAAGGGTCACTGTAGAGAGAAACCACACGACCGGAGACCTCATGAGATGAGACTGGTCGATCATATATATGTTAAAACTAGCCGAGAAAAAACAGAAAGTCTAATGCTTTGAATATTGAAAATTATTTTTTCATCTCTGACATAGATATTCTTAGGCTTCTAAATTGACCCACGTTTTAGTGGTTTTACTAAAAGGAGAAAGAAAAATCAAAATTCAACCCATAATCGAGAAGATAACCCTCTTATTCTGACACTAGCTAAGTAACATTAGGCAAATTTGAACCCAATACATGCATGTGGTCTGCTCCACAGTGATCGTGATCACGTGCACCTTACTATTGGATGCACAATAGAATAATCTTATTTTGGCAGGACTTCGTGCACCACATGCACCTACGTCTATTGTAATAAATAATGATAGAACAATTGCTTTCATTCATTCTTTTAAAAAAAATTATATTTTACACTTATTTTTATTTTGCTTTCAATAAAACTAACATATCTCCGATCTCCTAAAGTATAACAACATAACTACTAGATAGAAAGAAGAAAGATTTTGATAAGCGCTTGAGGATTCAAATTCAGTATTATTTTTTATTTTTTTCTGATCAAAGGACATAGTACAATTCATAACCTATGTAATTAAGAGTAATAATACATAACCCAACTCATTTGTCCAAATTAATTTGTCGTTTGACTTATGTAGCAATCATTTAAAAACTTCATTAATAATATAACTGATTTTAATAGGCTGGCACGTCGTATGCCGCATCAGTTAAACAAGCAAATTTGAAAAAATTAAAAATTTGGATTCCTTAATATTTTCCTGCAATTAAATGTAGAAAATGGAGGCAAAATTCTAGCTTTGATGGTAACATACATTTTATTTTTTTTATTTTTTTATTTTGCCAAGAATGGTAGAACACTTGTTAGTTTCAATATGTGCACGTATGTACCTTTCCGTAGTACTCACTTTAGTTGGTTCAACAATCTATCATTCTGTAACATCAACTTCCCTATCAAAGTTAGTTCAGCCATCTTAGTGAAAACTTCTGGTCAATATTTGCATGCAACTTCTAGGCTTCTTGTCTCCCTTTGATAACGTGAAGGAATGAACTATATCATATATCCTATTAGTTCATGCATGCACGTAAAAAGTATCCATCTTTTTAGTCAAAATTCAACTAGTTGAATGGTTCGTTATCATCTAATTTATGGTTCGGGCCTTATTAGGTCAAATCAAAACTGCCTCAAAATCCAGTTAGTTCAAGTCAAGCCTTGAGACATGACGAGGATGATGATGATGTTCATGAAAATGATCTCTCTCTCTCTCTCTCTCTCTCTCTCTCTCTCCTCGTACGTGTCTTCAATTTCGGATCTTTTTGTTGTAGCGTCAAAGACAAAGATGGCACACAAAGGAAATTCCAGAAGCCGGTAACAACTCAATTCAAAGTTTCAAATAAATCTAATGACTGGTTAACAGATAGAGCTCTCTCTATCAAGTCATAACCATACCAAACCGATGGAAATACACGCTCACGGTTTCTTAGATTTTGTGTTCGTCTAGTCATGCTCTTACGCCGCCAATTCATGAAATAATCCAAAATGTTGAAACTCATTTCATCTTAGAAAATTAGTATGAGGTATTGAATTCATGTCCCACAACACTTCTCTAGGGGTTATATTAAGCTTCTTTTCAAATTATTATATTTATTTATTAATTGTAATTAACTTTTGTAAGAAGTACATTTTAATTTCATTAATTATGGTGGGTAAGTATATATACAAGAGTGTTCAGGTCAACTCGAGCTAATATACCAACTCTGGCCCATTTCGCCATCCATCTTCATAAATGAAAATCTATTTGCTCACGGGTTTTCTTTTTGAACCGTTAGATTTTCATTAATGAAGATGGACGGTGAGATGAGCAGGCTTTTTATGAGATTGATTTAACCTAACTTTATGTTAAGTTACTTTCCAAAACTATACATGTGATTCATATTTTATGAAACCAACCGTTGGATTAGATAACTTTAAGTGATGCATACCAAAAATCAAGTTGATTCAAGATTAATTGCAATTCAATTTAAAAATTACATTTTTTCATCATTGACAATCGCTCATTTTAGACATTTAAGAATGAAGTAGTTCTTAATTTTGGATCAACTTGATTTTTGGTATGCATGTCTTTCACATGAAGTAGATCTAATCCTAATCTAACGGTTGGTTTTGAAAAATGAAAATAAGAGAAAGAGTTTTGGAAAGTGACCTAACGTAAAGTTACGGTTATATTTCCATCAGCACGTGTTGATATAAGTTATATCAGTACATTGCATTGATCCAATGCACTCCATATCCTATTAATGCACAATATACAACTCCCAATGCGGGTGTCAATGTAAGTTATGTCAATATGTACTTACCTGATCATCATCCTATATATATAGTGTTAAAATTAGGTGCTTCTTTGGGATTTTTGAAAATTGGATCAAATTTGGTCACGTGGGGATGCCCCATCATGCGGATTGTGCTTGTTGTCCAAACGATAGATGATTCACTACGGGATTCTGTGTCTATTCCCTTAATAGTATCTGGTTTTTAAATAAATTAATTCAATTACAGTTAATTCTATAAAAATAAAAATAAATAAATAAAAAATAAGGGATTGACAATAAAGGTGAAATTTAGTATTTTTCAAAAAAATAAATAATAAATAAATTACATACGATGAATGATTGCCTCCTAAAGATATTATAAGGAAAAATACGTGGAATCAGCACAAGTATTACATGTTTTTTAAATTCTAAAGCCTAATTACCAAAATAATAATAATAATAATAATTAACCATTTGCAATACTGCGCGCTTACCGTAGGCTTCAAAACTATGCTTACTATGCTTACGCATGGAGGGTGGAAACAAGAGTTGGATGTTGTGACGACCCACCAACAAGGCTATCTCCAAAATCATTCTAATTATTAATTAATTTACAAACTAATAATCAGTATAATGTAAGAATAGTACTCCGTAGTAAACAAATTGTACGTAGTTGGCAGACAAGGTTTTGTCTAGTAATACATTTTTCAATTATTGGATGCATGATGACTCAAATTAAATTTTCTCTTGTCATTGTTTATTTATTTGTTAGAGCATAAAATAAACATGCTTGGAAAATGACACAAATTATCAAGGAGACAGGTTATTGTCCATCTCATATATAGATTTTTATGAAGGAGAAAATTCAAACAAGGGAAAAATATGCTTTGATATGTAGTACGTCCACCTACCATATCTACTTAATGTAAGAAAGTGTGTGGCATGCACACCTTATTCGTTAGCCAAGAAGAGTTTGAAGATGACCCGTATCTGTGCCATCAACATAATTACTTGGAAATTACTCTCTACTTTTACTAGCTCATTAATTAGGTTGGGAAAATTTGGCAACTAACATTAGAATCATCTAATGATAGTTGAAAATTCAGAACATGCGTTAATTAAAAATAAGGGTAATTTATTGCTTAATCGTTGTTCATGAAATTAGATAGAAAATCGTCATGTGACCATGATAATTCAACGGTGACGCTAAATGTGTAACGTCAATTTTTGTTTTTATTTTTTATTTTTTGACATTATACAACCATATTTTCTTTAGGAATTACGTGAAAAAAAAAAAAAAAAAAAAAAAAAAAAAAAAAAAAAAGAAGAGGAGTGGGGGTGGGGAAGGAGGTGTGGGGGTGGCAAAGATGACAGTGCGATCGTCAGAGGTGGCCAGGTTACAATTTGAGATGGATTAGTGCTTTTGTTGAATTTCACTACCAACATTTATCCAATGTAGACAAATCAAAATATCCGGCATATCCCGGTTTCTCTAAAATAATGAAAGGCGCCCTTTTTGTCAAACGACCTTGCTTGCTTATTTGTGACAAACACCAAGTTGACGACCCACCTCACATATATAAGATAGAGACGAATAATTGCCAAAGAGAACGTACATTCTGACCAGAAAAAAAAAAAAAAAAAGGAAGAAGAGGGAATGTAGATTGTAATATAATAATGTCCTCATGATTGAATAAGAGAATGTCAATAGCCAACCATTTTTTATCCAATCAACCACATACTATATATATATATTTGTGATATATAAATATATCTGTAGAAGTACATGATCGAATTGGTACTATCTTTGTCAACTGTGATATTTAATTAAAGCCTCTTTCATGTTGCTTTAATTTATCCATTTATTTATTTATCATTTTTAAAAATAAATAAATAAAATAAATTCCATTCCGGCTAGCTTTTTAATTGTTGCTTGGCATGCATGGAATTAGCCTACCCCGGCTAGGACTCCAAAATCGCATGGTTTTCAGTTTACAAATTGTAGGATTTATGATGTCATGCCTGCATCCATCTAGCGAGGGCAACTTTATTCTTCCCCAACTAATGTGAAAATTAAAGAGGGTTGTGTTGAGCATTAATCTTGATGACGTACACACACAAAACTAGAAATTACCCCAACGAAAATAATTGCATGACAATATGTTATTCCTGTGAAAAGGTAAAACAATTAATATCTTTCTTCATCAATATACATAGGATCCTCTTCATTGCATTAGACGATACAGTCTAGTAAAATCTGGACCATTAATACCATATGGGTATCACATGTTTTGGTAGGTCTCACGTAATATGAATGGTCCATATTTAATTGAATCACCTAGTAAATGGAAAGGGTCTCTTCCCTCGGGATATAAATGGTCTAGAAAAATGTAGACTATTAATACCATGTGGGTCTCACATGTTTTGGTAAATCTCACATGATATAAATGGTCCTGATTTAATTGGACCGCTCAGTAAATGGAGAGGATCTCTTCCCCCAATCCCTAATGATTTTTTATAACATTGATTTAAAGTCATTTCAAAAAATAATGACAGATTATCATGCTATTCAATCATACTTTTATTCAAATTAAAAAACTTACCGTTCTTGTCTAGCTTGTTTAATTAATTGGCAAGGTGACTTTTTCACTCATCTAGAAAAGATTTTTCGTTGTTCACTAATAAATCGACTAATTAAACTCATATTACGTGTAAATATGTGTTCAATTTTGCCTCATAATTGAATAGTAAGTATTTGAACACTATAATAGAGCAAATGATTGCAGGTTCAATCCTATTTTAAAACAAAAACTGAAAATTAACTCAATGACTATAGTCAATAATAATTTGATAGGTCAAGTTGGCTGAGTTTTGAGCTGGACCCTAAATTAGTACATCATTTTTAGTGCCCTTTGGTTGTCCATATGATAATCCTTTAATTTAAATTTCACTCTCATTTATGATGCTGGTCATTATTCCAGCTTTTGAATTTTTTTTTTTTTCATTCAAAATAGTAGATTTGTGCCTTCATACTAGTTAATAACACTATAATTGTTCAATTAGAGCCTTTAATAATTGTCGTCTGGTAGGGCTATAAACGAACTGAGCCCCTCATTAACAACTCCCAAGAAAGCTCGTTAATTAAAGGCTCAACTCGAGTTCGTTCAATTAATAAACAAGCCAAGATTAAACTTGAATTCCAAGCTCGTTTAGTAAACAAGCCGAGCCCAAGCATACCAAAACTCGGTTCGTTTAGGCTTGTGAACAAGCTCGTTAAGAGATTGATGATAAACTTGTTTAGGGGCTCAATGAGAAGCTCGTTTAAGAGCTCGTGAGTAGGGGCATAATTGTCCCACTGTACATTTTGGCGTGAAAGAGATACTCATTCCCTAGTAGTAGATGCTTAATGCTTTTTACTTATCCAACCTAATAGAGTTTTGGCGTGAAAGAGATACTTCTTTTGCAGAATCCAATGAAAGTATGATGGCATAATAACTAGTTTTAAAGCATAAATGGGTGTTATGATGTGCTCCAAGCCTCCAACCAATAACTTTATTTTTTTGTAAGTTTATTACAACTCTTTATTTAATAGTATTGAAAACTGTTATGACCTTATGGGGTTTTGATTTTGGGTTTTTTATGGTTTATGCTTAGCTGATGTTTCTTATTGTTGATTTCTTGATTTATGATTGAGATGGTGATCGATTCTAAACCACTTATCCAAAAAAAATCCTAAACGAGCAAAGCTCAAGCTCAAGCTTGTATATTTTCTAACAAGCCGAGCTCAAGCTTAAAATTTAGGCTCGTTTGCTAATAAACAAGCTTTTTAAAAAGCCAAGCTCGGCTCGACTCGGCTCGTTTGCAGCCTTGTTGTCTAGGAATGTAAGTACAAACTTAGCATGGTGGCTCATTCAATCGAAATAATAAAGGGGAAATTAGTCAAAAATCCAATCCCAAGGTTTCATAAAGTAATAAATCCTACTAAAACTCTTTTAAAGCCCTAGGTCTATTTAAGTCCCCAAATGGTAATATTGGGCAATTTATTGGTTTGTTGTGTTCTACAAATACCAACCTTGCCCTTTCGCCTGATATAGTATTCTAGCAAGCTGTTGATGTTTAAAATTAAAGATTCTCTCATTGAGTTTATTCTCCATGATTTTCACAGCAATCAATCGCAATTATGGGGGTTACCTTTGTTTATCACATTCAACACTGGCGAATTTAAATTTGAATTCAACAATTTTTCCTAGCTTATTCTTGTTTTTGATTAACTAATGGCTTCAAACATCATTAGAACACAAAAGAGTGCATGGATACAACCACACTGGATCATAGTCTCATGACTTCTTCTTCAACCTCTCGCAAGTTAATTTTATTAAATTCAGATTGTTGCATGTTCAATGGGCCAACTTCGCCTTTCGATATTATATTTCTCGTTTCTTAACCAATTTTATTGTCAATCTCATATATAGATTTTTATGAAGGAGAAAATTCAAACAAGGGAAAAATATGCTTTGATACGTAGTACGTCCACCTACCATATCTACTTTATGTAAGAAAGTTTGTGGCATGCACACCATATTCGTTAGCCATGAAGAGTTTGAAGATGACCCGTATCTTTGCCATCAACATAATTACTTTGAAATTACCCTCTACTTTCACTAGTTCATTAATTAGGTCGGGAAAATTTGGCAACCAACATTAGAATCATCTAAAGATAGTTGAAAATTCAGAACATGCGTTAACTAAAAATATGGGTAATTTATTGCTTAATCGTTGTTCATGAAATTAGATAGAAAATCGTCATGTGACCATGTTAATTCAACGGTGACGTTAAATGTCTAACGTAAATTTTTGTTTTTATTTTTTATTTTTTGACATTATACAATCATATTTTCTTTAGGAATTACGTGAAAAAAAAATAAATAAATAAATAAATTGGAGAAGAGCAAAGATGACAATGCGATCGTCAGAGGTGGCCAGGCGACAATTTGAGATGGATTAGTGCTTTTGTTGAATTTCACTACCAACATTTATCCAATGTAGACAAATCAAAATATCCGGCATATCCCGGTTTCTCTAAAATAATGAAAGGCTCCCTTTTTGTCAAACGACCTTGCTTGCTTATTTGTGACAAACACCAAGTTGACGACCCACCTCACATATATAAGATAGAGACGAATAATTGCCAAAGAGAATGTACATTCTGACCCAAAAAAAAAAGAAGAAGAGGGAATGTAGATTGTGATATAATAATGTCCTCATGATTGAATAAGCGAATGTCAAGTTGTCCTATGTGGGAGAGATTAGGTATAGTTCCCCACCAATAATAGCCAACCGTTTTTTATCCAATCAACCACATACTCTATCTATATATATATATATAGAGACATTTTTTATCCAATCAACGACATTATATATATATATATATATTAGTGATATATAAATATATCTGTAGAAGTACATGATCGAATTGGTACTATCTTTGTCTGCTGTGGAATTTCTATTCTTAAATCAAAAATAAATTAAATTAAAAGTTCCAATTAATCTTGTATAGTTGATAATGTAATGTACAGTGATATTTTAATTAAAGCCTCTTTCATGTTGTTTTAATTTATTTATTTATTTATTTATCATTTGAAAAAAAAATAATAAATTCCATTCCAGCTAGCTTTTTTATTTTTGCTTGGCATGCATGGAGTTAGCCTACCCCGGCTAGGACTCCAAAATCGCATGGTTTTCAGTTTACAAATTGTAGGATTTATGATGTCATGCATGCATCCACCTAGCGAGGGCAACTTTATTCTTCCCCAACTAATGTCAAAATTAAAGAGGGTTGTGTTGAGCATTAATCTTGATGACGTACACACACAAAACTAGAAATTACCCCAACGAAAATAATTGCATGACAATATGTTATTACTGTGAAAAGGTAAAACAATTAATATCTTTCTTCATCCTTATACATAGGATCCCCTCCAACCAATAACTTTAGTTTTTTTTAGTTTATTGCAGCTCTTTATTTAATAATACTGAAAACTGTTATGACCTTATGGGGTTTTGATTTTGGGTTTTTCATGGTTTATGCTTAGATGATATTTCTTATTGTTGATTTCTTAATTTATGATTGGGATGGTGATCGATTCTAAACCACTTATCCAAAAAAAAAAATCCTAAATTGTAACAAGCCGAACTCAAGTTTAAAATTTAGGCTCGTTAAAAAACTCGACTCGTTTACTAATAAACAAACATTTTAACGAGCCAAGCCTGAGCACTCCAAAGCTCGGCTCGGCTCGTTTGCATCCCTACCGTCTAAGCATGTAAGTACAACCTCAGCATGGTCGCTCATTCAACCGGAATAATAAATATGTTTGTTATAAGTCTTTCAGCCATGTGTTATAAAACGTTTTGTAAAAAGTCAAATATTTATTAATTGCTTGTACCCAAAACTTTAAAAATTAAAAATTTTTAAAATAAAAAAAAAACAATAAGAATAATTATTAATTAGGCCCGAAAATTGGGTGGGTCGAAATAAAATTGGACTTTTTGTATAAAAAAAAAATAATTTAAAAACGACCAATTACTGTGTTTGTAAAAAGTATGTCAATATATTCAAAGTTTCAAACCAATATCCCTCTGGATTAAATTAGAAAAGCACTATCCTAATCACATTAATAATAACGACCTGGTCGTGACGAGGACATAGGTGAGTACATACCGAGTTGACCCGCTTGAGTTTCAAAACTATGGTACTAATTAATCGATATTACAAATGGCAGGTCACAACGTACTGTACATAAACAACTAGTAGTAAACAAAGGCATGCCGTTGGGCCTTCATTCTCATTCAAAGATGATCGAAAGCGACTAGCTTTAGAATTGGTCACGATAATATAATGAGGCATTCTAATGATAGATAAATTTGTTTAATCATTAACTAAAGGTTTTATAAATTCTCCAGTATGTCTCTAAATTACTTTGCATAGTCAACTCTTCCATTATCCAATCATATATTTGTGTTGGGAATATATATAAGATTATCTGGTTTGTTAGATATATACTCTCCTCCGTCCCACTTGATAACAATTTCCATTTTGGAAGGTCCCAAAATGTTTGTTACTCAAGACAATTTTTTTTTTTTTTATATACTTTTTCAATGTGCCTCTTCCTGTATTTAAAATTATAATTACTTCAACGATGACACAAAATAAAGTAAGAAAGTAAAATAGGAAATTTAAAATTTAATGAGTCAGATGACAATGCATTAAATGTCTTATCTTATTATGCGTGCTTAGTCAAAGTGACTCAAATAATTTGGTACAAAGGGAGTATTCACTAATAATCGGTTGTTAGGAATCTAAAACAACATTTTTCCAATTAGATTTTATTCATTTTGAAAAATTTTCTAAAATTTTGAAATTGACTTACGTCTCAAGAAGTAGAAGGACTTAGGTTCATTTTTTTACTCTCTCTTGTTCCTCAATTCCTCAACGCTAATTAATGAGGAGTGAATGGTGGTCTTACCTATATATGTTCCAGGAGATTAGTCAGACAAAAGTACGGGAAAAAAGTGAAAAAAAGGGACTCAATTTAAGGCAAAGACACAAACAAATACATGTATGCTTACATTTTCTACTTGACAATTAATATATTTCGCATTCAATTTTTATTTTTTATTTTATTTACATAGTTTTATATATATGATCTATCTATTTTCAATCACTATAACAGCTGTAGGAATTAGGAAACAACTGGTGTACACTTGGATAAACCATGTTCCATATGTAGGTTTAATTTAATGTTAATATTGCTTGTCAGTGGGGAAACGATAAATGATTTCTATCACAACAATTAGATGCCGGCGCCAAGGGGTGGCAATGTTTTGTTTGACCTTTCCAATCAGCCTAGAAGAAACCTAGATTGCATTCAGATCATTTTTTCTTTTTTCTTTTTTCTGGGTGAGATAGCAATTCAGACATAAATGTTTTTATTTGACTTAATCCAGCTCCAAAATCAGTTTTGGACCAGCCGATTAAGTAGGCGTCTGTCCTCCCTCTGTCCTACCCTACGACTCGATCGGAAGGGACCTAATCTTTTCCCTCATAAATTTATGGTCTTTCATTAAGTTACAACCTAGGGGGCCTTCTTACATTTACATATATTCAGTCTACTCTATCAGCCATTCCAACTTTTTACCACTGTTTGCATTTAATCATAAAGGTGACGACGTACTGAGACGCATGTACACTCTTTTTTCATGGCAAAAGCGATTCAATTTTGCTTCTTCCTTAAGTATAATCTTGCTGTGTGACTTACGGATAAGTCCAGATAAGGGCAAATAATTACAGTTCAATAAAAAAGACTATTAACTTATTAGTAAAAAACTAAGAATCACTACTACTTGAAATTATTTGCCCGTTGCCGGACTAATCTGTAATTGCCGAAAAAAGGGACACCTCCGCCGATACGGGTCCAACCTTGCTAAGACATGGCCGGTTTGCACACCGTACGAATATCTCAATGACGCGTTACTTGTCTCTCCTCATCAGTCAACAAAAATAAAAATAAAGAGGTCGAAAATCAAAATTATTCCTTAAACCTCATTACCAACCCTTTTTTGCCAACTAGTTTATATATATATATATATATATATATATATATGTGTGTGTATTCCTATTAGTACGTGCTGAGTTATATCAGCACCATACATTAGGAGTTGTACCATTTGCATTGGTCGTATGTATCTCATATTCCACTAATGTACAAGATACAATCCCTAGTGCAGGTGTTAATATACGTGCTTACTTGATTATCATCCTATATATATATATATATATATATATATATATATATATATATATATATATATTCTCTTTTATTATTATTTTATCACCATAGTACTATAGAAAAACTTAATATTATTCATAATTACTTGATTACAATCAACACAGTGGTGGGATAATATAAAGAACAAGAATAACTAACATGGAAACAAATAATACTATAATAAAATGAGAAAGGAAATAAATCAAATTCATTTTTTACTTTTCTCTATGATTTCTTCCTAATCTTTTTTTATGATATGCTCTCTCTTGATTCTTTTCCATATGCTCTTGATCTCATCCATGATTGCTTGTCTTGATTTATTTCCTCAATACTACCCCTCAAACTTATGAAGATTTTAAATAAAATGTTATTGAATTTGATGCCGAATCATGTAAGATATACTACCGTTAATGCAATTTCATCTGATAACCTCCAACTAGAACTAACTTTGTTGGGTCAATGGTAACAATAAACAATGAGATTTCATAAAGCCAATAGAGGCTCTATGGACAAAAGTTCTGGTGCCATGAGCCGAAGTCTAGGCCAAGTCCTTATACGCTTGCAACCTTTTGAGATTTAACAATGCGGGAAGACAGAGAGAGTTCCACGAACCAAAGGCCAAGTCATCGTGGGCCAAAATCCAGGTCTTTACTCCTTTGAGTTTGCAACTTTGGATCGAAATTCCCAAAATAAAGAGTTTCTTGTCATTTATAAAATAGCGTTGGGTAGTGGTATTGATGTTTGGCATCGTGGGCAGATTCGATACAAATTAATGTTGGAGAATTAATCGAGGAAAAAAAAATCGAGATTTTTGTAGGTGATTATAACAAGGTTTAGGAGGATTAATGACATTAAAATAGATGAATATATTTCAAAAGAAATGAGAAAAAAATAAGGATTATAAGTGAAGGCCCGACGGACGGCGTTCTAATAAATGGCTAGAAACGCCGCCCGTCGGCGGAATGAAAGATAAAAGGGGAACAGTCACCCACAAGTGGATCACCCGCTCTGATACCATATAGAAAAATTTAATATCATTCATAATTGCTTGAGTATAATCAACCCATTGGTGAGATTATATAAAGAACAAGAATAACTAACATGGAAACAAATAATACTAAAATAAAATAAGAAATGAAATAAATTAAATTCATTTTTAACTTTATTAAGAAAATAAATCAAGACAAGCAATCATGGATGAGATCAAGAGCATATGAAAAAGAATCAAGAGAGAGCATATCAAGTAAAAAGATTGGCAAAAAATCATAGAAAAAAGTCAAAAATGAATTTGATTTATTTCCTCAATAGGAACTCATTCAAAGTGAACAAATACAAGAAGTAATTAATGAGAAAAAAACGAAGGTTGTGCACAGCTACCCCAACGTGTGGACCGCTTTTTGTTTTCAGCACTTCTATATATAGTGATCAAACGAAGACATCAACTTCATCCAAAGCTTAGCCTCAAAAACCCTAGGCATTATTCACTCACCCTTTTCATCGACTAGCTAGCTAGGTCCATCGATCAACTTCATCGATGGCACTTCCAACGTTCGTAACACTTGTATTTGCCCCTCTTTTTCTTTGTTCGATCATCTCCGGTTATACACCGGCCGACATAAAATCATGGTGTAGCAAAACACCTTACCCACAACCCTGTGAGTACTTCTTGACCCACAAACCTAGCCCTACTCCCATGAAAAACAAGTCCGAGTTTCTTAAAGTGTCCATGCAACTTGCCCTAGAACGTGCCCTTCTTGCCGAAAACCATGCACATTCGCTAGGCCCCAAGTGCCGTAACGAGCGTGAAAAGGCTGCATGGGCTGATTGTGTTGAGCTCTATGAATACACCATTCATTACCTTAACCAAACCGTCGATCCCAACACCAAATGCACCCAAGTTGATTCACAAACATGGCTCAGCACGGCTCTGACGAACCTCGAGACGTGTCAGACCGGGTTCGCCGAGCTAGGGGTTGGGGACTACATTTTGCCTCTGATGTCAAATAATGTGTCTAAGTTGGTGAGCAACACTTTGGCTATCAACAAAGTTCCATATAGTGAGCCAAGTTACAAAGAGGGGTTCCCTACTTGGGTCAAACCCGGCGACCGGAAGCTCCTTCAGAGCTCATCGCCGGCTTCTCAGGCGAATATCGTGGTGGCGAAAGATGGGTCGGGGAATTACAAGACGGTGAACGAAGCGATTAGCGCGGCGTCATCAAGGAGTGGAAGTGGAAGGTATGTGATATATGTGAAGGCAGGGGTGTATTCGGAGAATGTGGAGATTGGAACCGGTTTGAAGAATATCATGTTGGTGGGTGATGGTATTGGGAAGACTATAATCACTGGGAGCAGGAGCGTTGGTGGAGGTTCTACCACATTCAATTCTGCCACTCTTGGTAAGTTGATATATTATTAATTAAGAACTAAAGAAATTGATTTACTTAATTAGAATTCTATAGAATGGTTTGTTTTTTGACAATTCAAGCTAAGGAAATTAAACATAGAGACTTGGTATGTGGTCTTGAAATCAGTGTAGAAATTCAAAGTGGAAGTAAGATTAGGTATAAATGAAAGTGCTTTTACTTTTTCTTTTCTTTTTTCCCTCTTGAAAAATCAAAGTTTTCAAATGGATAAAATCAATTAGTGTATATTTGACTCAATTGAGTTTTAAGGTAACTCAGCTGAGTTATAATGATATTGTCAATGATATTTGATTGTTTCCACAAAAGTAATTCAATATGCATCTAACCTTATGGTTCCAACATTTACAAGTTCAGCAAAAGAAAAAAGACAAAAGAGATAAGACAAAATGTTACTAAAAGATAGGATTAAAAACCTAAGTCAAAGATTCCAATTAGGGAATTAATTAAGTTTCCTTATAGCCCGTAAAAACCAAGGGCTAAAAAGGCTAGCTACATATTCAAAATCCGACCACCCATGTGGTTAAAAGGTTTTTTTATGGTGAAAATAGTTAGTGCCTCCTTAGCAGGGTTTCTTTGTTTTTTTGGTGTATTCTGGGATTTTCTTGGTGTATGGGTTGTGTTTCTATCTTAATAAAATTAATTTTGCGGATCAAAAAAAGAAAAAGAAAAAGAAAAAGAAAATAGTTGTACCTAGTTGAATTTCTTGCTATCTATGGGGGAAAATTTGAGTTGATTCACAATACAATTAATATGAATTTCTTGCTACTTTTCTAGAAGAAATGATCATGTTGACTTCATGTGGTAAAAAAAAAAGAAAAAAATTCATGGTTCCATGTCATAAAGAAAGTGACATGATTGAATTACACATCTGTTAGTTAGGGGACCATTTTTGTATGTACAAAGCTTGGGTGGTACTCAACCTAGATCAAAGGGCGGCCAATAGCTAGGCTCTGTGGATTGCTTTTAGTTTCCCATTGGAGTATGGCCCACTTAGAGAAAGTCTCATATATCATCTAATGTACGGAGTATATGCTTATGATTAAATAAAGTCGCCAACAGAGATTTGTTTATATATAATGAATTACACTATATGCTAATTAATGGTCAACAGCCTTAATTTATTAGTTTAGCAGTTCTATCACTTCTAAAGTTATAACCACAGTTTCAAAGTAGGCCATAAGGTCAATTAAGTGGGTAAAATTTATGATCGTAGTTTCCACTGGTGCCCTCAGAAAGTCATTTTTTGCCTTTTGGAAAAGGCACCAAAATTGAAATTTTCAGACAGGTTACGTATTGCTTTTTTTTTTTTTTTAATTTTTTTTTTTCCATGCCTTGAATCGTATACTCATAGGAGTAGTTGTACCCACTAATTATAAAATGATGTAATATTGTATTTTTTTTAATTTTATTTAAGAAACTATTTATTGTTTGTAGATTTCTTTAAAGGTTTTTACAATTTTTTGTTTTGAATTTTCAGCGGCCGTTGGAGATGGATTCATTGGTCGTGGCATTACAATCCGAAACACGGCTGGACCAACCCCACAACAGGCGGTGGCCCTTCGGGTCGGGTCGGATCTCTCCGTATTCTACCAATGTAGCTTCGAAGGATACCAAGACACTCTCTACGTCCATTCCCAAAGACAATTCTACAGAGAGTGTGACATTTACGGAACCGTCGATTTTATTTTTGGAAATGCCGCCGTTGTTTTCCAAAACTGTAACATCTATGCTCGTAGTCCCCCAAACAAAACAAACACCATAACTGCCCAAGGCAGGACTGACCCTAACCAAAACACCGGAATTTCCATCCACAATTGCAGGGTCACGGCCGCCTCCGATTTAAAGCCAGTCCAAAGTTCCGTCCAAACGTACCTTGGAAGGCCGTGGAAAGAATATTCGCGAACGGTATTTATGAAAACTTATCTCGATAGCTTAATTGCTCCCGCGGGGTGGATGGAGTGGAGTGGTAATTTTGCTCTCAGCACGTTGTATTATGGTGAGTATTCAAATACGGGTCCCGGTTCGTCCACCGCAAATAGGGTAAACTGGAGTGGCTATCATGTCATCACTAGCGCGACGGAGGCTTCGAAATACACCGTCGGCAACTTCATATCCGGCGGCTCTTGGTTGCCGGCCACCAATGTTCCCTTCACTTCCGGCCTTTGATTGATTTTCTTTCCTATGGTACATAAGTTGTACATTTAATTTATGTTACTTGGCACAAAAAAAATAAATTGTTGGTCACCAAAAAAAATAATCAAGAAAATAAGGTGTTTGTATGTGTGTTTATTAATTACTACCACTGTATTGTTACTGAAACAATTAATGGAAAAAAAAAATGTCAATTCTTTAGTCATTTTGGAATGTGGGTATCTTTTTGGTTCTTATTATATTTATGTTGTGATAGCAATGGATGATGATACTTGAGATTTCTAAATTTAGTTTAATGGGTTTGTTAAGAGTGCAACATCATTAACCAATTAATAATACACGGTTAATTCTATATTCTTTCCTTAGATCTTGCTCAACTAATTTTCATAGATTAAATGATATTGATTAAATTCATAAATTAAGTCGACTAAATAGATGTTAACTTGCGGATTAAAAATTCAAACCCCGCCTGCAGCAACTTGGCAATTTTCTTGACATTGTCGCAAATGTCAATTATTCCATAAGAACTGTTGAAACTAATTAACATTACCTTGGACCTAATAGTGACTAATTCTCTCGTAATGCCCAAAAGATTACACGGGTTGGGATTTGCCCAAAAGATTTTCTCGTCATATAAAAAAAAATAAAAATATAAAAATGGGGTGGGGGGGACAAATAGTTTTTTTTAATGATGTAAAAGTTCAAACTCGGTAATATCCTTTTCATTACATTTATAACAAAAAATTAGAAGGAGCAACACAGTAACATCATCTTGATTTGAATCCAAATATACTCTTATTATCTCTTGATTATCTCCAAGGGAATGATTAAGGCCTGCATTCTATATGCACATGCATCACGTGTGCCACCCGCTTCTAGTATATATGCCGGAAAGTATGACATGTCATATCGTGCAAATATTGGGTTTAATAAGATTTCATGTACCTATTTGAGTCCTCTATTTAATAACTTTGGTTTTTAGGTAAAAAAAAGATATTACTTCGTATACTTTTTTCTTTTTTTTTTGTATGATAAAAGGGTATCCCAAACTAGTCTCCATAATGTACAAACTACCTACAAACTCATGCACCTGATAATAAAGGAACAAGACTCAAACTTGAGACATCTAATTTCGGAGGCTCAATCCTTGGCCATCTACATTACCCTCACATTTTAGATCCTTTACTTCGTATAATTGTCTAGACCATTTACTTGACAACTTAGGTTTTAAATTGAAAACAATATATCTGTGCCGCAAAGCAAAAACCAATTACAGTGCAGCCAAGGAAAAAATCATGTAAAGTGTGGATTATTAGAACTGTTCCTAGGACAGTTAACAAAGTTGCTCATTTGCTTGTCCTTTGGGCTGCTAACTGTAATCATTTTGGCCTTATGCCCTCTGCTCAACTCCCAATTTCTGTTATCAATGCGGAATTGGAGGATGAGGATAGGGTGGCACCTGTTGTTTCTTCCTTTCCACTCTTAATATATTTTCCTTTAAAAAAAATAAAAAAAAAAATTTAAAATGTGGACCACGAGTAACAAAGCCAATCAAGGGCCTAATCATGTAAGGTGTGGATCACGAGTAACAAAGCCCACCAAGGGCCTGATACCGCTGCATTGGACAAGTCTGGTTTCATGTTGGGCGTGGGATAGAAACACGGCCAATCTGGGCCCAACCTTATGAGACAGATTGGATCCACCAGGGCCCCCAACGAGATGGTAAGGTAGTTTGCATCAATTGGTAAGGCCTGTTCTAGGTTTTCAAATGGAAATTTAACAAGGGAGTGGCTACCATGTCATCACTAGCGCGACGGAGGCTTCGAAATACACCGTCGGCAACTTCATATCCGGCGGCTCTTGGTTGCCGGCCACCAATGTTCCCTTCACTTCCGGCCTTTGATTGATTTTCTTTCCTATGGTACACAAGTTGAACATTTAATTTATGTTCCGCGGCACAAAAAAATAAATTGTTGGTCACCAAAAAAAAAATCAAGAAAATAAGGTGTTTGTATGTGTTTATTAATTCCTACCACTGTATTGTTATTGAAACAATTAATGAAAAAAAAAATGTCAATTCTTTAGTCATTTTGGAATGTGGGTATCTCTTTGGTTCTTATTATATTTATGTTGTGATAGTGATGGATGATGATACTTGAGATTTCTAAATTTAGTTTAATGGGTTTGTTGGCATTTGTCGCAGGTTGCTAAGAGAGCGACATCATTAACCAATTAATAATACGTGGTTAATTCTATATTCTTTCCTTACATCTTGCTCAACTAATTTTCGTAGATCAAATGATATTGATTAAATTCATCAATTAAGTTGACTAAATAGATGTTAATGTGCGGATTAAAAATTCAAACCCCGCCTGCAGCAACTTGGCAATTTTCTTGAAATTGTTGCAAATGTCAATTATTCCATGAGAACTGCTCAAACTAATTAACATTACCTTGGACCTAATAGTGATTAATTCTCTCATAATGCTATTATTATTATTATTATGATTATTTAGGGGAAATTTGATAAAGCTACAACGGAGTATTAAATGAGTTGGAAAAATGAAACCCCTCACCTCAGGGGATTTTTTTTTTTTTTTTTTTTTTTTTTTTGGTCAAACGACGGAAGAACACACATACCCACACACACACCTTTCACCTAAGTTTTGAGAATTTGGGAAAATAGATACGTAGAATATCTAGGAATTATTTTAGAGTAATGTTCTACTGAAAGACGAGTTAGTTTTCTTTTTGTTAGGAAATAACATAGCACCAGGTGTATGGTCTAGTTAATGGGCTTCTAAATTGATCATTAGATAACCCAAGAGGATAGCTTAGCTAGTGAAGGTCCGTTGCTCAAGAACCATAAGTTTTGAGTTTGAGTCTCTGCATTCTCAATATCAAATGCACGAATACCTGTGAATTATAATTTGTATTATATTTTGTGGATGTGAAAAGAGGTCACGGAGGCCATAGCAAGGGATTTGCATTGTATATAGTCTGTCTTATATATAGTTTAATAATTCCATGCGTATCCTAGTCAGTGTCCAACAGATTTTGGCCACATAGAGAAATGTGGCTAGACATTTCTAAGTTCGGCTTTTGCTATTCCTTCGGGATCATCCCAAAATAAAATTTTCATGATTCTCATGAACCTTAATCTTGTTAGGTCTATGTAAGTTGTGGGATCTTATAAGGGTTGGGATTTGGCCGAAAGATTTTCTCGTCATATAAAAAAAAAAAATTTCAAAAATGGGGCAGGGGGACAAATAAGTTTTTTTAATGATGTTAAAGTTCAAACTCGGTAATATCCTTTTCATTACGTTTATAACAAAAAATTAGGAGCAACACAATAACATCATCTTGATTTGAATCCAAATATACTATCTCACTATCTTTTGATTATCTCCAAGGGAATGATTAAGGCCTGCATTCTACATGCACATGCATCACGTGTGCCACCCGCTTTTAGTATATATGTCGGAAAGTACAGTATGACATATGATATCGTGCAAATATTGGGTTTAATATGACTTCATGTACCTATTTGAGTTCTCTATTTAATAACTTTGGTTTTTAGGTTAAAAAAAAAAAAAGAAAAAAAAGAAAAAAAAAAAAAGATATTACTTCGTTTTTTTTTTTTTTTTTTTTTTTTTTTTTTTGTATAACTAAAAGGTATCCCAAACTAGTCCTCATAATGTACAAACTATTTGCAAACCCATGCATCTGATAATAAATGAACAAGACTCAAACTTGGGACATCTAATTCCAAAGGTTGAATCCTTGGCCGTCTACACTACCCTCACGTGTTGGATCCTTTACTCCGTATAATTGTTTAGACCCTTTACTTGACAACTTAGGTTTTAAATTGAAAACAATATATCCGGGCTAAGCAAAGCGAAAACCAATTACAGAGCAGACAAGGAAACAATCATGTAAAGTGTGGATTATTAGAACTGTTCTAACAAAGCTGCTCATATGCTTGCCCTTTGGGCTGCTAACTATAATCATTTTGGCCTTATCCCCTCTGCTCAACTCCCAATTTTTGTTCTCAATGCGGAATTAGAGGATGAGGATAGAGTGGCACCTGTTGTTTCTTCCTTTCCACTCTTAATATATTTTCCTTTATCAAAAAAATAAAAAATAAAAAATGTAGAGTGTGGACCACGAGTAACAAAGCCAATCAAGGGCCTAATCATGTAAGGTGTGGATCACGAGTAACAAAGCCCATCAAGGGCCTGACAGCGCTGCATTAGACAAGTCTGGTTTCATGTTGGGCGTGGGATAGAAACACGGCCAATTTGGGCCCAACGTAATGAGACAGATTGGATCCTCGAGGGCCCCCAACAAGATGGTAAAGTAGTTTGCATCAATTGGTAAGACCTGTTTTAGTTTATCAAATGGAAATTTAACAAGGGAGCAGTTATTGCATCCCTTTATTTTGTTTGTACACCTCATTAAATTTAATTTATCAAGATTTTATAGAAAATATGAAAGGGTTTTATGAAAATTAATTACATGATCTACTAAAAAAATATCATTCAAAATAATTTTGTAGAAAATTTTTTTTTCAAAATCTATCATTTAAGTGGACTTTTTGGCCATTTATCATCTCTATTTCATTTTTGGCCAAAGACTTTATTAAAATGAAAGAATTTGAAAAACCTTTCTACAGAAAAGTTGTTTAAAATGATGTTTTCTATAGGATTGGGCGGTCAGTTTTCATAAAAACCTTTCATATTTTTCTAAACCCTTGATAAATTAATGGGATGTTCAAACAAAATTTAGGGGTTGCAATATCCGATCCCATTTAACAATCATAATATACTCCCTCCGTCCCACAAAGATAGACCAATTTTGCTTCTTTTTTTTTGTCCCAAAATGGTTGTTGTCTACTTTGAAGAGTCAAATCATTATTTTTTTAAGTTTTCTACAATACCCTTTGTTATTTTAATAATTACTTTCAACACAAAACCCAATACAAGAAAAGAAACGGTATTTTTGGAAAGATGAAACTTAATAAATAACAAGTCAATGTAAAGATGGCCTTTTCTTAATCTCTATGTTTTGTTAAATATGGTCTATTTTTGTGGGATGGAGGAAGTTTATGGCATAGTATTAGAATATTCATGTTCTTATATATGGACGAAGTCTAGAATTTTGTTCAGGGAAGTGACCTTTGATTTATTTTTGAGTACATTATTCAAAAAAATTGAAAAAATTTTAATTCAAAAATTTCCACTTGTCTTTTTTTTTTTTCTTTTTTTTCTTTTTTAAGTGAGTGGTGGGAAAGAAAAAATTAAGGGCATTTAAAAAAAATTCAAGGATGGAAAATCTAGAAAATCAAAAATTTCTCTCCCCAAACCCCCCCCCCCCCCCCTCCTAAAAAAAAGACTCATACAAGGATTCGTCCATGCATGTTCTTAAATGAGACTATTTTAAAAAGTTTGCTATTATTTCAAATTTTCACTTTTATTTGTAATGATAGCCACTATTTTCTTAAATTTTTTTCATTGGGTAAGGGACTTTTGCCATCAATACTATGTAAATGTGTTAAAATTGTTTAATTTCCATTTGAATGCCCAAAAGGGTCCTAAAAAATTAGGAAACCTTTCACCAATTGATAATTGAACATGGTCTCGAGTTTGGTGTCCCAGCCCCTATGATGTTTTTCCCCATCCATTTTTTCTTTTAGGCTTTATTTGGTGTGTGGATTTTATCAAGGAAAACAAGAAAGAATTGTACTTTTCTTTATTTAGTTGTAATGGAAAATTGGAAGAAAAATAAGAATTGAAATAATTTTGAATTGATATGATTTTAATTTTTCCTTTCATTTTCTTTCTTCCTCATTTCTTTTTTCCCTTCCTTTTTTTTTTTCCCTTGGTAGAATCCATAAACCAAATAGAGGGTTAGTGTCAAGGAGATTTGATTCTCATTGTCCGCTTTATGGTTGGCATAAGTTACAAGTAAACTACGACAACTGTGGTAAACATGGCCTAGAGCTCATCTAGCTCTAGTGAATAAAAATATTAAGGACCCGTTTGGTTGTCTAATTTGAAATTAAATAATTTAAGATATTTTACATAATATTTATTTATTTATTTTTATTTTCTAGTATAAGCTAGAGTAAATGTCAACAACAACGTGGACTTAAAATATTTTACATAATATTGAAAGCACAAATTTATTATATTGACTTTGAATATTTTATAATGACGACTATATTATTGAATTTGTTAATTCAAGGTAATGAATTATTTGTGTCATCAATATTATTTAAAATTTGTTAAATTATTTTATTTTGAACTGAAAACCGTAACATAACATGCCCTTAAAGAACAAGTTATAATAATAAAGATGTGTGATGGGTTTTTGTTGGACATCATGAAGGGAATCGGCAGCCCTTTTAAAGGAGATAGAGATTAGAGTGCTACTTTATACCAGAAAGATAACACCACTATTCTTTTGCCCACAAACATACTGTATTAAAATGGATAAAAGTAAAACAAGTAGCTGTCTCAAGAATATTAAAATCAGACAAAAGATATGTTCCTTCCAGCATCATTACTCCCCCATCAATTGAAAGATCGATACCCCACCATCTCCTTCCTAAGCTGCATGCATCACATAATTATTCTTCGATCATTAGCATCATCATGTGACTAATAATCAAGTAGATGACTTTGTTTGGATCATAGAAAAGTAGAGGAAAATGGAACAGAAAAGATTAATTGAAAACACATTATAGGAAAGGATTCCGTTTTTAAGTACTATTTTTTTTGGCATTTTCTTTTCCTTTTCCTTGTAAATTTTGATATCCAAAAGAGTCCAATTATAAATTGAAAATAATAAAAAGGGAAAGTAAGAGAAATGAGAAAGTGCAAGAATTCACCAAGGGCTTTTCGCATAAATGAGAGAAGAACGATGAGAACAGCGAGTCCCGCCAATACGCCTACGATTATTGCGACCGTTTTTCCAACTTGGTCCTCATGGGAGGAATCTTGTAATCAAGCACCAAAAGCAAAAGCAATGTGGAATTAGTACTATACATAAAGGGTGACAAAGAGACTAGGCAAGGCTGCCCCCTAACACAAATTACAGTGTCTTAATGATTTCTCTCTCCTCCTTTTAATATACCTTCTTTTTTCATTTTTCCTTTTTCCCTTTCGCTAAACGACATTCTTTTAATATACTTAGTACTACTTAGATGAATGAGAATTTCAAATTCTCCAACAAAAAGAACAAGGGTGTTTGGCAATATTAACTGATTTATTCTTTTATTTACAAATCTAGAAGTTTTAAGGTTTTGAATATATTTTTTTATGTTTGGTTGCCGAGAAGATGGTGGAAGAATTTAGAATATATCTTGCAGATTAACTACATGGGTTTGGAATAATATAATTAACGAATCTCTCTAGATTGTAATTTTCTTTCACTTGGTATATCTTCTCAGCCACCAAATGTAGCTTTAAAGCAAATCATTACACTTATATTGGAAGTGCTAATGCTTTTATTTAAGTGTTGGAATTGACTTGTTTGATGGTTTAAATAATGGAAATAACACCTTTTGCATCCATCAAGCAAGTGACCCTACCATGATTAAAACCAAAACAATATATATAAATAAATAAATATATATATATATATATATATGTTGAAAAAAAAGGTGAGGTAAAAGATAGAAACGAAGGGAAATTTTAGATTGATCAGCCTCCAGGAAAATAATTTTAGTTAGTAGTCATTGTTAGTTAAATTAATAGTCATTTATTAGGAAATTAGTACTCATAAAATTTTTCACTGAAGTGTAATTATTTTTCTGGAGCCTGATGGATCTAAAATTCCCCCAAAAGAGGAATGACAGAAACAGTGGACGTGCTTAAAAGAAAGCAAGTACCAATGCCCCTTAATGCTTTACTTTATTAAAAAAATGGTTTCTTGTTGACCCTTGGCTTTAAAAAAATTAAAGTTGTGCTCTCACGCGTGCGCACACTCTCTCTCTCTCTCTCTCTCAATTTTCTCGTCAAAATAATTTTGAATTAAATTAAATAATACAATGTTCGAGTAATGCTATTCGACCTATATTATTGATTTCAAATAAAATCTTATATAATGTGACTATATTTTTAATTCTTGAAATCGATTTTATAAAGTTGGTTTCTACATAGAATATAGCATTGCATCATATCATATGCGATTTTATTACTGTAGGTTAAAATACATGGGTCAAACAAGATTTTATGCAATCCTAGTCTATTCACAAAAAGAAAAAATTAAACTTCAGAATGACCATAAAAATGGCTATAGTACTATAATAGAAAGCAAAATTCATGAAGAACTAAGATAAAAATTTGAGTTTTTACCTGAAGAGAAATCATAGTAGCCAGAAGCCCAGTACCTAGCATAGCACTGCCCCAAGTACACATCGGCCGCTGCAGCCGATCCGCACAAATTCTTCAGCTTCCCAACAGCCTCCGCAAGGCAAGAAGAGCAATCCGCCGACCCCAAATCCCCCAAACACTGAGCAAAACCTTCAACCAAACCTGAACTACTCACTCGAAAACCGATGGCTGCTTGCAAGTCAGCAAGAACATCGTCTCTACGCCTAAAGAACTCGATGTCGTTACTCACACTTTTACTGCACTTCTTGTACATCAAACCAATATCAAGCTTTCCCAAGAAGTCTACATGCTCATATCTCACATAACAACCATCTAGTTGCAAGCCAGCCCCATAAGAGTATGGACAAACCAAACCTATCTGATTCACTGCGCTTTCGATGCATTGAGAGCAGTCAGTTATCTTCAAATCACCTCTACACTGGTATAAGCCGAAGACGGTGCCTTCGGGTGTTGTTGAGGTGCCATTTCCAAGTGCAAAGCTGTTGTAAGAGGCTTGAGAGGCAGAGGTAACAATGGAAGAGAGTAAAGAGTTGTGGTTGGCTTCGAAGGCCGAATTGGGTTGGTATTTTTCTTGGGAGCAGCCTGCGTAGATGAAGATATGAGCTTTGGCTAGGTAGCTGCCATGGTTTGTGAGGAAAGAGAGGAGAAAGAAAAGGGAAGTTAGTCTCAGAGGTAAGATGCTGTTGTCAGTGGAGTGTGGTTGAAGGGTTCTCATCATTTTCAATTCCTTCCCCCTTTTTTTGCAATTTTGTCTTCGTTTGTTTTGTTTTTGTTTTGGGGTTTGGGTGAATGGTTTTAGAGGGATTGGTTGCTTTTTGGTCAAATTGTTGTTCCTTTTTTCTATTCTTGTGTGGAGCTTTTCTTAGAAGAAAGGGCCCGTATGGTCTTTATGGGCCTACTAGAAACCTCTAATAGTTTTACTTTTCGTTGGTAAATATTTCTCATTAATTCAATTAAGCACCATTACTCCTAATTTTGGCCACCGCAAAGGAATTTAATATTTTTATTAATTTTTTGCTACCGAGCAAGAACATCATGCAAGGGTACCCTGACTTCCCAGTATTTGTGTGGAACTTATTTATTAAAAGAAAATATAAAAAACTTATGTAAGATTACAAGTTGATGGCTAAAGTTGTTGTGAAACAGTAGCGTAGACATGATATTTAAACGGGATAAAAGGGGTCAAAGATTCAATTTTTATTATAGACCCAAAAATAAGATGTGGATAAAATAAGAAAAATAAACAAGATAAGATGACATAATATTGGAATTAGATTCTTAGGTTCTCGAATGGCAATGTAATATTTTGGAATCTTTGTAATATATAAGCTCTCCTTCAATTGGGTTGGAATAGAACATGTGCGAGAATATGTGCTAAAATTTTTGAATCACTTGAAGAGGGTTTCGACTAAAACCTTAGGATTGTGTTTGTTATGAAATGATGAAGGGAATGGAATGTCAATTCTATTAACGCAAAAAAAGAAAAAAAAAAACGAAGTGAATGTTTGATAGCCCAAGAGAATGGAATGGCAATTTCTTTATAGGACATTTCTTCGAAGAAGGAAATGGTTGTTCATTCTTAAACCAAAAAGAATACCTATTCTCATCCTTTAAGAAATGAAATCATAAAAAGTGGATCTCAACCAAACATTGCCTAGGTTTTTTTCTTTTTGATTGGACGTAGCCTAGGTTTTTAAGCTACTGAGTTTGATCACTTACTTCGTGTTTTTTTTATTATTTACTCTTATGTTTTTGTTTGCTTTGAATTGGGTTGAATGTAGTGAACCTTTTTACTTTGGTCATAGGGTAAGCCCATTCAAGCCCAGGGGCCACACAATACGGGCAATCCTTCCCCAATCGGCTGTGAGAGCCCATATTTCCTAAAATAAAATTTATTCAATTCAGCATTATTAACCCAAAAGAAAATTAATTCCTAAAATAATTTATTTAAAAAACTAAACAAATTGCCGTAAAAGATTAGTGATCCAAAGTTGGAAAATCCCGAAATACAGGAACTTCCCTATTGCATTTGTGTGATTTTGATGGTGGTGTTGGTGTGTCAACCCATTCAATTCTGTTTGGTTGGAATACTTCTTTCTTCCTGCAAGTAACCAATCCAATGGGTGGTGTCCTAGAATGAGGAAACGAGTTGTAGTGAAGACATGCGTGATAGGAATACTAATTTGAATTTAAAATTTTTATTAAAATTTAACATTTGAACCAATATTATAGTGCTACATCATGTTATCAATGGAATTAAAGTGGAGAGAAGAAAATGAATGTGGGAAGAGTATTTAGGTGGAAACCTAAAAAAGATGACGCAGTAGCGTATTGGGTTATATATAATAGTATATTATAAATATCCTTAATAATAAATTTGCCCAAAAATAAAATGGTAATAAAAATTTTCATTCATCGGTGGGGGTGCAAAAAAAAGGGTGCCCAATATTGCCCCACCAATAGTAAATGAGAACAAATTTTCCAATTTTCCAATTCAAAAATTGGATCAAACTAGGTTCAGTCCCTAATTGTTATCTAATTTTTAAAAATAAACACTCGTAGTTGGTTTAAAAAAAAAGGAAAAAAAATTTGTGTTCATAATAGAAAGTTGAACTGACTAGCAGAAAAATGAGACTTACCAAACAATGGAAAATAAAAACTAGTTAGACTTATCTTCAGTTGACCAGATATTCAGGTTCATCAAAAAGTTCTCAAAGCCCAAATTAGTTCTAATTAGGCCAAATTCTCACTAGCTATATGGTGTGGTCATATGGGGACTGGGGTTTGATGAGAGATTTGATAGTCTAATCTTAAGCATAACTACCAATAACATTGTAGTCAAACAGTCGTTGCTACACTTGTTTTTTAAATTAATGATTAGGAACATTTGTCTCACTTGCTAAGTTAGTAATCTTATATTTAAATTTATAAAAAAAAATATTGATATTTATTCGTTGGAAATAAGGATAATTAAAAGCCAGGACAATGCTGGGTTCTTGAACCTTTAGTAGGAGCTCCTACTGGAAATGACGTGACACCCCTTATGATTGCCACATTTTCAAATATTATAAAAAAAAAAAAAAAATACTGCTCCCCCATTCTTTTCATTGGTCAAAAATACCCTCACACTTTGCTCCCTGTTACGACTCTCTCCCTAGACATTTCCCCTTTCCCCTATCCTCCACTTTCACCGTCCAAGCTCTGGCCTAGTGGCCTCCACCCACTGCTCGGCGACCGACTTTTGAATCTCTTCCCACTGCCCAAATAATATACACAGATATCCCATTTTGAACATGGTTATAACTCATTGGGCACTGGCTAAAAAAAAGAAAAAGATCTTGTTTAATATGAAAATGTGGGTTCTAAAATTGGGTTTTCAAAGGTTGTGGATTAGAAAATGTGGGATGAAATTGTTGTTATGGGGCTGCCAAATCTGAGAGGAGGAGATGATGGCTCTTGGACGATTGTGAATGAAATGGGTAATCGTGGCTTGCATGAGGAGTTCGGGTCCAAAAATGGAGGAAGCATTGAGGTTGGATGAGCCATGTGGTTGCTGTTAGCGGAGGTTTATGGATTTGGGTGGTGAGTTGTCGAAGATGAAGACGAGGACTAGACGATGAGGGTAAGGTAATGTTAGGGTATTTTGGTCCTAATGAAAATAAGAGAGGGATCACGTTTTAACGGTAACTAGGTAGCATGTTTTTTTTTAAACTACCGAACAAGTGGCAAACATGTGGAATGCCATATCATTTTTTCAGTGGAAGTTCCTACTAAAGGTTCAGTAGCCAAACGTTTAGTAGCCGAGCATTGTCCTAAAAGTAAAAGTAGATTCTAACCGTTGCGAAGAAAAACTAAAATCCCAGACATAACCTGTGCAATCCCCCCACCGACACCAACAAAAATGGTGGAGAAATTTTCGAAAAACTGTTAAACCCAAAAGTTAGGTACAACATTTTCAGCGTACGGTACAAATTCTTACAGCACGAAGTGCGAGTGGTTTACTGATGACCCTACTACAGAGATTTTCCAGAACAGCAGGAAAATGAGGCACAACATTTGCAGGCTTGCAGCGCAGTGTACAACTGTACAAGCACTCAAGCAACCAAAATGCAAGGGAAGTACTTAAACCAGACTTTTCTATTTTTTTTCCTTTAGCTTTTTTCCTCTTCGGCGGGAAAAAGTCCTTATGGAGATATCAGTTATGGAAGTTTTGAAGGTCCACCACTTCTTTTGGTGGCAGACATGGTTGGTCAATACTGACACCAAAGGGTCCAAAACCCCTCGTGATTGATTTCCACTTACCCTCGCAATTGGAGAGAGAGAAAGGGAGGAGGAGAGAGAGACCTCTTCATTTCCACATTTCCCTTCATCATCTACACCACCAACTTTTGACAGAGAAAGAGAGCTGAAGAGATAAGGCGAGTTTTAGAGAGAGAGAGAGAGATGGCTCAAGTTAGCAAAATCTATAATGGTGTGCAAAATACCCATACATTCCCCAATCTTCACAAACCCCAGAAACCCAAATCTCTAAAATCTCTATGGTTGGGCTCAGAACTCAAAGCAGGGTCTTTGACTTCTCTGTCTTTGTACCATCAGGAGGTTAACACAAATTTATATGTATCGGTTAGGGTACCACTTGGGGTTTCAGCTTCAGTTGCCACCACGGCGGAGAAGCCGTCGACGGCACCCGAGATCGTGTTGCAGCCCATTAAAGAGGTCTCCGGCACTGTCACATTGCCCGGCTCAAAGTCACTGTCGAATCGGATTCTCCTTCTTGCTGCTCTCTCTGAGGTATGAGGAGATTATGTTCTTATGGGTAGCTGTAACTTTTAGCGTGTGTGATTTTTACTAGGGATGGAATTCACATTCTGTTTGGTTGCTGAGAAAACTGAAGAAGAGAAAAAAGAATAGAAAAGATCTTTTTTCTTTGGGCGGGGGTAATTTAGAGTGTTGAATTAAGCCTTTGTTTGGATGCTAAGAATATATAATGAGGAAAAGTATAGTAGAAATAAAAAGAGCGTTTACTTATTTACTTTGTTTTTCTGGTCATTATGAGCTTGGGAAATGTTTTCCTGATTGATTTTAAAATTGTAAGCAGCTTGCAATCACGTTATTGATGAACTTTGAAGCAAAAAATTTTAAAATTAAAAATATATATATATGGGTTAGGATAAGGGACACAAATTTTGACACTAGTTTTTATAATTCCATCTACGATTCATATTTTACGAAACCCACGGTTGGATTAAATTGTTTACCCATGTAGAGCATGTGTGAAAAAAATGAAGTTGATCCGATATTGGTTGCTATCCAATCCAAAAACTTTACATTTCTATTCAATAAAAATCTCACATTTATTGATGAAGCTAGAGGTTTTTGATCTTGGATCAACTTTATTTTTTGCATGTATGCTCTACATGGGTAGGGAATCTAATCTAACGGTGGGTTTCGCAAAATATAAATCGTAGATGGAGTTATAAAAATTGTGTTAAAATTTGTGTCAAAACTTGTGTCCCCCAATCCTAACCGAGAGAGAGAGATTTTCAGACCAGCATGTGTTGATTTTCTTGCATCAACACCATGCACTTTGGTTTCCTTCTTGGAAAACTCTTGATGATTCGTACTGTCACATCATGAATTTGAGGGGGGTGTTAGATATATTTGTACATTTATATAATACTAAGGTTATTGATATATATTAATCTCTTGTATTCTTGTTTTGTTTTGTTGATGAGAATTGCACTTTGAGCGAAGTTTTAAAAGAGATAAGTTGGATGTTGTTTTTTGTTTTTTAGTCATAAAGCTGAAATTTTTTAAAAATTATATGCTTGTTGTGTTGGCATTGTAAGTATAAAGAACAAATGTTGGATGTTTCAAAAATCTGCTATAAGTTGCAGAACTGCATTAATGATCGGCATATCCCTGTCTGAACTATTAAAAAACAGGTTTAATTTTTTGCTCCCTATTCCTAATCGAGTACACTGATGGAATTTGCTTGACCTGCTTGTGCTAGCAGACAGTCTAAGATTGCAAGAGTTTACTTGGAGAAAGTGGCCAACGTACCTAAAAAAAATTGACACAAAAGAAAATAAAAAAAATAAAGTCCACCCATTTTAAGCTTGGCGAAGAATTCTGGTATGCTTAACAGCTTAAGCCAGAATGGTCAGAGTCTTATCTGGAACTGGAAAGGCATATTTGGAGGAGGCAGCCAAGATAATAAAAATGTGGAAAGGTTAGGATTGACTGCACACCCACGTAAAGATGAGTTAAGTAGTTCCTGTGAGCTTTAGACAAACTAGTGTTGAGTCTATCGATCACCAGGAGGATAGATGGCTCATATAGAAGTAGGATGGGTCCTTCATAACATCTCACCTCATGCCTTCACCTCTCACATACTTAGAACTTGAAATACGAATTGATAAAATCAAAATAAATCATGTTCACCAGAACTCCTCCAGAATTCAAAGGAAACTTTATAACACACTCCAAGCTGATTTATTTTGATTTTGTATCTTAATCCAATTTGAAGGAAGTCCCAGTTTCATGAATATTTTTGAAATCTATCATATTAACAGGGTATGTCCGTGTGAAATGCCACTTCACTTTCTAATTCTTGATTCTCTATATGTTGTACCTGTTAAACAACCCGAGTAGGTATTACCTGTTGTTTTAATTATTTGTCAGGGTACAACTGTTGTAGACAACTTATTGAACAGTGATGATGTCCACTACATGCTTGGTGGTTTGAGAACCCTTGGGATTCATGTGGAAGAAGACCGTGCAATCAAACGAGCAATTGTTGAAGGTTGTGGTGGTCAGTTTCCAGTGGGTAAAGAATGGAAGGATGAAGTTCACCTTTTCCTAGGAAATTCAGGAACAGCAATGCGTACACTGACAGCTGCAGTTGCTGCTGCTGGCGGAAATGCAAGGTCTATCTACTTATGCTTTTCAAACATGGTCATGCAGGCAAATGTAGTTCTTGTCTGTTAAAGAGGACAGTGTCATGTTCTTTAAGAGGCAGGCCTTTTTTACTCTCTTCTGTTTTTTTTTTTTTTTTATTAAGCTTGGATTTGGAATGTGGCTTGAGGCTGTTCTGATATGAACTAGAAACGGCATTAACAAATATCATTCTCACCTGCCTAGTGTTTCTGGTCCACCAATTGATGAAACCAGCTAGGATATGTTTCTTTGTGTGTGTGTGTGTGTGTGTGTGTCAGTAAAGGTTGGCGTTCAGTTAGATATTGTAAGAGTTATTATTCAAACGGAGCATTACAATCATATTCTTCCCATGCTGCTCTTTCCGAGGGCTATTGCTATTACTTTTTTAACTGACACTTTTATGATATTTTTATTATATTTCAGCTACATACTTGATGGTATGCCCCGTTTGAGAGAGAGACCAATTGGGGATTTGGTTGCAGGTCTTAAGCAACTTGGTGCAGATGTTGATTGTTTTCTTGGCACAAACTGTCCCCCTGTTTGTATAAATGGAAAGGGAGGCATTCCTGGGGGAAAGGTGAGATTTGCTTATATTTTTTAGAAATCTTTGTGGTTTGATATGGTTTCAATACAGATTAGCCATATTTATGACTATTTAGCTGAATCTCCTCTTACATTTTTTTTCAGAAATCTTCATGTATTATTTACGGCCTTGAGCCATAGAACTAAATAAGTACTTAGGAGAAGTCAGTCCATAGTTTTTTGATGAGAAAAATTAGACAAAGACTAAGTTTGATATTGACATGTGATAGTCATGTTTCTGAGTTGAGAAACATTAGGTCTGCAAACCTATAGTGAGGTTTTAACCAGTAGTAACTGAATGTACTCCGTCAGTTTACGGTGTGGGAAACATGTTTCACAAGTTCTAATTTCTCTGCAAACATGTAAGAAGGCATACAAGGCATTCTGTTCAGAAAGTAATAGGTTACCAAGCAATTTAAAATAACCCACATCCACCCAGGCACCCATCCATCCACACACACACACACGAGAGAGAGAGAGAGAACACCTCAATAAACTCTGAGTCTCCATTGTCTCTTGAATCTGGTCATTTCTCATTTTCCTTTATGGAGTTTGAATGCATTTTTAATAGGCATTATTGGAAGAAAATGTGTTCTCTTTTTCTTTTATCTCTATTTTTCTTTTCCCCACCTGAACAGGATGTCTATACAGGTGAAGCTTTCTGGATCTATAAGTAGTCTATATTTGACTGCTTTGCTCATGGCAGCTCCCTTAGCTCTAGGAGATTTGGAGATTGAGATTATTGATAGATTAATTTCAGCTCCTTATGTCAAGATGACTTTGAAAATTATGAAAAGCTTTGGGGTGACTATCGAACACAATGGTAGCTGGGATAGGTTCTTGGTCCAAGGAGGTCAAAAATACAAGTAGGTCTCTCTTGTATATAGTTGCATGACTTTATGAATTCTAGTTACTTGGGAAGTAATGGGATTAAAATTCTTAAGGTCTCCTGGAAATGCTTCTATTGAAGGAGATGCTTCAAGTGCCAGTTACTTCCTGGCGGGGGCCGCAGTCACTGGTGGGACTGTCACCATTGAAGGTTGTGGGACAAGTAGTTTACAGGTATTCTACACATGCAAATATGCTGTCTAGTGAATTACATTCCTGAATGCTGTGAATAATTCGTAATTTTATTCCCCTATTGTTCCAAATAATTCTAGAATGATGGCTAATGCTTTTCTTTTGTAACATGCATTGCGCCCCTTGCTCAAATTATGTCTTGAATTTTTCCCATATTTTCGGAATATTCTGGAATATTCCTAATCGGTTCGTAATTCCCTAATAATTTTTGGGGCCAAAAAATTTCCAAATTTGAATTTGTGACTGATATTGATGTGTCTAGAATCTACATAGTGTGTTATAATTAACCAAAGCCGCTGACATTTTGAGCTGAATTTTCCTATTAAGGGGGATGTAAAATTTGCTGAGGTTCTTGAGAAAATGGGTGTAAAAGTTTCCTGGGCAGAGAACTCTATCACCGTCACAGGACCGCCCCGAGATTCTTCCGGAAAGAAATGCTTGCGTGGCATTGATGTCAACATGAACAAAATGCCAGATGTTGCTATGACTCTTGCTGTAGTTGCGCTTTTTGCTGATGGTCCCACTGCCATAAGAGATGGTATACTTTGGATCTTCAGTTTTGATAAATTAAAGTACGATTTAGTGCTTTAGCCTTTGGTTGTGGAAAATGGCAGTAACTGGACTTTTACCTCCAATTTTGGAATTTTAATTTATTAGGCCATGTAGAATTTATGCAGGGCACATAAACGATGAACCACTGAAATCCTATTTATCAGCCTTTTTCGGTCGTTGATACGTGGGAGTTGTAGCCTTGTGGTTTTGGAAAATAGCAGTTGAGCTAACCCGACCGTACATTGAGGCCTTCACCCAATGACCCAAAAATTTTCTGCCTAGAGAAAACGCGCACTGGCCTTTTTCTTGTAGCTGTTAAAAAGTTGAGGGGAACAAGTTTCTTTTCCCATTAAAGAATGGGTTTATATGCAATTTCTGAAATAGGATTGTTTCCTATTTTTGCATGTAAAGAAGCTTTTTATCATTAACAAACTTAAAATGAGCCTACTTCCTTAGAATTAGTATTAACAGAATTTCTTGGTTAAAACTCCCCCATGATCTCGAGTTCGCTATTTTTTCAGTGGCTAGTTGGAGAGTAAAAGAGACTGAAAGGATGATAGCTGTTTGCACAGAACTCAGGAAGGTCAGTTTCAAGTGGCCTTCTACACTTGAATTTTCCTTGACCATGTTTACTTTGTTTGTTGATTTTTTCCCTTTTGCAATTTGGGTTTCAGCTGGGAGCAACAGTTGAAGAAGGGCCAGATTACTGTGTGATCACTCCACCAGAGAAATTAAATCTGACAGCAATAGACACATATGATGATCATAGAATGGCCATGGCATTCTCTCTCGCTGCCTGTGCAGATGTTCCAGTCACCATCAAGGATCCTGGGTGCACCCGGAAAAGCTTCCCTGACTACTTTGAAGTCCTCCAGAGGCTTACAAAGCATTAAATGGCTCTTCAAATTTTAAAATTGGAGCAAGGGAAAAAGAAAATGAAATGTATTTGAGAGGCCATTCAGTATTCATCACCAAGACTCCAAGCATGGGAGTGGGCAACGCAAGCTGACCTTTTCTTCTATTGCCCTGTAGCATGTATTTGATATGCTTCACTTCCTAGCTAGTTGGGTTTTCCATTATATGTGGATCTTATATTGTTAATATAATAGCAGCAGCTTTATTCCGGTTACAATTTTTCAATATTTGCCGTAAAGATTCTTTTGCTGTACAGTTGAATGATGGAATCACCTCTATATGTCAGCATTTCTGATGCTTTATGAGGATTTGAAGTCTTCTTCTTTTTCCATTTGTTTTTGTTTAATTAGCTCTTTCATGTTGAATACTTTAATTTGCTTTCCCAAACAGACTCTAACACCCATATCATCACCAGTTTTGGACCACTTCAACATTAAGCCTATGATAAATGGCCTTCCCTTTCTCACACCAACCAGTCGAAATATTTTGGTTCACATAAATATATAGGCATCGTAAGCAGACCGTGGCAGCACCATTGTTTGAGATGTTCGTATCATTAATTTCATGAAGCATACATCTTTTTCCTATATATCAACACATGAGATGATCATGACCATCCAATCATGTAGCAAGAAAATTGAAAAGGGGATCATGACCATCCATTCTATTTAAGATCATCTCATCAGACCATTTTTCTCATCTTGTAAATTGGACCTGATTAAGCCCAACTTAGTAGACCAAGTTTCACTCAATCCAATTTTGGCCAACACTGACTATGGGTCCGGTTTAGGTCAGGAAGAGCACTGAATGAAGCGATTACTTTAAGCAATATCCTCGAAGAATTTACAACATAATGGATTGTATTAGGATTATAGGGTAGAAGTTGGAGTGAAAACATATTTACAGATAAAGGAATCGCAGTGGTTTATATAACTAATTGAGGTTCATTTATTAGAGCATCTCTAAGGGTGAGCTATATGGTGTGCTATTGCTATATTATAGCATTTAGCATAGGTTGGGATGCTCTAATGGTGTGTTAAATGCATGTGTTAAATATAGCAATAGTTCACTCTTGTGCCCCTTGTGCTATATTTGGCACAAGGGTGAGCTATTGCTATATTTGCCATGTCAGTTTTTCCTCCCTTTCTCAACAACTAAATACACCAGCAACTTCTTTTCCTCCATTTTTCTTCCAAAATTTTCTCACTAACCAAACAGCCCATAAATAAATACAATATTTTCAAAAATAATATTGAAATTTTATATATAAAAAAATAAAAAATAAAAAATAAGAAAACATACCCTTTGTTTTTTTAACTCATTCATCCCATTCAAGCAACATTGCATTTAATCCATGATATATCTCATTCACTATCTTACGAGACCTTAAATCTGTGGAAAGAGTTGAAGTTGTGGCAAAAAATAACAAACTACGTTTATTTGCATCATTGGAGTACATTGTGCTAAATTATAGCATTTGATACTGTAGCATGTGCTAAAATAGCAATAGCACACCTAATTTAGCTCACATGGCTGGAGATGCTCTTAGGACTAGATATAGCACACATGTGTTGCATGTGAATATTTTTAAATAATATTAATTATACAAAATAATAAATACATAAAGATTTTATATTTTTTCATAAAAGATAAAGTTTAAAATTCAAAAGTACATTTTTTTTTTTTAATATCAAAATTGTCAACGAAAGATTAAAAACTCTTTAGATATATATTCAGAATTTTTTTTTCTTCATAGAACAGAATATTTAAAGAGTTTATATTCATATATATTATCATGCAACTCGATAGTTGCTCTAGGAAAAAGAATTTGAGTAAGAATCTAGCTTTAATTTGTTAAGAGTTTGAGTTAAAATCTAACTTTCATTTGTTACCAAATGATAAGAATGTTTACTATGTGTTTCAATTAAAGAAAGGGTAGATATGTATCTTCTTTTTTTTTTAAATAAGGGTACATTGGTCGTTCAAAAGTTTTTCTGAGATTTAACTTTTTATAGGTAGTATAATATAATATAATAATAAGATTTGCCAATCTAAATTTACTGTCTTTTTTATGATGATTGGTAAAGAGTATTATGACCGTGGTGATTTTTTTTTTTTCTCTTAAACAATATATAAATATACATATTCATATACATACATATAAATAGTTTTCATCATATGCGAGATATCTTGAATATCTCATACAATCAGGGTTATCCGTGAGCAACATGTATCTACTCGTGTCGTCTATGGATAGTTATAATCGTGTGGGATATCCCACACAAGAATAACCCTGTATATATATATATATATATAAGGATAGGATCAGGATTCATATAAAACACTTTATTTTTCCACCTCATTTTTAAGCCATTAGATTCACAAGATCCAACGGTATTTCAAAAGGTTGACATGATGTGACCAAGCTCCACTCATCATTTAATAAACCAACTGAAGTGTAAAAATGAAATACTTTATATAAATCCCTAGATCTTCTCCCAACTATATCTATATATATATATATATATATATATATATATATATATAATCGGTTATGTTCTCATTAGCACATGTTGATATAAGTTATATCAGCAACATGCATTGGGGGTTGTACCCCTTGCATTAGTCCAATGTACCTCATATCTAACTAATGTACAAGGTACAACTCTTAATGCGGGTGTTGATATAAGTTATATTAATACGTATTTACCTGATCATCATCCTATATATAATATAGTTAACTTGTGCAACTTCACATAGGATCTCATTCGTTTGTATTGCATATAGATTTCACGCGCTAGTGTGTAACTATCACAAACGACTTGGATTATCACACAATGTTACTTGAGTGATCCAAACCATGTACATCTGTATGGGTGTGTGTGTGTATATATATATATATATAGTCTAGTTGAGTATCAAGTGCTCACCAAAACCCTATCTGGTACCTATATTATGCAAAACCAACCATTAAATTAGATATTCTTCTTATTTAGGCGAATTTATTAAATCCACTTTTCTATTATGAAAAAAAAAAAAATGTAATTTTTTAAAGGGGATTGTAACTATGGCCGGAGGAAAACCAATCATTTTTTTGGTGAATACATGACTATTTTTTAATAATAGTAATCTATTGGCTAACCAGATGACTGTTAAAAACCGACATCTTTTTAATGACAAAAGATGACGGCTCTAAAGATGACCCTTTTTACTCGATAAAAAAGATGATCCTTTTTAACGGTCATCTATTAACATTTTTGTAATAGTGTGGAATGAGTCGTCCATGTAACTGTGACATAGCCAATTAATGTCACAATCAATGAGAGTGAAGCAAAGCGGGATTATGGGGTCGAAAAATATTTTAACAATCTCATTTCATTTTACACTAATTGACTTAAGATATCACATCAACCATATCACAATTGCATATAAGGTTTTCTCGTAACTATGGGATGAAGGGAATAGCAAAAAGAAGGGTAAAAAAAGTGGCATTTTTCTATTATTAAAAGTTCAAACCAAATGGTACTTAATTTACCCAAAATCCAAATTCTACCAATTTAAAATAGAATTAGTCTCCTATGAGGTCGCTCTCATCCTTCTTCCTCTTAACTCTCCCATTCTTTCAATATACTTGGCACTAAATGCAAAACAGACAAAAAATCATCATATCGCTCTATCCATATAAATTCAACTAGTGATATGTTAACATAAGTTTATGCGCATTAGCCAAAATTAACAGAGATTTCAAATCAAATACTACAGGAAGAAAGACAAACATCAATTTTATATTGACACGTTTTATTAGACTGCGTAGCTTAGAATTCATAATAAAAATTTATGCATAGAACCCTTATGGGGAAAGAAGTGAATTAAATGAAGTTCTTCTAAGTGTCAAATGGCTAAAAATAAAACTAAAAATAAAGATAAAGAACAGGGGCAGATATGAATATATGATGGCTCCTCGATCCCAGGAAGTGCCAGTCGGACCGTTTATGAGAATAAGTGATATCTAAACTAAAAAATATAAATAAATAAATTCCCTTTTTTGTTTTAGAAGACCCTAGAAAAGTGGGGGATCATCGCCAACGGAGCGTATCCGGCCCTTCCCTAATCTTCAATTAGAGTTCGTTCCCTTCCCTAATCCTCAATTAGAGTTGGTTCGATACAGATTGAGGTTTAAATCAAAACTAAATGTTAGATTTTATCTTCATATAAAGTTTTAGGCAATTATGTTGTAAGTTAGGGCTGGGTCTTTTCTTTCATATGAAGTCGATTAAGGTTAGGGTCTTGAGATATTTTTTTTTTCTTTTTTTTTTTCACTTAAGGCGTTAGGTGATTACTTTAATCTCCTTAGAGTTGGGCCGACCCTAACCCTACCCCAAACCATATAGAATAAAATTTCCATCTCAAATCTCTAATAAAATGACCTAAAAACTTTACGAGTAGGTTAATATATAAGCAACACCTTTTGAACCCAAATAAATTATTTAAATGGGTCATAATTTTAACTTAATCCATAGGATATCAAACATATTGCTATGTATCCTAATTATGGGGACAACTTTTTATGGCGATTTTCACATAATATGGGATCCACACTCATGGAGGGAGTCATGTGGATCCTACTCCAGAGAAATTGAAATTGTTCCTAAAAACAATCATGGGAAATTTGGCACCCTAGCATTGGCCATGAATGAGGTCAAAAAGGTCGTCTGCTTCTAAATGTTTGTGTGGGGACTGCTGTGGCCTCAATAAATCAAGAACCCATATATTGAGGGACATTACATTTGTGTGGCACAGGGCTTGACACTAACAGTGGGCCACCCTTTTTTTCCCATCTAGTGGAGGTGGTCACTGCCTTCCATCATCAAAGTGATCTCCATTCTGGATTCTCCACTACCACCACCACCACCAAAAATGGTGAAAACGACGCTTATGGTGACCATCACAATCTTGGCTTAATTATCTAATTTAACTTTTTCTATAAAGAAACTTTAAAACTTAAAAAAAATAATAAAATTAAAAAAAAAATCAAGAAGAAAAATTTAAGGAGGGAGAAAAACGATTCACGCAAACAATACCAACCAAAATTCTATCTGATATCAACCTTTTGTCCAATAGGTCGGCGGGTTCTTTTCATCTGCAATGTCAAAAGTTCTCACTTCCCGTGGTTATACGGTATACATGTACCAAAGTTGACCCTTTGAAATACAGTACTTCAAGGTACAAGGGGTTAGGTACAATACTACTACGAAGAAGGGAATGATAAAGTTGCAAATGGAAGGAACCTCTCACATCAATGTTGCGTGTTGCTGCACGTTTAGATGCGAGGTGATCCTTGGCTTAATGGGTTTTTTTCCTTTAATTGAGGGACCCCAAGAAAAAGGAAGACGCATTATTATACAAAATTGATCAAAACAAGTTGCATATATTAATGTTTTTTAAATAAATAATAAATAAATAAATTCCCTCAAGATGATGGAAGAATTCTTAATCTATTTCACATCCCACCTCCTCATGGATTGATTGGGTATTATCATCATAATCAATGTTACCAACACTTTAAGATTTGTTATTTTTTCCTTTTTTCAAAAGATAGCACCACTTTAACCAACCATCTTTCTTTAAAGACCTTTGACAAAATTAGGGTGTCACAAAAAACTTTTGCCAATCATAATAAAGAAATGCGACTTTTTTTTTTTTTTTTTCTATCATGTCATAAGACAACGACAATCCACCGTTGTAGCTCAAAATAGTTAGAGATCACGGCTTATAAACTAGATTTCAAGATCGAATCCTATCACCTTAACTACGAATAAGATTTTAATCATGGCTTATGAGCCGAAGGTCTCAAGATCGAATAGCTTAACACTTTGACTATCAGATGAAGAAGATTTGTTGGTGATCTCATAAATCCTTCAGGATTAGTTTGAACTAAAACCCTAATAGAAGTAAGCCCAAAATATCCTTAAAAATGGGACAACTAAAAAGGAAATAGAAGTTCATTATTTTTGCCCCTATGCATATTATCCATTCTTTCACTGTTTGTCACACATTAGTTGTACATATATACTGGTTCAAATCTATATTTAATTTATCCGAAATGAATATGTTGAAATTTTACTTTCTCGATTACAATGAAGGAACTCAAATTCCAACCTATCCAAATTCTATTATACCTTTATACTAAGCTAAGGTTATACTTATTAATGAACAAAAAATACCTATCCAAATTCTATTATACCTTTATACTAAGCTAAGGTTATACTTATTAATGAACAAAAAATGCTAGATATCTTGAATTTGGGATACGGAACAGAAACAAAGGGAAAAGACCTTACGCTGTGTTTGGATAAGAAATTTTTAGGTAGAATTTGTTTTTGAGATGAAATTTATAAAATTTTTATAAGGATAAGATAGACAAAATCCTTATAAAAATTTTACAAATTCCATCTCAAAAGCAAATTTTACTGAGAAATTCCTTATCCAAACATAGAGTTAGTGAATTTGAGTATCCTAATTTCAAGATACCTAACTATTCTATATTAACTTTGCCTATACAACAGAAAATATTAGTTAGCCCTGCACTCTACCCTACAAATCCACAAATCTTGCCCTATAATGTAGATTTAATTTTGTTTCAATTTTCAGTGGATCTCACAATTTTATCCCATATTCTTTCAGTATGAGAAGATTTATAAGACAAAACGTAGAACTAACTAGCATTTCCCTTAGAGAATATTGTAAATTTTAAAACATTCGTGACACAATGTGTTTTATTAATTTTTCTTTTAAAAAAAAACTACAAATTTACAACTAAAAATCCAATACACCATGTACGTATTAAACCAGCCAAACCCCAAAGGAAAGTGAACCAAATACGGAGTATAAAATAAAAAAAAAAAAAAAATTTGAGACAAAGGAAGTAGCAAATTAAAATCCTAAACATCATTATCAATGTCATAATCATTTTTCGTCATCATCTTTATATGATATCAACCTCAATAATGAAGCCGCCTCCCCGTCAACAACTTCCGACACCTCCTACCGGCGGCGATCGTTGTCTGAACCTTCTCGAACTCCGAGATCCGACAAGGAATCGTGATCCCACCGGGATGATCATACCCATACTCCTCCTCCGCCTCCCTCAACAACTGCCCAAACAGCGGGTGGTTGAAGTAAATCACCGGCACCAACACCCTACTAAACTCTCCGTCGCCGCCGTCTTTCTGACCCACATACACCGCCATATGCCCCTTCGGTACAGAAGCCGCCTTTTCTCCGATGGGTTCCTGACCCAACCGCAGGTAACCCGGACACGGTTTTTTGGAGCAGAGGCGTTGAGCCTTGGTTTTGAGGCAAGCCCAGTTGCACCAATTGGAAAGCTTTGATATAGGCTTGTTCTTGGGCTCGCAGGGCTGAGAATCTAGCCGGTGGTAGCTCGACGGCGTTCGGCGTCTCCAGAGAAGACGGCGATAAGCGGTGAGGAGGCGTTTTCCGAGCTTGAAGCCTCTTATCTTTCTCATGGTTTAATGAGAGAGAAAGGTATATATGTATAAAGAGAGTATGTGTGCGTATAAAAGAGGGTGGTAGATTTAGGAGGTTTAATTTTCAGGAGAAAGGCCAAGGGTCGGCGGTGGACATAGCGAGGCGGAAGAGAGTGAGGCAAACTTCAGAGAGAGATGTGGGTATGTTTGACATGTTTATGATTTGTTTTGCAGATTGAGTTTTTCATTCGAAACTCTGATCGGTGCGGATTGCTCGGAGCGAAAACGTTTCCTTTTTCCCCCAATAACTGATACGTTTGTTCTTGGGCTGACCTCAATGGCGGTGGCGGTGGCGGTGGCGGTCGTATAAGTAAGGGCAGTGGTGCCAGTGAAGGTGGTAGTGGTTGAGGATCCAAAAGCTGTTTACAGGGAGTGGCGATAGTCAAAACAATAGAATGGGCAGAGAGAGAGAGAGAGAGAGAGAGAGAGGGAGAGAGGGATGGACGACACGCAATTGAACAGGAGGAAAAGAGAGTTAAATAGGGAGAGAGGGGGTGGGGGAGGGTGGGTGTCAAAGGTCAGCAGAAGGAACGGTCAGCTCAAGTGAGGCTGCGGCGAGAGTCACACGAAGCCCTCCTAGATAGAGATCAATTGCGGCAAAATTTTGTAGCAAGTTGATAGTCAATTCGTAGTAAATTGATAACCAGCGTCTCTGTTTTGGTATTAGTTTGGGAAATGATCACCATAAAGCAATTTTCCCGAGATATTATATTCTCCTAATAGAAGTTGTGATGGTACATTTGTCCGTGAGGAGATTGTGCCACAGGATTGTCCTTTCAGATTGACTTGGTGTTTTGAGCGTTGATTTTTATTGGGCGTTTTGGTGGTTACCCTTCGCATTTGCAGTCAGTGGATCATTGCTCTCTTCAAGAAGATTACAGTAATGGGAGCCGAGGCCGTGGCTTCCAAGAAGCTGTAAGAGTAAGCCACGTATGTACGGTTGAATAATAATAATAATTAATACAATTAGGAGACAACAAAGACCAATTCTAGTAACGCAAGCCGTAACGAAAACAAGACAAAGTCTTTGCTGTCGAGTGATTAATGCTGCAGGGCTGCATTAATCGTCTTGTATGCGGCACGTGGCGCATGTGCGCCCTAGTTTCCTACTAACCTTAACTGGCCCGACTCAAAATTCAACTTTGGTTCCTTCCACTGACATTTCCTCGTTTCAAAAAAATAAATATACAATAAAAATTATAATTATAATTTTACCCTTTCAAATTTCATTCAAAAACATTTTATATTATTCTAATTTGTTTTCAACCACTTTTAGTCGATCATCTTATGTTTTCAAAGTACTTGAAAAAAATTTATAACGATTCAAGCATTTTTTAAGAGAAAATCTAGTGAAATTGTAATGCTTCCTTCCCCCTTCGGTAGTGAGTAAAAGGATTGAGATTTCCGTTATCTTAACTAATGGTAAGCTATATACGATGTAAATTTGTTATCGTCATGCTATATCTAATAAAATTTCTCCCAAATAATTAGATGCATTATCAATAGGTTGCATTGTGTACAAGCACATGCATTTCATTTATTGATATACCTAATTATTGGTATCTTTTTTTTAAAGACAAAAAAAGTCAACCGACTCATCATTTACTTTGGAAAACTTAATCTTTCTCTCCCACACGAAATGTAATAAAAAGAAAATTAGAACTCTCAAAATGGCTCAAACATTAATGCCCAATCACGAAAAATAGAAAAATTCTAAACAAAACTGGCATAGGAAAATAAATAATGTTCAAAATAATTATGAAGAGTAATATAAAATTAAAAAACAAAACCCAAAATCTTGCACTATTTGATGATGAGAAGAGAATGAATCACTGATGGGGGAGGGAAAGCTAGATGTCCGAACCAAACACTGTCTTAGAGGAAATTTCCGTTTTAAATTAAATTAAATTCAATTTAATTTTAAAAAATAAAAAATAAAAATAGAGGTGTGGGTGTAGGCGCATAGGCTCTGCCGTGCTGGTTTTGGGCGTTGGATGTGGTCATGCGGACCATCCGTACGATAAGGTACGTACCTGACGCGTAAGACATATGAAAATAGGTGGGACCATCCTCCGAAAATTCCAAAAGTGGTGGGTCCCTTCCACGTGGACAAGTAAAGACATGTCAAGCGTGCACTGGCCGAAAGGGAATGGGCCCGGCCGAAGAATAACGGGCCGGAAGGTGCTGATTTTCGTGGAGGCAGTCGCTTTGAACAATTGAACATTTGAACGTCACTCTCTCTCCCTAACTAGTCTTTTCCGATTTTAGAGTTGATTTTTTTTATTTAAAAAAAGCATTAATAAATAAATTGAAAAAATCAAACAAATTCTAGAATCAAATCCAACTATGTATCTTTCAAAGTTCCCTAAGTATTTTTCGTATCAAGTTGATCTTCTAGAGGTTACGATAGAACCATCAAATTTGCTCACCACTGGCAGGTGCCTTCCTCTTATTTATTTACTACCAATGAGCTCGTGTATTACACAGGACAAAGAAAAAAATATAATATTTAATTAAAAAAAAAAATTCTAATATATAGATGTCAATTAGAAGAATTATGTCTTTTAAATTAAAATAAATAGTTACAACCTTTGAAAAAAAGATTGTATTTTTTAAGAATAATTAAACAGTTACCACTTTGAAAAATTAGAGATACAACTTTTAAAACACCTAAAAATAAAGAGGACGCCACGTGATTGCATAAAAAGTTGCTACGTGACGATTGTGAATACAACTTTTATATATATATATTTTGTTATGAATATTCATTTTTAAAAAAAATTCTAATCACATATAAATCAATTTATTTAACATTTTCTTATTCAAAATCAAATTATTGAAATTGAAAATTGAGGCCTTGGATTCATGAAATATTTCCCCCACTATTCTAAGAGGTGTAAGAGGAAGGTTCAATTCGAAACTCAACTTCAGTATTAAAAATAATAATAATAAAAGAAGGCAGTCAAGCTTGAGAGGAAGCCTAAACCTAGTCCAAGGTAGAGCAGGATTAAAACAAGAAGACTACAGCCTAATCACAGGCAAACCCTGTTGCTTATAAAAATAAAAAGATTAATGTAAAACTATAGTAACATGTTTTGAATAAATATTATAATGTGGTTAAATAACAATTAATTGTAAATATATTAATACAAAAAATACGACCGGCGGTGGTATATAACACTAAGAAGAAGAGTAATATAATTGTCCCTTAATCTCGGCTGCGTCATCTGCTAGTTTTATTCTACTCCACTCAAAGACAGTTGTTATATGAGAGGATGGTTGAAACTTGAAAGTGCAAGTCATGAGGGGACTTTCCTATTGAATGTTGCATGCCGAAGACGGCATGTAATTTTACTAAATTACTGTCAGAAAAATAGGTTTAACTCTCACCATCCCCGCCACAAAAAACAAAACCAAAAAAAAAAAAAAAAAAAAAAAAGAGGAGAAAAAGAGGAGGGTTTTAACTCAACGATAAACACCAATGGTTATCAAGTTTAGTGGCATATGTCTCATACCAATTGGATGTAGATTTGTACAAGTTTTGGTTTTGATTTCGTGAGAATGCGTGTGTGAATATGCAGGGTGGATCTTGAAAATTTTCTCAGTGATTGCACTTTTAATTTTTTTTTTTTTAAATATATATATTTACTTCTAAGAATTAGATAGGAAATAGAAAAATGTAGGACCACATATCAGCATGATTGACTAGAAGTGATGAAATAATATAAAATGATAGGCATGTCATACTTTAAAATGCGTGGGCGACTTTTAAAAACGGGGAACCTTATATACTACTCCTAACACTCCCATTCCTATTTACCCTATGTGGGACAAGGTTTTAGCAAGATAGGACAGGACCACATATACATTGACATGACTGAATAGAAGTGATAAAATAGTATATAAGACTAACAAGCACGCGATAAAAACTAATTCACAAATTAAACCTAACTTTATATAATTTACAAAAGTGGTATACGTTAGTAAATTTAACCAAAATTTAACATAATTTAATAAAATTAAATCAAAATTAACTATTTTTTCTCAATAGCGGCTAAAACACTTAAGTAAATTTAAATAAAATTACTTTTTTTTTTTTTTTTAAAAAAAAATTTGAGTGGTTGCACGTGTAGGCAGATGCACCTAAGGTGCATCCGCCCCTGTGAATATGTGTTCTCTTGCCGTTTGGCAAAAAAAAAAAAAAAAACATAAAAAAAAATCTATGAAAAACGTGTGTATCAGGTATAGTCATTTTTGTAATGAGATTGCAACCTTACGTTCTCCAATACGGAGTACCGAGTACGTACTTTTCTTCAAAGTCTTCCAATTTCCGCAGCAAATCTGGACTTTAAAGAGCAGTTTTCCCATCGGTTTTTTGTTTCTAGTGTTTTCTATTGGGTCAAGCTGTTTTTAGTGTTTTCAAATCATCATATCATATTTCATAAATATATATATATATATATATATATATATATATATATATATATGGGGTTGCCATTGCCGGCCTGTACAAACACATATCAACCGCACATGGAGATTGAAGAACTTCTATGTAATATCACAGGCCAATCCCAATCAAGTAAAGTGAAATTGTCAATATACTTTTTGATCTCACAACTCACTTTACTTGATTGCAATTGACCTGTAAAACCACGTGACCGTGTCACGGTTCCATAGAAGTTATTCTAGCGTGCATGATTGATAATCCATATCTTAATTGGTTGCCTGACACAAATTACTATACCTAAATTTCTTGAACTGTCTGTCATTATTTTTATAAGCTAGCTGCTTGTTTTCTCATACGTTCATGGGTTCACCAACCGTTGACTACACAACATAAATATAAAATTAAACTTTTAGATAAAGATGGTAAGTATGAAGAATTTAAAAAAAAAAAAGTTCGTATTGATGTCGTAGGTTGTGATTACTACCTCTTAATAATATATTTTTTCCGTTGATAAAAATAAATAAAATAAAATAAATAAAGGCTGTGATTGCTACCTCTTAACAATAAAGGCGGCTTGGGAAAATCTAGATATTCGATCAAATTTGAAAAAAAAACGCATAAGCGCGTTCATGAGACATCACTACCATATAATTAAACTCTTATGATAAGTACATAAATTAAAATCTATAGCAAGACCCTAGATGATGTTTTTCTATTATAGTAATATCTATCAATTATCAATAGTAAAGAAAAATATATTATTGTATACTATTTTTCTAAATTTATTTTCATATTATAAGTAGAACTGCAAATGAACTGAGTTGCTCGCGAACAACTTGTGAACAAGCTCGATAAAGGCTAGTTCAAACTCGTTCAATTAATAATTGAGTCAAGCCTGAGTTTAAATACTAGGCTCGTTTATTAAACGAGCCAAACTTGAGCAAACCATAGCTCGGCTCGTTTATGTTCGTGAACAAGTTTGTTGAGGGCTCATGAACAAGCTTGCAAATAGGCTTGTTAAAAAACTCGTGAAATAGTTTATTAGTAGACTCATTAAGAGGCTTGTATAAATACCCTAAACTTGAGTAATAGTCTTTTGGATTATTGGATTAAATTTTATTTATTTAAAGTTTGATTTTAGACTTTCTTTAAATTCATTTTTTCAACAAATGCATTTTCAGATTTATGTTATTTTGTAATGAGATTTACATTATTATGATTTATGAATAAAAGTATCTTAATTCTTTATGTTTAAAACTCACATTCATAAGCTAAAACCAATCTTGAATTTGAGCTCGAGCTCAAGCTTAAGCTTGGCTGGTTTAATTAAACGAGCCGAGCCAAGCCGAGCCTGAACTTTTCCAAATCTTATTGAGCCGAGTTTGAGCATAATAAATTAAACTCGTTTAAAAATTGAATCGTTTATAAATAAACAAACCTTTAAGTGAACCGAACTTGAACACTCCAAAACTCGGCTCGGCCGGATTCATTTGTAACCCTTACTACAAGTGTTGGCCTCCCTAAGTGAAAATTCTTAGGTCTGCCTATGCTTGTAAGTTTGTTTTTCCTAGTGCAGGGGAGCATGCCTGTAGCTTCATAACTTAAAATATGTCATCTCGATCGCTTGGTTAAATCGGTCAACTCTGAAGGCAATGGCTTTTTCTTTTCTCCAGTCGAGGCCGATAAACCTAATAAAGAATAAGATCGATTAGGTTAACCGTACTAATCTGTGTTTTAACATGATAATATACATTACGAGGAATTAAATATAAGCATTGCTGACTCGAGGAAAATGACTCCCAAGATAAATTTTTCATTCATGAAAGTTGACTATGGTGAGAATTATCAATGTATATATGTACCTTCCAATGTACTTCTCTTTTAGAAGTCATCAAGACCAGTTTTTTCTTTGTTTTTTTCCACTATATTTTTCTTTTCTGTTTTTTCTGAATAAATTAGGACTGTGAGTACATCATGACTTCGAGGTTTTGAGGTGGCAACATAGTTGGGATGTTGAATCCTCTTTGATGCTTCAATCCTTTATTTTTTAAAAAAATAAAATAAAATAATAATAGTAAGATATGTTCCTCGCAATTTTTTTTCTTCGAGAGATTAGTGAGGTTTAATTATAATGGCAATATGTGTTTTCCATTTTGAATATACATGCAACATAGCTAGCTGCATGTTCTTTTTAAAATTAATCCTAGCTTTTGAAGCTTTTGAAGAAAGTTTTAGCTAGTAATGTTAGCCTGACAGTCTAGCCTTGGCTTTACAAATCAAGGTCATAGAAAAAAGTTAAGGGTGGAGAGAGATATTTAATTAATGTTTTGCATTTTGCAGCCTTGATAATTAGCAATGGTACGTAGATTGTCATGCAAATTAATGTTTTCCTGATAAATTATTACAGCAAATGCAAGTAGAATTGGCTACTAAGAATTTGCCATGAAATCTATGAATTAAAGTCTATGATATATATCACTTGGGACTGAAATGACTCATGCTGTTAATCTTTGTTTAATTTAGAGGACTTAATCCCATTCCGTAGGGCTTTGTAATTTGGTAGTATATGATTATGATAAAAAGCAAATTTAGAGGACTTATAATACAATCCGTTGAAAAAATTTAGAAGACAATTTCGAGAAGACTACTTATAATCTGATCCATTGGAAAAATTTAGAGGACAATTCTCATAACCATTTTGCCACAGAAAATGTACTATAAATGTTAGAATTTTCTCCTCCGTTAATTTTGTTGTTCCCTAGCAAAGGAGAGGCAGCTAAGCCCATTTTTTTTTTCTTTTAGGACCGGGGGAATTTTAGAATGAGCAGCTTACGGGAAAATAATTACAGTTTTATTCATTCTTAATTAAGTTAGTAGTGATTTGTATCAAACTGTAATTATTTTTCCGTAGCTTGGCCAATCTAAAATCCTCCCCCAAAAAAAAAAAACAAAGGGAAATTTTAGAAAAAAAATAAAAATAGAAAAGGTTAGTCCCAGTTAAAGTCCCGAACTCTAGTCTTCTTATTTTCACCAAGCTTATGTAGACAAATTGATCATTTTATTTTTTTCATTTTTGAGCTAGGAAAGGTTTTTGTGTTTAAACCTTTGTGAGATGAATGAGCATGAATTAAAATCAATAATTTCTTCCAACATTATTCTCAAATTTCTTACTTTCGAGGTGTTCTCTAAAGAAATATCGAGGTATATTGTGCAATAATTTCTTCAAGATTTTCCAATTTCCACACCATAATTGGACTTTAAAAAGTGCCCTAGCTCATAACGACTATTCTTCTTATCATTGTTATTTTTTAATCATGCACAATTGCGACATATTGTTGGTCACTTGTACGGACACCTCTAGGTGCCGTAAAATGACATCTTGGTTGCCTTCTAGGCGATTTGGAGTATGTTAGTTAATTTCCAGTATTGTCTGTCATGTTTATAAAATTGGTTTTTGCCTATTAAAAAAAAAAAATGTTTGTATATGAACTCCTCATTTATTTATTTATTTTCTTATGGGTTCACCGACTGTTGACTAGAAAACAAGATACGACTTCCACATAAAACCTGGTTGGGGTTCTGACCAAGGAAGAAAAGAACAATATAAGCATGTTGTTAGGGGAGGGGAGGGGAGGGGAGGGGCGGGGAGCACTATATAGAAGTACCTTTCTTGCTCTACATAGGGGGAAAAAAAAAAAGAAAAGAAAAAAAGACTAGACAAATTCAAGAACCTTTAAGTTTTCTAAAACTACATATTATTTCTTGGGATGAGGAGTGCTGGTGTAAGTCACGATTGATGATCTTTCTTCTTATGGACTTCGCATGTCTCTATTTTAAAAGGGTATTTTTATTTTATACTCCTGATATCTATGAAACGAATACATACCTAAAAGGTATACATGTGTCATATATCTATAGAAAGAAGGGCGCTAGCACTCTTCTCTTGGGAACAAATACCATGCTCTAAAATTTACTAATATCATGCACTATTACCGTGTTAGTAGAAAATACGTACCGATCTACATATGTCAAATACCACACAATATAAGGTTATTGTAATTTGCGCTTGTTTTATTTTATTTTTTTTTAATATTGTACTTAGTGTGCCCTAGCTTGAATTTTTGTCAAATTTTACATTTGCCAAAAGACCACAGGAAAGGTCATTGTAACCCACTGTTGGTAGAGGTGAAGGTCCTCATTTTAAAAAAATGCATTTAGCCATCTAAGTAACTAAAATATGATTAATACATTTTCGTATTGGATTTCGATTGGGCTCCAAGACTCAATGAGGTCAAGCATTCTAGATGATCCTGAGAATCCATTTCTTAATCTCCTAGTGGGCCATCATCAAACAAACTTTTTTTTTTTTTAAAGTTCTTTCACACTTTCATCTTGTATCAAGTATTTCTGTCGTAGGTAGTGATTGCGACCTCTCAACAATAACAAGGCTTGGGAAAATCTATATGGGGCTTGTTCCTCCTTTTACAAGATGCAATGCAGTTCTCTAATTAATATTAAAAGTTATTTTTTATATCACCAAAAAAGAAAAAGAAAAAGAAAAAAAAAAAAAGAGGTCATTCTTCCATGCATGAAGATGTCTAGCTACAACCTCATATCTTCCACATTCCAATTTTGCCTCCTACAATTTGTCAAAATGAGTATTTTTTTTCTCGATCCAGTCTGAGGTCAACTCAATAGAGTAACAATTGAGACAGTCGTCTTAAGTCCCAACCCTAAGGTTTCAATCCACATATTGAAAAGTTTATGTACAAAAGGTTTCATTTAAAATTTTAACCTTACGCCTCATTTATAATTTTAGCCTTAGGTCACAATTTGTATTGGGCCTCTCCTGCTCTAGTCTAAGTGAAAAGTTAATAAGAAATAGGATTAGGTTAACTAATCGATGTTTAATATAATAATATGCATTATCGGTATTTAATATGATAATATGCATTATCATTGGTGAAATTTCTTTTTCAATTTTTTCTTCTTTTTTTTATTTTTATTTTTTTATTTTTTTAAGTTGAACATGTATGAAATTTATGGCACCATTAATCGAAATTTAACTGACTAGTGACGTCTTCAGAGAAAATTCTACAAATTCTTTTCTCCAGCTTTTCAATTAAATGTGCTGGATTGTTGAAATTTGGAAGTCAGAACCATGCGCGGTGGAAATTCCTAATCCCACCGAACCCAATTGACCTCATGGAAGAAGGCCTGGATGCATGTACATTGATTTTCGAGAAAAATGAAAACAAACAAAACAGCTTATTAGAATACAAATAATGTCCAAAGCAGTGATAAAACTTTATTATCGATTTTTCCGAGATTCCTAAAAAAAAAAAAAAAAAAAAAAGGTGTAGTTTTCTTGAATGAGCAAAGAAAAAAATAAAAATTGACCAATTATTATGTTTTAAATATCGTAAATAATTTTAAATTTCCCACAAATTTTTTTATAAAAAAAAAAATTATTTTTGAGTTTAGTGAATTTTTCCAAATCAGTGTAGATACTTTGCTGGACTCTGAAATCTATAGTACATATAGTTTCTGAACATTTCAAAGATGGGGACCGACCATTCAAGAATTTGCCGTGAAATTCAAGAAATATAAAGACTATGATCGATGCTAGTTGGGAACTGACATGACAAATTGAGTTGTTTTTTGTTTGCTTTTGAGATATTCTTAAGAGTCATTATCATCCCGTAGGGCATCGTAGTTTGGTCGTATATGATTTTGCCAAAGGCGAAAAAGGATGCAAGTTGGGTAAATGGCTGTCAAGATCGATTTCGAGAAGACGTACCACGCAATTCATTGAAAAAAGACAATTCTCCAAAACTCGAATTCGGTGTTGACTTGTAAAGCCTCAACACTATGCTTACATGTTTTGGCTGTCGGATGGGTTTTTAGATGATTAAGATTGAAAATCTAAAAGTTGTTATATATTGAAATGACCAGAATGACAAATTTTTTATCTTTCAATCTTGACCTTCCAAAACTCACGCTCTTAGGGAGAGGCAACTAGTCTCTTATTTTTATCAAGCTTATGTAGATGGCTTTATTCTTTTGTTGTTATTATGATTATCATCTTCAAGACTTCAATAAAAGCATTTCTTTCAGAGAATATAGAAAATGGGTTTTTTTTTTTTTTTTTAACTCTAAGGGTTATGGTTTTGAATTAAAACAAAATGAATTTTCTCATATGATCATATTTTAGCTCATGGGCGAATAGCGATTAGTCATAATTAGAGGGTAACCCGAAAGGAAAATGTTTAAATGCCCCCAACCACCCCGGGCTTAGATGCACTACAAAAAAAGGGGGCCACCAATTTTTGTGACCAAACTAGTAAACGTGGCAATTATTTGTCTTATTGCAACAGATGCATGTGTGGCAAAGGCAGTTCGGTCCAAAACAGCACTGGAACCGTGTACCATAGTTTTTGGGGTTTGACCCCATAGGTTAGCCAAGTATTTCGAAAACAGTGTTCTAGATTAGTACTAAATGAGCTAGCTACGAGCATGATATATGGTACCAGTGACTGAAGCATGCCGGCACCATGCTTCTAGGCTTACAGAAAAAGCAAATCCAAGGGCTACTCATTAACACAAATATTGTAGGGGACACTTCCTCGCAAGAGAATAAGCAAATCTTGTAAACCTTTTTTCTCTTCGATACCTAAATCTAGGTAACTATATATACACTTTTTAAGCAAGGGTAACATGAAATTAGCCCCCTAAGCAAGGACCATGGTCCAAAGATGGGTCATGAATTCCTAGAAAGGAAGTCACATCCAGTACAAAAAGTGGTCAAATAGGATTAGAATTCTTTTATAAAAATTTGGAAATCGAAATTAGCAATAACCCCTATTGGGGGAAATTAGCAATTTCTCTACGCAAGGCTGCTTGCCATTTAGATTGAAAGATTTTTAGGCCATTTAGATTGAAAGATTTTTAGGCTATATCATTGAAGGGTTTACATACCTTTGAGCCTAATGAACAGAATATGTCTGGCCTATTTCATGGAAGAGGGTTGGCTTTCAGTTTACAGTTTCTCCACCCAGTATTTTTACTATCGACGTTTAGTACACTTGGGCTGTTTGCTTTTTACATGTACCGGTTCAGACCGATCCTATTAACATCTGAGTGTTAAAAAAATTTCTATCTATGTATCTTCTATTAATTGTTGTCTTATCTTATGGATGTGTATCTAATCATTGTTGAACCAATTCGTCTGTTTCCTAAGTAGGAAGTCGTAGGTTCGACCCCTACCTGGCAAAGGCACTCTCTCTCTTGCCCTCTTCATAGACGTTACCAACTCCAAGTACTCTCTCTCTCTCCCTCTAGAATTTGTTTCAGTTTCTTGGGAAAATGCAGGAAAGAAGAAAAAGTAGATTTTTTTGGCATTCATTTTCCTTCTCTTTCCCAAGAACGAAACATAGACTTAAATTTTGTTCTTTTTTCTTTTAATCATAAGGAAAGATGATGTGAACACGTAGAGTTAGGAACAACATGGTGCTAATGATGCTTAGGGAGGTTTTAGAAGAACATTAGCTAGATGTATTTTCGTTCTGTTTGTAAAGTCTTATAAGCTTTTGCTTGCCCCAAAATGGCGCTGCAGCAGCCAAATTTCAATGTTTTGTAGTAGTATTTGGAAACGATTTTTTTTGTAATGATATGTTGTTATGGAGGATTTCACATAGGTTAGAAGGAGGATTTGATGTGGGCACACATGTTCTTGTTCGCTTGTTCTTAGGAATGGATGAACATTTGTGGGAGTTGTTGAGTATTGCTTGCATAAGTTCTTAAGGATGGGTAATCGCTCTTTAAATCTTATTGTTTAACTAAAATATGGCTTCTAAGTTCTAACATTAAGCAACAGTGAGATCATTGTGTTATGAATGACATAATGTATGATCATGCCATGTATTGATTCAGTTCACCGGAAAATGCCGGCAATTATGGTGATGATTTTTTTGGTATTCTACTAGATGAAAGCCATGGAGAAACTAATCAATGGAAAAGAGATCGATATGGAGGAGTTACACGGCAGAGCAAACGAAGCCCAGATACAAAAGGTTTGTGTGATTACGATAATCTAGTTTGATATTCTATCAGCTATTGATTTTCCTTTCTATTCTGCCGCTTTTTGCTACTGATAATCTATGGTACGTTTCATCATGTGACCAGGGGAGAAACAAACATTTAGTGTTGGGCTAAATATAAATTTAGATGGAATATACTCTGTTTCAGCAGCCAGTTGACCTAGGGCATGAACCCTCTGAGGGCTGGATCGTTCCTAGCTAATTTGAGCAAAAAATTTGGTGACCTGATGAGATGAGATATTTTTATTGAAGTTTCTATATATTTATGCATTACAAAACAGGTTGTCTGGGATACAAATAAAGAAGACAGCAAACAAGCCCAAAGGAAAGAAGCAACCCCAATCCATTGCTCTGCCCAAACTGAACCACCAAACACTCCGAGCCAAAGGAACAAAATCATGTATCATCATCTCACACATCAATATTTAACCGGTCCATCGAGAAAAGATTACAATTGGTTGTGTGCTAAATATCTAAACCATGCTTTGTTGCCCTAATTAAGTGCCGAATCAATTTAATTCAAATCATACTTAATTTTAAAGCAGTTTTACCAACATGGTGCAGCATGGCATTGAAAGGGAGGGTTAAAGGTATGATTCTTACTGTAGATTAAGCAAGAAAAATGATATCATACTTCACCTTCACAATATTTCAAAATTCATACTTCATAATGTTCAAAGTTAACCCCGAGAAATTACAGCTTAATAATGTCTGTCATAAAATCTATCGTTACATTTCTCGAGAGAGAAAATTTATCAGTTGGTACTGCTTGCCTTCCATTCGCAAGCAAGGTTCTTTCTGAGTTTCCTCCATCTTCCAAATGCCCATTTTCTTAGGATGCATTTTCTGTGGATACTGTTATATCATTGCTCTTGGAACAACTTAAGTATTATGCTCTGTCAGGGACCATACATCAAAATCAGATGAAATCAGTCAATTCATTAAATTCTATTGTCTGCTCTGACAAGGAGAAAGCTAAACAAAGTTCAGGTCATGAAGAGAACCATGTTGTGCTTGATATGAACTTGGATGTGTCCTGCTGGTTAAATAAGTATAGGATAGCTGCTACTCAATTAGACTCTGTTTTCAATGGATCTTTGTGTCACTTCATTGATATCCTTTCATTGGTGGAGCTGGTTGGGTGCAACATGGTATGAGTTTCTCCTTCTTGGGTCTACTTTTTACACTGTTCAATTACTGTGGTGTGCCTATGATTTGCGAATTGATCTCTTATTCTCTTATAGTTTGACAGCCTGAAATGTTGCTTGAATTTATCAAACTTAGGATCTGTGTTTTATACTTGATCAAGTTTTTAGAATTTTGAAATTCATTTTCAGTTTCAAGCCTTTTTGAAAATTTTGACATTTCGAATTTTATACATGGTTATTAAAGGCGCAAGGCGCACCTAAGGCACAAAGGTCTCTTGGGGCCTAGCCGCGAGGCGCAAGAAAAAGCGCGGGCTTCAGGGAAGTGAGGCGCACAATTTAAAGAAAATAAATAAAAACTACTTTATCAAATGCAACTAACAAAAATAATCAATTTAAACATATAAAATTAAACACTCATATCTTTTGGCCTATAAGCTCAATTGGTTAGAGCGTTGGCCTAAGTATCCTAGACCCACAAAGCACACAAAGTCGCAAATCACAATTTACAACCACAATTAGATGTTGTTTATACTTTATAGTTTGTTAATTTGTAGCCCAACAAATTATAATACCAAACAGAGAAGAAGAATAAAAAAACAGAGAAGGAAGAACAGAGAAGAGGAATAAAAAAACAGAGAAGAAGCAAAAATCGAAAAATAGAAGAAGAAGAAGAAGAAGGAAGAAGAAGGAACAGAGAAGAAGGAAAAAAAAAAAAAAGGAAGAAGAACAAAGAACAGAACCGCTGGAGCAATTATTTTCGAAACTCAAAAAATAGCACAAATCGAAAAATAGAAGAAGAAGAAGAAGAAGGGAGAAGAAGGAACAGAGAAGTACAGACTTACCCCAAAAAAAAAGAAAAAAAAAAGAGAAGTACAGTACCTGTTCGACGAAGAAGAAGAAGAGCAGGAGAAGGAGTAGGAGGTACATACCTGTTTAACGAGGGCTGCTGGCTGCCGGCTGCACCGCTGGAGCTGGAGGGCTGCACCGACCATTGCAGAGAGCTAGGGCTGCGCCGCTTTTTCCTTCTTCTTCTTTTTCCTTCTTTTTCTTTTTTTGCTTTTGTCGATTTTTAACGGTTAAAAAAAAGTTGTATTGATTTTTTTTTTAATTTACAAAAAGAGGGCTGGGTCACTAAGGCGCGCCTCAAATGGGCCTTGCGCCTCTTAAAAAAGCCCAAAAAAGCGTGCTTTTCTAGCGCCAATTGGACATCGCCTCGCCTAGCCCAAAGCGAAGCCCAACCCTTGCGCTCACCTATGTCTCACGCGTAGGTGCGCCTCAGGCGTGCTTTTAACAACTATGATTTTATACAACTTTTACTTTTTCAGAACAGTGTTTCAAGTACTTAGATGCAATTTAAAATTGCATAATGTTGTTTTGGTTTCATCTACTTACAAAATTCATGTGGAAAGCAAACTATGAAAAACCTTGCTTTTTTGTAGTCAAATGGACTTGGGAGACATGGGAGTAAACTGTGATGCTGTTCCTTTCTCTTACATATAAAAAAATTAGAATTTGTGGCGAAAATCACTTGCATTGGCTACTTTGAGCTAGAGATTTTAGTATGATAGAAGAAATTGGTGTTCCTTCAGATAACTTGCTGGTCATTCTGCGGTATCAATTAGGATATTACTTAATAGAATTTTTGACTGTTTTGTGGTTCATACTGTACATCTTATGTGTTATATATTTAGTCTAAATATATAACATGTAAATATATATATTGGAAAGTTTTATTTCCCAATTTTAGTGCTGGATTTGAGAAAATTGGCAAAGCCCAAAGCCAGTAAAGATGCCCAATAGGCTGCTATGTTTGTTTCTTAAATAGTTTTAAAAAAACCACATTAGTCTTTTTATTTTGTTTTATTTGGATTTTTAAAGCAGTGATGTACATAAATGATTTTGTGAGCATGAACTATAGTTACTAAAGTTGTGGAAACTTGATGTTCCAAATGCGTTGAGACTTGATGTTCCAAATGAACTATTGATGTCCAAAATTGATGTTCTGCATGAACTATTGTGGTTGATGCTTTGAAACTTGATGTTCAAAATGTATTTTTCAGTTATTGAAAACACTTAATAGTTGTGAAAATAATTAGTTATGAAAAATATTATGAATATTTTGTTTTGCAGTTGTGAAAAACAGGAGAATCGTTGTGGAAATAATTTGTAATATGACATATATATAGTTTAAAAGTTACTTAGAACTTTTATGTTTGTGTAAGTAAAACTGATGCTCCAAATGTGTTCCTCATAATATTTATTTGAAGATAAAAAAGGCTCTTGTGGTTTATGCATTGAAACTTGAATTTTTTGTGGTCTAATGAAGATGTAGGTTTTGCCTGAATTTATGCGTTTCAAATAATTTTCGAGGATCAATATAGGTTTTTTATTTTATTTATTTATTTATAATTATTTTTTTAGGGAATCTACAAAATTTTGTGGAAAGAGTTTGAAAATTTTGTACTGCTATCATAAATGTCTTCATCATCCTTGGATAATTGTTTTTGCTCCAAATGGTCCTGAGAAACTTCTGTTCATTTCTGACTTTGTTCTTTTTTCCTGTTCACATGCAGAGCTGGAACTGGTCATACAACAATATTGTCCCTCACCTATTGGAAATGTTGGAATCATGTGCACTGGAGAACAACTCTGCTGCTATTATTATTTTTCTTGGTCAACTTGGGAGGTAAGTTATGTTTGATTTGATTTGGCATGATCAGTCATCTCTCATGTGGGTTTAATTATGTGCCCAGTTTGTGTTTGTTAATGCTTATCTCTAGACTAAATATAGGGATTAAGATTTAGGGTCTGGATTAGAATGTAGAGTTGAAGTAAAGTTAGTCTTTGTTTTATGATTTAATTTTACTTTTTGATAAGGATGATTTTATTTTACTTGTAGTCCTAATAAAATAGAAAACCAGACCAAAATAGCTTCTTGTTGATGTGTTTCCAATATGGTCGGTTGGTTTTGGAGTGTTTAAATAAATTTCCCAAAGGTTCATGTATGGAGCCCCTCCCATAAGGTGAGGTGTAACTCTTGAGGGTTGAAGCATGTGCCCTTCGAATTTTGAATTTTGAATTTTAATACTTAAAAAATTATTAAAATTAGTATTAAAAGAGTGAAAAAAATAGTAAATAACTACAATAAAATTAATGAAAAAATAAAAAATTAATATAAAGGTAGGTGTAAACTATTTTGAAACATCTAAAAAGAATCTAGATCCACAAACATAGTTGATTAAATAAAAAGCATACGAACATGTAATTATAACACTACAAAATATGAAAGGATTTTAGGGGGGAAATAAACCTTGTAAAAAAAATGCAAACTAAACCCAACCAAAAAAAATATACTGTGTGGTTGATGGATCTAACTCGTTGTAGATGGCAGATAGTCACTGGAGTGTTGGTAAACGTGTTGTTGGTAAATGATCGTTTTCTGATGATCTCCCCTTGCCTTCTCTACGGTCGAGCAATCCTTCTCTATTCTCTATCTCTCTACTATTGTTAAAAAATTCTCTTTCATCTATCATTCAAATGTAATAAGGATCTTGTTTTCTAACCATAGTTAGGCAACCAATGTCCACAAAAGCATAAGCATGGCCCCTTGGGGCATGAAAGGTGCACCTAATCTACCCCAGGTGTAAAGCCTAACCCATTAGGCAGATGCCCCATGGGAGGTGTTCCTAAAATGTGATGCGTTGGTGTGTTTTTGAACTTTGCACTGCCTTGCCCCAGGGGATGCCCAACAAATGCCTTATGAGACATTGATTTAAATTGATTTAGATTGATTTGAAATTCAAATAAATGAATATTTGGATGCAAGATTAGGTAAGTGGTTTACTGGATTTTGCTTCATATCTTGACTGGTTGACATTCAACAATGTTTAGATGAAAACTTGAGATTAGCTATGTGTAAGGAACTAAGGATAGGGAGACAAGAGTGTTCTGACTTAAATGGATCCCTCCCCATATATATATATATACTAGATATAGCACACGTGCGTTGCACGTGAATATTTTTAAATAATATTAGTTATACAAAATAATAAATACACAAAGATTTTATATTTTTTTTCATAAAAGATAAAGTTTAAAATTCAAAAGTACATTTTTTTTTAATAATCAAAATTGTCAACGAAAAATTGAAAACTCTTTAAATATACATTCATAATTTTTTTTTTCCTTCATAAAACAGAATATTTAAAGAGTTTATATTCTTATATATTATCATGCAACTTGATAGTTGCTCTAGGAAAAAGAATTGAGTAAGAATCTAATTTTTATTTGTTAAGAGTTTGAGTTAAAATCTAATTTTCATTTGTTACCAAATGATAAGAATGTTTGATATGTGTTTCAATTAAAGGAAGGGTAGATATGTATTTTTTTTTTTAAAAAAAATAAGGGAGATTAAGCCTTTTATAGATAAAGACAAAAAGTAAAAAGATAGGCAAATCGTAACAATTTTATATTGCATTAATCCTATTACGTAACAGTATGCAAAAAAAAAAACTGCCATCTACAAATAGGAGAAATAGCAATAGCCTTCATTGCATATAAAAAAAAAACGCTCATCTACATTAAAATATTTTGGAAGAAATAACGTACCTCGATACTTTGAACAGCTTTTCAAATACAATCCAAAAATTCAATTCATTTTCGGATAGAAATATGAAGACAAAAAGTAAAAAAAAAAAGGCAAAACATAACAGTCATATATTGCATTAAACCTATATTGCATTATCAATCTTATGTAACAGTATGCATTTAAAAGGATTATCAATCTTACGTAACAATATGCATTTAAAATAATAAAATTTAATTGACAGATGATACTATTTTAATGTAAAATGATGTGAAATATTTAACATACCTCACTATATATTATGAACGACTGTTTGAAAGCACTGCAAAAATAAAATACTATTATTAAATACAAAAATCTATTGGTTCAGTTTGTCTCATTAGGCAACATTAAAAAATCTCTCTTTCTCTCTTTTCTCTCTCTCTTTGTTTCTCACACACAGACGCACACACACAAGCGTGAACCAGATAAAAAAAATCTCTCCAATTTTATTACACACATGCGTGCACACACACATACACACGCACACACACAGACACACACACAGACACACACAAAAAAATCTCTCCAATTTTATTACATACACACACATAAAAGAATCAGTGGAGAGATTTTTTTAATCTCTCTCTCTCACACACACACACACACAGATGCACACACACACATAAAAAAAATCTCTTTGTTTCTCTGTTTCTCTCTTTTGTCCCGCTCTCTCTCTCTCTATCTACCTCATTTCTCACACACACTCATCTCTCTCTCTCTCTTTTCGTTTTTTCAGATTTTTGTTGCTTGATGAATAGCAAGAGTTGGCCATGGGGTCTTGGCAACTATATATTATAATTTGCAGTTTTCTAATAGTACCATATATATATTATAATTATTGCTTTTCTAACAGTACCATATATAATTTCCTTTTATTTTTGAATTCTTATTTGTGTTTTATATATTAAGGTATGTGTTTTAGAATATATTAAGGTATAGTTTCCGTTTCCTTTGAATTCCTATTTATGTTTTAGATATTAAGGTATGTGTTTTATAATATATTAAGTTATGTGTTTTAGAATTATAGTTTCCATATTGTTATATTTCCTATATATGCAGAAGGGTGGGTAGTTGTGTATTTAAAAATTAAAATAAGGGTATATCAGTCAATCAAAAGTTTTTCTTACATTCATCTTTTTATAGGTAATAATATAGATATACAAATTATAGTTTTCATTTCCTTACAATTTTTATTAAGGTATGTGTGGTTTATATTGTTATATTTCCTATATATGCATAAGGGTAGTTGTATAGTTTCCTTAGAATTCTTATTAAGGTGTGTGTTTTATATTGTTGCGTTTCCTATATATGCAGAAGGGTAGTTGTGTATTTAAAAATTAAAATAAGGATATATTAGTCAATCAAAAGTTTTTCTCACATTTATCTTTTTATAGGTAGTATAGATATAGATATAGAGGATGATGATCAGGTGAGCACGTGCTAATATAACTTATATTAACACCCGCATTGGGAGTTGTACCTTCTGCATTAGTGGGATATGAGGTACATTGGACCAATGCAAGGGGTACAACCCCCAATGCATGGCGTTGATATAACTTATATCAATACGTGCTGATGGAAACATAATCGTACACGTGTTGATGGGAACATAACCGTATACACACACACACACATAATAGAAGAAAAAACTTATTTACAATATTATGGGTGTTTGTACAAGCCATTCTTCATGTATTTTAGTTTGTGTTATATTTGTTAGTTATGAATTTGGTTATTTAGTTCAAATCTTGCCTAACCTATTTTTGTATTCTAATGTGCCTCCGATTGCATAAATAGGTTCTAAGATGGTTGCACAAGACTTTACTGTGGATTTGAATAAAGCCCTGGTCTTCTAGGTAAAGTTCCAATGCCACATTTTGATCTTTCACTATATTTGATGATTTCATTGCAGTGGTTTTTCAAAACTGGTTTTTGAGTTATTTGTATGGACATATATACTTTTGGGTCCAAATACAGTGAGGGATCATTCACTTAAGATCTTTTTTTTTTTATCAGCAAAGAAGAAATTATATATTAATGAAAATTACTTCTTAGCAAGACGCTAAGAAGAGCAAGATACAAGATAAGTTATCACACACCAAACTCAAACCACCAACAATACAAATACATACCACTCCCACACCTGCTCGCCCAACCACCAAAAAACCCAACAAATTTGACAGCTATACCACAAGGACAGATAACACCAGACTCCTAAAAACAAAGCTCCCCAAACAGCATAGTATCCGAGATATCTGGAATTGAATTGTGACTTATTCATTTAAAATTGCTATGTATGATTTGTGGATTGGAACACCCCCCCCCCCCCCAACCCACCCACACACACACACCCGCACAAAAAAAAAAAAAAAGAAAAAAGAAAAGAGTATCCACTGGTTTGTGGATTCCACTTTTAGTTCTTGTAAAGGAATGGTTAGTGCTGTTAGTTTTCCTCCTTCCTTTGCCTGTTCAGTATGCATGCTCCTTTATCTTGAATTTGATTGCTCCTTGGTTCAGCCTCTGTTTATCTCTCTCCTTGCTCCTTTTCTTTATCAGTTTTCCCTTATTATGACCCAGCTATTTGTCATGAACTATTTTCCTAACGCAAGTTTAAGTGCTCTTCAATATATGCATTTTTATTCCTAATTCATTTTCCGTCTAACTTCTGGAGAATTTCGCAGGTCAGCCACCTTGGAGAAGCTTATCAAGAGTGGGTTCACCAGCCCATTGTTAGCAAGGAAGGCCCTCGATTTTTTGAGAGTGAATTTTGGGAGGTATTACCCTTTGTACATGAGTAGTTCCAGATTTCCATAAGGTCATAGGTTTTCACACACAAACATGTACATGTTTTATACACACACACACACACACACATATATGGGGAGGGATCCATTGACACCTGGTGTAAAACTTTTTGCTTTTGCACCCCTCAATATCTTTCTGCAGGTATAATGTTTTGCCAATCCAACCATTGGATTAGATACTCTATTCATGCACGTCATGCATGCCGAATTTCAAGTTAATCGGATATCGAGAAGTATTTGATCCGTATATCGTATATTTACATTTATTTTATAAATAAAACTATAATTTGGGGCACTTTATGGATGACATAACTCCTAATCTCCGATTAACTTGAAATTTAGCATGCATGACGTGCATGAGTAGGGTATCTAATCCAGAGGTTAGATTGGTGAAATATTATTTCTACAAAAAGATATTAAAGGGTGTAAAAGTAAAAAATTTTACACCAAGTATCATCGGATCCTTCTCCTATCTATCTATATATATATACTAGATATGGGCACATGTGCGTTGCACATGAATATTATTTAAATAAAAAAATTTATAAATATTTAAAATTTAAAATAAGGATGTAATGGTCAATCAAAAGTGTTTCTAAAGTATAAACTTTTATAGGTAATAAAGATATAATATAATTTAATATGTGATACAAGAGCATCTTTGAGGGAGGTAGCAAAAAAAAAAAAAAAAGTAACAAATTTGTCTTTTGCTACCTTACGTGGGTTGTGGTAATTTACTACCTCAATTTGAGATTGCATTCCAAAGGGAAGTAGCAAACATAATTATTTTATTTTTATTTTCTATATTTTATATTTTTGATGCTTTCAAATATTATTTAATTTATTTATTTAATAGGTGAAATTGATCCCTCATAATATAGTTTTTCTTACTTTCTATAAAAAAAATTCTCAATTTTATTTCTATATGGTATCATCATCTACATTTTTTTTTTGTTCACTTAGAGATTGAAAAGAGCGTGAAGATCGAGATTTTCATTTTATTTTTTTCCTTTTTCTTTTCCCCTCTCCCTTCCCATCAACAACCAAATTCAAGCAAAATAATAATAATAATTATCATATATCATATACATATATGACCCATTCCAACAATTTTCAAGTTACAATCAAAACACATTCAAGGGTTTTCCTAGTCTACCCAAAATCTTTGAAAACAAACACCCCCAACCACAAACAAATTCAGCATTATATGAATTCTTACAAAATTTCAAGAAATACATAATAAAAGTATAAAACACTCACGCAATAGCCCCTTGAGATCCGGTATTGTCTCCATGTATCGTCTCTATGATGTGGATATTTGGTTTGTGACTACGCTGGGAAGTAGGTGTGCCTTTAACAGGTCATTCTCATTTGCTAGAGAATGAGAGGAAGAGGAAGATACGAAGTCAACGTGTTTTAGGATTATATGTATAGTATTAAATGGAGTATTTGATTTAGGGTTTTCTTTGAATTCCTATATGTGTTTTATATATTAAGGTATGTGTTTTAGAATATATTAAGGTATGTGTTTTAGAATTATAGTTTCCATATTGCTATATTTCCTATATATGCAGAAGGGTGGGTAGTTGTGTATTTAAAAATTAAAATAAGGGTATATTAGTCAATCAAAAGTTTTTCTTACATTCATCTTTTTATAGGTAGTATAGATATATATATATATATATATATAGGGATTTTTCTCAACTACTAGTTTAGACCAAGGGAATATGTACAGCTCCATTTTTTGAGTCATTTCTACTTGAAACAGTTCCTGACCCGCACAGTATGGTGGGTAATACCACTCATTTGGGTGCCAGTTGTATTCTGGTGCATCTCCATGTCTATACAGATGGGCCATACACTTCCCCAAATAGCTTTACTAGTGGTCTGTGGCATTTTTGTATGGACATTGCTAGAATACACGTTGCACCGCTTCCTGTTCCACATCAAAACGAAAAGCTATTGGTTAGTTACTTAGTTCTCTCTCTCTCTCTCTCTCATATGTGCTCCCTAGCAGGTGCACATTTTACTTCAGTATGATGTTTGTGCATCCATACACAGTTTTGACTGCTTTATTTGAAATGCACTGGGACAATGTAGTAATATGGTTGAGAACTTCTGTAGGGGAAACACCGTACACTATCTCCTTCATGGTTGCCATCATAAGCACCCTATGGATGGACTACGCCTTGTTTTTCCTCCTGCTGCGACTGCTGTTCTATGTTTTCCACTTTCCAGTATGTTTTAAATCTGCTTTATCGCTTTGATGCATATAATTGATGAAAATTTAGGTCTTAAAAATTGCAAATAAGTCTTTTTTGATTCATGGGAAGAGTAACTTACATGTCGTACTGGGTATATATGGTCATACTTGTCCTTGAACTTAAATCATTTAATTCATTTTCTTGTGATTTATGATGTCCAACTACAGAATATGTAGTTATAATACAAGTACCAATGTTGGTCCTTGAGATAGTTACATTATCAGGATGGTAGAATGGTCTAGACTAAACAATATTGCACCTTGCTATGTATCTGTATCTGCATGTATTTATATATGTGTACAAGGAAATAACTATATCTGGGTATAAACATAGTGAATTATTCCAATTATTATGTGCTTGCTAAACTCCTTTGGGTCACTCACACAAGGTTTCATGGTTCTCATGGGCATCCATATGGGTTGTGGGGTCTTTTATGGGCCCGGGGTTCGCCCAAAGGGTTTTCTCATTATCGAAAAAATAAAAGACCCAAAATTTAGGACTGGCATAACAGAATTACGCAAGTGTTAGAATCTGAGTCGAACTGGTGCTTTGACTCTTTTTTCTTATTTTCTTATTTTCTGTTTTTCTGTTCTTTCACTTTTGTTTAGTTGTGTTTTTAGTGTTTTTTCTTTTTTTTGGGGGGGGGGGGGGGGGGGGGTGGCAAGGAGGATGTGATTGTGTACTTCAATTACTTGACAAGCTTCCATGAAAAATAATGTGCATATACAAGATGTTACTTGGAGAGAGTGGTTAGTTTATCTTTTTGACTTGTGGCCTTGGAACACCAGCTGAATGATCTGGAAAGTGAGGTTGCAGTTGTTCTTGTAGTGTGTTGACTGAACCTGAGTTGGATTAGCCCTTCTTTATATAATTATATCTTTCCCCTTGCAACCCATCAAACACCGCAACAGCTAGCTGTCATCTCAGTTGAGCTGAGTTTGAACTTGTTGGTCTAGACAAAGTTATACATGATTGATTGTGCACTTTGGTCAATCCAGGACAAAGCCAGTTTCATCGTTTCCAAAAAAAGCAGGGTTAATTAAAAGACTAAATCCGAGGACGTGAATCTTATAACATATTTGCATTGATTTAAATAAATTTTAGAGTGCATATTGGTTGTACTGTTTGTAGGTTTTGTCCACTGCTTCTAACTCATCACTGTCCATCTTTGTCAGTTCTGGAACTTAGTTAAGCTGATATCCACTCCTTCTACGACTCCTGCTTTGTTTGGATGTGGTTTATTGGGCTATGTGATGTATGATGTCACTCATTATTACCTGCACTATGGTCAGCCATCAGGAGAAGTACCACGAAATCTAAAGGTAAGAGCTTATGTGTTGCACACGTGCAGAGGGGGCATCTAATTAACAGACACTCTTTTCTTTTTGGACTTTTATTGACCTGATCAGACAAACCATGCATAATTTTCATTGACATTTTCTTTTTAGAATTCACTAGTTTTTTCCAGCTGCCTTAAAGAGCTTGAAACTCTAGATTGAATTGATTTTTTGATATCTAATGACTTAACTGGGAACTAAGCTGTATATCAATGCGTTGTCCTAATGGCATGAAAGTACACATCAATTGGAAAGAACATTCCAGCCATTAAGTTTGTGCTTTATGGAAAGTTCCTTTTTCGTCAAAGTTTGGATCTATTATACTGACCAAATCAGTCTTACAAGTCTTGTGGTACTGACGAATAATGTTTTGTTTGCTCGTGATTCATAGAAGTATCACTTGAATCATTACTTTCGGATCCAGAATAAGGGATTTGGAATCACTTCTTCACTATGGGACAAGGTGTTTGGAACACTTCCTGAATCAAAAGCAGCTGGAAAAAGTAGATAATTTAATTGGAAGGGTAGCGGTGACTAGAAAGTTTCAGTGGTTTTAACATTTTTTCTCCCTAAACATTCTTCCTCTGCTGTATTGGCTCTATAGTATGTTCTTAAGCAGCGTCCAGGTTTATTGTGTCGTGGCTGGTGTTAATTTTGGTGGTGTCCATTTTCTATAATGAAAATTTCTGTATAAAAGGAATTGATGTCTTGGATTCATTATATTTGTTTATGAAGTAAAAAGTCTCCTAGTCGTCCTTATTGCTCCCAGTTAATTCCTTGGATATGTTCTGACTTCTGAGTATATTTTTCCTTCTTTTAATCTACTGGAACTGGTCGAAGTTATTTTTCATACGGATTAGCAATTTGGTGGAAACTGATGTGTTGTTGTTTTGGTTCTTTTTGGCCGAATTATACCTATGTGCTTAGCGTAATATGGAATTATACCAATGTGCTTAGCTAGCCTAATAGGGACCTTTTGGGTATTGAAGAACTTCGTCGTATATATTCCACAACACTCAAAAATCTTGTGGTTAAAGAAGTTACATGTATGCGTGGATCACTTCCTTCTTCCATTTGAAAAAAAAAATGACCATCAAAGTTATCCCTAACATTTGAAAACTGCCCTTGCCTCATCAAGTTGTATTATTTCTATTATTCTTTTCTAAGATAGCCATTTTCTGTTGATTTGTGTAGGGTTATAATCTACTTTTACAAATTTTTTTTGTAAGATATAAGCATTTTTATTAAAATTGTTTAGGGTTATAGTGTTCATTTTATTCAAATCTCTTTGGGTTTGCAGTTCAGTGATAGAAGTTAGTTATTCATTACCAAAGAGTCTCCTTCATAGGGAGATCTAACTTGGTCTGGGTCCTGTGAAGTTGCAACAGTGCTGCTTGTTGTAGGTTTCATCACTGCAATAGAATATGCATATCATCAGTGGCAGTACCCTCAGTACTCTGATGGTAAGTGACGTGGACGATGACAGGTTGATTATTGCAGCAATTACTGTTATATTTACGTTATGAAGGGTAATTTGTTTTGATGATTCACCTGTTTGTGGCGTTCCTGTCATTGAATGTTCCCTTCACCATGTTTGGAGAATTGGAGCCTGGCTTGCCTTTTATTATTACTAGTACTCCGTATTATTTTGTGCCAAACGATTGGATTGAGACCCATGAGCACACGCGCAGAGTCAAAATCAAGATTTATGTGAACCTCACAACCTCTTTGTTTGGGTGCAACATGCCACTGGCCCTATTCGTTAAATAAACTATCGTGCAAACCTAATCCTAAGGTTTATTAAATAAACTGTTGCGTACCCAATCATACCCGCCTAAGAAAACAAATAGCAGGAGATATCAGAAAGCTCCTAGATTCAATTCCTCCAGCACCCATGATTTGAACACTTGGAATGCCTTCAAAAACAAAATACTATCTGCATTGAACCCTACCTCCAAACAAAGACTAAGAAAACCCGAAACTAACCACACCAACAATTCTCTACAGAAAAAACCACACCCAATATTAAAATCCGACCACACAATTAGAAAAAAACTATAGAGGATCCAAATCCGCTGTGAAGCAACATATATGATTTGCGAGTTCATAACTAGGAACAAATTTATTAAAATCGATGGGGCTTTGAAAACACATCTTATGGGCAACAGGCCATCTCTTACTCTACATTAGCATAGATAGTCCAAATTTTTTATCTTTTACATTTAAGACAATCAAATCATAAGCATTATGAGAGGGGATTGATATACAAGGTAATGCTACCTTGCATCCAATGTAATTGTGCCTATATCATTATAGGATGAAATTGGTCTTGGATTGTTGCCTGCCTGATCCACTACGGACATCTCCTGTAGAAGTATAAGAGGCTTCGGAGGCATTTGTAGCAACTCAACCTCACCTTCAAGCATCTCCAGAACTTTATTCATTGAAGGACGATCCACAGGGTTCAATTGTGTGCACCATAGTGCAACTATGATCATCTTCCTTGCAATTTTTTTTTCGTCTTCATTGGCATCTCCCCACTCAATGTCCTCACCATGGCTGATTTGGTCATATATCCACGTTGGGAAGTATATTTGACTTGAGTGCTCTGCAGATGTATTCACATTCTTCCTTTTTCCAACCATCTCCATTAACAACATACCAAAGCTATAAACATCAGCCTTATAAGAGACACTACCGATGTTTTTGTAGAATAATTCTGGAGCAATATAACCTAGTGTTCCTCAAGTAGCTGTGAGAGAAACAATACTGTCATCTACTGCATACAATTTTGCTAGGCCAAAATCTGAAACTTTTGGGATAAAGTTTTCATCAAGAAGAATGTTGTGTGGCTTGATATCAAAGTGTAGAATTTGCATGTCGCAACCTTGATGCAAGTACTCGATCCCTCGAGCCACTCCGAGGCCAATCTCATATGTTGGCTTCCAACTCAAGGGGTTGATCTGTTCTCCTTTATGAAAGATGAATTTATCTAGAGATCCATTAGCCATGAAGTCATATATAAGAGCCCGTTTTGATCCCTCTGCACAAAATCCAGTGAGCCGCACCACGTTAACATGATGAATCCTTCCAATTGTAGCAACTTCATTGATGAAATCTTGCCCATTCGCTTTGGACGTGCCCAACACTTTTACTGCTACGAGAAGGCCACTTCGCGTCTTTCCTTTATACACAGCCAAAGCCTCCTTGGCCTAACTTATCCTTGAAACCATTAGTCATCTCCTTTATTTGCAAATAGGAGTACCGAATTGGCATGAAGTTGTTGTGGCTTTGAAGGAATTCTTCAATTGTTTCATCAATTGACAAGTGTTTCTGTCGGAATTTGTACATAGACTATGCAATGAAGCATAGTATTCCCAGTGAAGTTCTTCCAACGTATGATCCTTTATAAGAAAATCGCACACATGCAGTAAATCAATATAAGTTGGTTACAAATAAGAACTAGAAAATGCCCCAATTTGCAAATTATGATACTAGCAAATTTCTGCTTCAGGGAGAAATGAATATATATATATATATGTATATATATGTATATATATATATATATATATATTGATTGCAAGCATTTGACATTTGATAATCTTACCTTTGATTACGTAGGAAGCATACCGGCCTGTTACAAGAATCCCAAAAAATCAGATTTCAATACAAGGAGAAGTCCCGCATAAACTAACTAAAAAAAAAATGAAAAATACTACTTGTCCTAAATTTAACATCTCAAATGATGTGGTAATATAACAACTGACAAATTTGAATTTTGAAACTTGGATTTGAATAGTGAGCCAAAAAAAAAAAAATTCCAAAACTATTACACCAATATAATACCTCGTTGGGATGTTGAATTTGAAGGAAATGGAAATTCCAGTAGGTCCCCTAGAAAAGTTTGAAACCTGGTATATATCCAACCAAACGACATCGATCAGGCCGAATTGACAGGAATAATGAGCATAAAACACATAAAACACAATCAATTTAGGATATTCCCTTTTTTTTTTTTTTTTTTTTTTTTGGGCGGGTAAGAATTGAATGACATTTGCTCATCTAATTTTCCGAAGTTCTTACTTTTGCTTAGAGCTTTCCTCATATGGACTAGGACCGACCCAATAATGGTACGAAAAGCCCTTTAACAACTCATGACGAATATCATGGATAGACAGTGGGCCTCCTGTGCTATTTTGAAACGGAGTCGGAGCCACGAATTGGATGCTGCACTGCTCAGGGAGACCAGATAAATGACGATGTCCATAGAAACCATAGTAGCCCCTTCTTGGGGATGAAGAGCCGTTGATGCAAGGAGTTACATCGACATAGAGAGAAGAGTTCACTTCTTGTGTGCAATCCACTAAAACTAGTATATCATCATGCTCAAAATTCAAAGAGTATGAATCCGGATCAAAAGGACAGATGAAGTTCCTATATGTCAAGGAATAGTGGAGAATGGAGCAGCCATCCTTGTCATCTAGACTGGCATCGACCATCTGCATCATTTTGTTCGCATAATCTATCTCCTGGACATAGTATTTCCCACCACAAGTGTTCGAAGTGGTGCGGTTATTCTCACAACTCAATTCGTAGTTTCGATCACCACACTCGGGAGAATCGCCATTTAATCGAAAAGGGTAGCTGATATTACGTATATTTCCGCAAGAAGATGGGATGCACTGCTGGCCTTCCTTGGCAACACAAGCTTCAGGGAACAGAGCAAGAACCAGAGCCATGAGCCCAGCTAAGATAAGTCCTGCTCTTGACGTCATTAGTACAAAGAGAGAGAGAGAGAAATGCTAACAACTTTTAATTGTTACGAAGATGCAGTGGGATTTTTGTATTGTTAACTTGATATACAATGTTGACCCATATATTCACTGAAAACTTAATCTTTAGAGTTTAAGCGGTGTTTTACATGTATAATTATTGCTCTCAAGTCTTACAAAGATAGGGCATATTTAACAGAACACTCAGTTTAATCATCATTCTTCTCATTTATTAAACTCTATTTTTCCAAAAATACTACTCCGTATCTCCTACTTTTTATTGGGTTTTGTGTTAAAAGTAATTATTAAAATAAGAAGGGGTATTATAGGAAGTTAAAAAAATGATGATTTGACTTTTCAAAATGGATAAACATTTTGGGACGAAAAAAGTTGCAAAAATGGTCTATCTTTATAGGAGGGAGGGAATATTACCTTTGGATTATTTTTATTATAATTAGTGACTGTAGAAAGATTATTATTGAGAATAATATGGATATTAAGTTTAATCATGTATATAAAGAAGCAAATAAAACTGCTGACACTATTACAAAATAAAACGTAATCGTTTTTGGGAATCTAGTTTTCCTTCTGAAATAATGGTTGTTATTTGGGAAGATTTGATAGGTAGAGTTAATTTGAGGAGGATTTAATCTTTTATCTACCAAAAAAAAAATTATAATTATTATTATGCAAAAAGGTCCTTAATTATGTGGCTACAAATGAAAGCAAGTCTTGGTTTGGAAAGATCAAAGTCATCGAGCAAAAGACAGGAAGACGAAAGTGTGGTCCCATGTCTTTGTTTGAATGTTCTCATTGTAATAAATAAATAAATATAATAAAAGAAGACAAGGGGAAGAAGGAAAAGAGAAATCAAAGGGAAAAGTTGGAAATAGGAACAAAGAAAAAGTTTTATTTGTCAAAATTTTCACTGGAATTCAGTTTCTTGGGCAATATCAATAAACAATGTACCATCCAATGACTAGATTTTGAGATAATGTAGTAGCAAATATTTATTAATTGTTCTTTAGTTTGATGCAACCCTCAATGTGCTTCATTTGTTGCTATTTGCTAAGCTTAATTCTGAAATTTGTGTGGCTTTGGTGGACTTGATAATTGTAGGCAATGTGATTTCAGTTTTAAAATACCAAGTTTGTAGTTCAAAATCAAATGTATGTACAATTTCTGATATGTTTTTAGTTTGCAAGTCACTCTGAAGTTGGTGTGTTTCTAATTGGATGATACATTGTTTATTGATGCCCAACAAGTGATGAAAATTGTAAAACTTAGTGATGACTCTTGCATTCATAGCTTAGTGTGCATGTATAAAACTCTAATAAAAATACTCATAGGATCAAGCTCGTGTTGGATGGGGTTGGGTTTGAGTCATGAAACTTTTGAATTGTAAGTTGGTCTTTTCAATTTCGATTTCAATTACTTTATACATATATATAATATATTTATATTTCTCTTTTCAAGTATGCTGTGGGTTAAAGTTTTAACCTCTATGAAGTGGCATAGGGATGTCAATGGATTGAATACAATGCAAACCTAACAAAAATCGTGTTAATCTAATTGTATATATGGTTATTTGATTTTTCAATCCAATTACATTTGGCGAGATTTGAGTTAATTGTATATATGAATTACTTGATTGTATAAAGATTAGGTTTTGATTTACAATGTTTGAACTATGATTACATGATGAGTTCAATAGTTGAAATGTGATTGTAAGAAGAGCAAAAGGTTCTCATCCATAAAAAGCAACACTGGTTCTCAAATAAAAAAATTAATTTTTTTTAAAAATTAATTTTTGAAATAAAATTTATTCTTTTCATACTAAAGATCACGGTCTTTTCAAAAAACCGTGATCTTTTTGTGAAAAAACTATGATATTTTCTAAGAAAAAGATCACACTTTTGTAAAAACTGTGATCTTTAGTTCAAAAAGATTACGGTTAAAAACTGTGATCTAATGTTGGTACTTTAGATCACACCTGAATAGATCACGGTTTTTTGTTTTAATAGATCACAGTTAAAAACCGTGATAAAAACTAATAGATCATAGTGAAATAGATCATGGTTTTTCACTATGATCTATTTAGATTATTGTGGTAGTGGTTGACCCATATATTCACTAACAACGTAAGCTTCAGAGTTTAAGTGGTGTATGTGTAATAATTACTCATCCGTCTTACAAAGATAGGTCATGTTTGACAAAACATACAGTTTAAGAAAAATCATCATTTCATTGACTTTTCATTTATTATACTCTATTTTCCAAAAATACCCTCTCCTACTTTTTATTAGGTTTTGTGTTGAAAGTAATTATTAAAATAACAAGGGGTATTATAAAAAGTTCAAAAAAAATGATGATTTGACTTTTCAAAATGGACAAACCTTTTGGGAAAAAAAAAGTTGCAAAAATAGCCTATTTTTGTGGGAGGGAGGGAGAGAGTATTACCTTTGGATAATTTATAGTATCATTAGTGATTGTAGAAAGATTATTATTGAGAATAATATGTATATTAAGTTTAATCATGTGTATAGAGAAGCAAATAAAACTGCTAATGCTATTACAAAGTAAAACGTAATCGTTTTTAGGAATCTAGTTTTCCTTCGAAAATAATGGTCATTATTTGGGAAGATTTGATAGGTAGAGCTAGTTTGAGGAGGATTTAATCTTTTATCTACAATCTATATATATATATATATATAAAATTATTATTGTGCAAAAAGGTCCTTAATTATGTGGCTACAAATGAAAGCAAGTCTTGGTTTGGAAAGATCAAAGTCATCAAGCAAAAGACAGGAAGATGAAAGTGTGGTCCTATGTCTTTGTTTGAATGTTCTCATTGAAAAAATGAATAAATACAATAAAAGATGATAAGGGGAAAAAAGAAAACAGACTTCAAAGGGAAAAGTTGGAAATAGGAACAAAGAAAAAATTTTATTTGTCAAAATTTTCATTGGAAATCAGTTTCTTGGTATCTTTAATTTGGTCCCCATTTTCTCTCCTTTTCTTTATTGTCAGTATCTTTTTCTCAAGGAAAAAATATATTGATTTTTATGTTTATTGTCAATATCTTTTTTTTTTTCGTTATTTAATTTAATTTACATAAATTTTTGAACCAGTGAATACTCACTTTTTTTTGCAATTTAATGTAATTTAGTTTGTTATTTATTTATTTATTCTTAATCTCCTTTTATACACTTAAATGTTTTATTTATTTATTTTTAATTTTCGTTCATCGCACAAATGGTTGTTAGTTCCCACCCCCCCCCCCTTCTCTTAGAATACAAGAATATTAAAATATATTATATTAAATACAGAATTGTACTCCCAAAAAGGTATGGAAACGGTAAAATTCTAGGTAGGCTCAAAATCTTAGTGATTACAAAGAGTTTAGTGACTTTGATTTGTTAAAATCTTAATGTTATTTAATTTAATTTTGATTTTTATTGTGCACCTTTTTTTTCTTTTGCTGCAAAGGCTCCAAAATTCCCTTTTCTTAAGCATTTCTTTTTTTGCTTATTTCACTTTTTTTTTCCTCTATAATTTTTTTTTTTTTTTTTTTTTTTTTTTGAAACGAGGAGGAACCCACCCAAAATATCACCAAGATCAACTCCTAGCTTTAACCAACTGGTAAACCTCCACAGGCACATACACTGCATGCTCAACACATGTGCCAAGTAAGTCACGAGGCTTACGCCTTGGGAATGTGGCCCGGGGACTCGAAAGTAGGACTTTGAAATCAACACCTAACACCCTAACCATCTAAGCTAACCCCACTGGTTTCCTCTAGAAATTATGGTTGTAACTCCATCTGAGCTAACCCCACTGGTTTCCTCTATAAATTATGGTTGTAACTTCTTGGCAGGATTGATTTTTTAACTAATAATATTGGTTTCTTTCTCTTTTAAGAATATTTTTATTTTGGTGCAGTCTAGAACCAAGGCTATTGATGTTAGTCATAGTCTTTATGAGTTTTTCATTGCATCAATAATTCGACCACATATTCTACAACACACCAAGCCAAAGTTTGGTTGCCCATTTTCCTTGGTCCACATTGCCTAGCTAGCCATGTGATAGATGATGGCACGAGGCTATCAGTCAGCATGTCAATCCGCTCTTGCTTCTTGGAAGATCGAAGCTTGAAATTTTCAAAGTCAACGTTGAATTATGATCTACGAGGATGCTTCCATGCATCAAGTGCACCGAAATTTGTGGAAGAAACAACCAAGTCTTTCTTTTCAGTTAATCCACCAATTCAAATCAACCAAAATTATGGGAAAAAAATTAATAAAATTAAATAAAATTAAAAGAACTGATAGGCGAAAATAGTAGTATTTAGGGGTGCCAAAGGGTCCTGCAAGCACCATGGTCTTTCCATTTAAATTAATTGATAAAAAAAGAAGGAAAAAAAAAAGAAAGGAAGGGTAGACGAGATATTTGTAATATTCCACCATATGTTTTGATTCTTGATGTAGGGACATTAATTATCCTCCAGGGGCATTTTCCTCCCAAAATATCATACGAAGTATTTGGTTTTCCAAAATCCTCCCTCAAAAGAAAATATGTAGCATGTCCCATATGTTTATGAGGGAAACGTGCTTATGCAAGCAGCTTATGAGGAAATGATCCCTACTCTCTATAATTGATTAGTCCAAGCATCGACAGTGGCGTTGGTGGATGGGAGCATTTTGCTTTGACGTCCATGCACTCAAAGTGGAAGCAATTCATTTAGTTTGAGCAGTCCATACTCTTGAGTCTTGAGATGGGCAGATCCTTAGAAATTGTCGTCTTTTTTCTTCACTTCTTTTTGGGAGTGGTCTTTTCAGAACTTGGAGCAAATCAATCTGAGTGTTCTGAATCAAGATGCGGGCACCATGGCCCAGCCATCAGGTTCCCGTTCCGGCTTAAAGGCCTCCAACCTGACTACTGTGGCCATCCCGGATTCGATCTATATTGCAACGAGAAGAATGAGACAGTGCTGGAGCTGCCGTCTTCAGTAAAGCTCTTGGTCCTGAACATCGCCTACAAATATCAGGAACTTCAGCTCTATGACCAGCATTATTGTCTTGAAAGACAGCTTCCATACCTCAATTTATCTCTGTCTCCCTTCCAAATCACAATACCTCAATATGACTCACGGAACTACACCCTCGTCAACTGTTCATCAAGTATTGACGATTCTCAAGTGAACCCGGTCCGTTGCCTTGATGTCCCTGGCTACCATGTTTATGCTGTTGAATCTGACTCTTCCTTACCTTCGATCCCCCTATTATCTTGCACCCAAATTTCTACCGTTATCAATTTACCAAAGATAATATATGGTCTTTATTTGAATTGGACGACTCCACGATGTGGAAATTGCGAAGCCAAAGGGATGACATGTAGATTGAAGAAGAATAATAGCAAGGAAACTGAAATCGAGTGTTTCGGCAGACCAGCAAAAGGTATTTTACTCTGGACTGTGATTTACCTTGCATTCTTGAACTGTTGATTTGAGTATCATTTTTTTTTTTGGTGGGGGTGGGTGGGGTGGAACTATGGACTCTGTACATTTATCTTGCTAATTATTATTTGTCGAGTCATAATCTTATTATTTGTCGAGTCATTCTTTAGCTTCTCTTTTCTCTTTAAGCCATGGCTTTTGCACTACCATACCCTCTCTGCTTTTTGCTGCTTCTGCTTCTTCTTCCTTATTCCACCTCTGCTCAAACTTACAGTAACATTTCTTTGGGCTCATCCCTTACTGCACTGAACAATAATAACTCTTTGTGGGCATCGTTGTCTGGAGAATTTGCTTTTGGGTTCCAACAGATTGGAGGAGGCTTCTTACTAGCCATCTGGTTCAATAAAATACCTGAAAAAACCATTGTATGGTCAGCCAACAGAAATAATTTAGTGCAAGGAGGATCCAAAGTTCAACTTACCACAGATGGTCGATTGGTTCTCAATGACCCAAAAGGCAAACAGATATGGGGTGCTGATTTTGCTGGCACTAGAGTTGCCTATGCGGCCATGCTGGACACCGGCAACTTTGTGCTGGCAAGCCCAGACTCTGAAAATTTGTGGGAGAGTTTTGATCAACCGACGGATACAGTACTGCCCACGCAGATATTGAATCAAGGCAGTAGACTTGTAGCGCGTTTTGCAGAAATGAATTACTCGAGCGGAAGATTTTTATTTACACTACAGGCTGATGGAAATCTACTGCTTTACACCACAAATTTCCCATTAGATTCTGCTAATTTTGCTTATTGGTCAAGCGACACAGTAGGCTGTGGCTTTCAGTTGATCTTCGACCTGTCTGGCTACATCTACCTTACAATGAGGAATGGAAACATTCTTGAGCAAATATTGTCAAATCCAGCTTCGGCGAAAGACTTCTACCAGAGAGCAATTCTTGAATATGATGGAGTTTTCAGGAAATATGTCTACCCAAAGAATGATGACTTAAGCACTGGGAGGTGGCCTATGGCTTGGTCTAGATTGTCCTTCATACCTTCGAATATTTGCATGAGAATTACAGAAGATACAGGAAGTGGAGCTTGTTGGTTCAACAGCTATTGCAGACTAGGAGATGATCAAAGACCAATTTGTGAATGCCCACCTGGATACACTCTATTGGATCCAAATAATATGATGAATGGATGCAAACAGGACTTTGTTTTGCAAAGTTGTGAGAAGGCATCACAAGAAATGGATCTTTTTGAATTTAGGGAGATGCCCAATACTGACTGGCCTCTGTCTAATTATGAACATTTTCAACCTGTAACTGAAGATTGGTGCAGAGAAGCTTGCTTGGGTGATTGTTTTTGCGCTGTCGCCATATTTAGAGATGGAGATTGTTGGAAAAAGAAAATCCCTCTCCCAAATGGGAGGATAGATCCCAGTGTTGGTGGAAAAGCTTTGATTAAAGTAAGGAAAGATAATTTTACTTCAAAAACCACTAGTGGAGTCATCAGTAGGGAATTCTGAACCAACTAGGGTAGGGGATCAAAGTCCTTCTCTTGATCAGTTTTCTGCTTTTCATTCTACTGTATAATTGCATGTTGTAATTCTGATATTTTCTTAGTGACTCCCATAGTTGTCGGGCTTTCATGTGAAGATTTAGGCAACTGGAAACTGGTGTTATTCTTCTTATTTCTTTGCTTAGTTTCCTGGTTTGCTAGACAATATTTAAAAATTTTGAATAAACGTAGCTAATGGGATATAAAGTTTTGGCCAAAACTTTGTAACAATGATTGAGTTGTCATCTTTTGTTGAATGAAAAGAAAATTATTCTTGCTTTATACCTTTTCACACTCAAAGTTTTAATTATGTAATCTGTGAAAGCTAAACAAGCCTATTCCTATTTCCTGTCATACCTGTTCTGGGTTAACTGGCAGACTGAGTACCCATTCCTTTTCCTCGTACCGCAGCAATCCATGTAAAAAATATTCATGCTCGCCTTCTCTCACAATCTTGGCTAATCCTTGACAGGAATGAATTTTCGATCACCCATTGCTAGGACCCCTTTATAAACTATTGCAGAAGCACCACAAGCCAATTTCTTCGTTGAATCCATCTGATACTTCTTCTAGCTCTTTGTAAGTGAAATCAGAATTTGGGCACTAAAACCTTTAACCTGGGGAACTAGAAGACCAAGTGACAAGCCCTGACTGACGTCCTTGAGATAAAAAAATAACAATCTGTTGTTAATGAGTGGGATGGAAGAAAAGAAACTGGGAACTCAACAGGGGGAAAAAAAAGGAGCAAAGAAAATCACAGCAACCCCACAACAGTACATAAGCAGGAACCAAACAGCTAGCAGCACCCAGAAAATCACATATAACACAGAAAGCAAAACAGTCCCAGATCATCTATCCAAATATACCACAAGCTTCCATAGAACCCACAACCCTCAAAAAATCAAAGACAAATCGTCCAGAATTCCCGCATCAAAGCTAGACCAGAGCAGAAACAGAACAAACCACAAGCTTCCATACAAGATCCTCTACTTTAGAAACAGTCTGCAGAAAAACCTAATAGTTTAAATCGCTTGATGGTCTAACATGCACAATTTGAGCAAAGTGCCATATTCTCACCTGCAGCTATAGATTGCCAGGGCTGTTGTGATTTCGTGAATGACTGATGTGGCAAAGTGCAAATAAAGTGCCACTTCGAAACTTAAGTTTCTAGTTCCTTCCCATCTGCAAAACAAAATTTGGGCACTAGTTTGCAGCTGTGGAAGATAATTGTATATGAATTGAGCAAAGTGTGAGTTGGCAAATAAACAATACGCTCACGTCATTGACCAAAATATTTACCCGCTAAAGAAAGTGATACAGAGGAAGCTTATGCCTAGCAAGCAAATCAGAAATGGCAATCAACATAGCATATAGAAATAGTCAACTGTACCTAGATCAAATAGCATAACTAACGCAAAAGAGCCTTTGCAACATTATAATGTGTCAAGTTTCCAACCTAGTATCCTAAGCTATAGATGAAGGGCCCAAACAGGTATATGAAGCCATATCAAACTATACCATGTTAAGTTTCCAACCCAATAGCCTAAGCTTTTACTTAGGTGGAGGGCCTAAATAGGTATCATGAAGTCATGTCAAATTTTATAATTAAACAATGTGCAATGTTGTAGTATCCAACAATCAACATAACGTAACATAGATTGACCTGTATAAACCTTTGCAGCGTCATCAAACATAAGTTACTGGTGTAGTCAACTATTCTCTGTTTATAAGTAACTTAATTTGTGGGTTCATACTAGTAAACTCTTAACATATATATCTACTATTGCATGCAGCATACTTTTTCAAATTTGATTGTTGGTTCAAGCTCCTTTATTACATACTTGAAATTAGAGTTACAAACTCTGCACTTTGGCATCCAATGTTACAATGATTTGAATGAGAATGTCGGGCACAAGTAGGTCTTTACAGTTGTATTTATCCAACCTTAATATTTAGGATTTGAAGATTCTGCTAAGAAGTGTTACTAGAGTATAAGCACTTGGACATGTAACTACATCTATAATCTATAGGAAAACAAGCTATATATGTATGATCTAAGAAAGGAAACAATCTATAAATCTATTATTCAAATGAACTTTATAGTTGATATTCATATAGTTAAAAGAAAGCAATAGTGAACTTGTTGAATGCACTTACAAACAAAAATTTAGTTTTAAAAAGTGCAATAAATAAATCCAGAACATGAAACAATATAAGGATCCATATTGGATCCCGTACCTACATCTGGGACCCATCAAAATGCCACGAGTACAACTAGAATGTTGAAGATTAAGGTAACACGGACAATTGCCACTACCAAAAAAAACATGATCTAATCCTTTAACATGAAAATGAATTTTTCAGAACTTAAAAGCATATTAGAGCTAGAAAAAGAAAATAGAACCAGTTAAATTCTATGAATCACTAGACTAATTTTGGCAACACCTGCCAAAAGAATCACATGTTCTTGAACACACACACACGTAAGGATCACAGATTCATCTAGGGAAAAAAAAAAAATTCAATAAATCCATGGTTATGCAATGTTCAACTATTAAAGGGGAAAAAAAAGAAATCCTACAAGTCCAATTAAAACAATAAACAATGAACTTGAATTATGACCAGCTTTAAGCTTTCAAATGAAATGCAAAAATCTGAAAAATATTAAATGAATCCAGAAGCTAGCTGCTGCTTGTGAAATACCTGTAGGGCTGAAGTGATTACATACTAAAGGACTTGCCAAAGGAAATAAAGACATATAAACTAAACACACTTCTGACAAATATTATTTCTATGAATATAATAAAATATTACAGAGGTTAGTTTAGATTCTTTAGAAGGATCCCAATATTATCATTCAACATTTCAACACTTGTATTAGAATTTAGGAGTCTGCAGATGCAATGTTCTACAAGTATGAATTAGTGATTGAATTTAATAAATGTTGTTTGTTGTTCCATGCAGGAAACAAGAGATTATGGATAATCATTGCAATATCTATTTCTCTAATTCTTCTTCTATTAGGCTTCTTGTGTTATAAAAGAAAGAGAAAGCTGAGGCTAGAAGGTAAATTATGTTAGAGTTAATACATTAGCTGAATGAATATGCTTTATAGTCACTAAATATGCAAGTTTTAATTTGAATAACTATGTTATTGCAAGAAGGGGAGGAGAGAGAAAGGCAAGAAGCTCTTATACATGAGTTGACAACTTTAGAAGGATTTAAAAATGCAAATGAGGTTGAAACCAACAGGAGAGAAGGCCGTGATTTGAAAATATTTAGCTTTGCTTGTATTATGGTGGCCACAAATAACTTTTCATCTGAAAATAAGCTCGGGCAAGGTGGTTTTGGACCGGTTTATAAGGTAAATTATCTTCAAAGCCTATTATAAAAAGCCTTTTTCTCTTTTTCCTTGAGACCATATTAAATAAAGATTGATTTTTTATTATTTAACATTGATTAATAACTAATGGATACTTACCATAGGGCAAATTACCCGAGGGGCAGAAAATAGCTGTAAAGAGACTTTCAAGGACTTCAGGGCAAGGACTTGTGGAGTTCAAGAATGAACTTATACTCATTGCCAAACTCCAACATATGAATCTAGTTCGGATTCTCGGTTGTTGCATTCATGGAGAAGAAAAGATATTAATTTATGAGTACATGTCCAACAAAAGCTTGGATTACTACCTCTTTGGTTCGCAATGTTGCTAGCCTTATCTACTTTCATTCGTTTACAACAAATTTAAAATTACTTATATCTTAACTCATTTAGCTCTTTGTAAGTTACTAGTTCTTTTTTTTTCTTGAGATAGATCCAACTAAAAGAGAGCTACTAGATTGGAAGAAGCGTTCTAACATCATTGAAGGGGTCGCTCAGGGATTGTTATACCTTCATAAATACTCAAGATTGAGAATAATACATAGAGACTTAAAGGCCAGCAATATATTATTAGATGAGAACATGAATCCCAAAATTTCTGATTTTGGTTTGGCAAGAATTTTTGGGCAAAATGAAACAGAAGCAAAGACTAATAGGCCTATTGGGACATAGTAAGTAAAAAATTCCCTCCCTCCTCTATTTGTTGATGGCTTTAAGATTTTATAATTTATGTGTACTTTGCTCCTTGATTTAATAAGAAAGTTCTTGAAATGATTGGATCCAGTGGTTACATGTCTCCCGAGTATGCCATAGAGGGAACTTTTTCAATAAAGTCAGACGTATTCAGTTTTGGAGTCATAATTTTGGAAATTATGACGGGTAAGAAGAATTACAGCTCCTATCATCTTGATCGCCCACTTAACTTGATTGGATATGTAAGTTTGTAAATGATATTTATCTTATTATATGTTCTCGTTATTATCTTATGAGTTCAAATTTAAATATTAATTATGTGCATGAAAATGAATGATACTATATAGGCATGGGAGCTGTGGAAAGAAGGGGCTGTGTTAGAGCTAATGGATCCAACCATGGGTGATTCGTGTCCGACACATCAATTGTTGAGAATTATTCACTTGGGTCTTTTATGCGTACAAGATAGGGCAACAGATAGGCCCACCATGTCAGATGTTATTTCTATGTTAAGTAATGAAACTATGCCTTTGTCTGACCCAAAACAACCTGCATTTTTCACTGGACGCAGTGTGATGGAGGTTAATTCACATGAAGGCAAGTCAAAAGATTGTTCAGTCAATGGTTTGTCAATTTCTACAATGAACGCACGATAGTTATATTTTCTTCGCTACTTTGAGTAGTTAAATTGTCTCAACTCACAAATGATGTGAACTTTAAATTACTTTGAATAGAGTGGATATGTATGTAGTGATGGAAGTCTGAAACTTTCATGGTTAATAATTTAAAATCCGTCAATGGTGGCACTTCTGCTCCTTCAGTGGGGAAAGATTCAGGGTTCAAGTCCTTCAGTAGGTGTTTATATTTGAAGTTCTTGTATTGTAACACAGATAATAGTTGTAGCAATAATAATTTTGATATAAAAATTGTAAAAAAAACAAAATTTGTATGATGGATAATTTCATGATTATTATAAGTATCATGTATTTTTATTTCTCATTCCAGGTCACTTATAAGTTGTAAAATTAATAGAATCACTTATCCAGGCAGTCTGCAATATAATCTTGTTCGAGCATTAGGCATGAGTTAAAACCTTGAAGTTTTGCAATTTGTTTTTCTCCATTAATATATTGTATGACTTACTACTTTGCTTTATAATTTAGGGGCCAGTTTCTGGTGCAATGGTAAAACCCTTGGTTTACTAAGCACGAATGCACAAGTTTCAGATTGAAGACAAATGCCTTTATGGGGAATGCAACCCAAACATAAGAGTATGTTTCCTGCATGTTTTTACCATCTGACCTGAACTTCATTTGCACTCACTTCATAATATTTTTGTGTAAGAAGACTAAAAGAGTTTCCATGGGTAGAGAGATATAAGTACTGATCAAGATCAAATGAAGCTATGCATGTAAATGTAGAAAAAAAACAATTTGGGTTTCTTTTTCACTGCTTTGCTGGTTTTTTTGTTCTTTTGTTATCAGCAAAGGAAAAATTTAGTGATAAAATTTAAACAATTACAAACAGATCAAACAAACAAACTATCCCTCCAGCATTAAAGCAGAACAACTCTATATACAACCAATCCCACAAACTCATAGATACAATGAACTCAAAGAGACATGCCCAGCCTAAACCAAAGAACTCAAATGGCTAATATGACACCAGCCTTAACCAAAGACCTCAAAGAATACACCCAGCCTCAGCCCTAGGAAACACCAAAAGCCCAAATTGAAAGCAGCTAGAAAAAAACGGCCAACTACCTAATGGACAAACAGAAAACAAACCAAGGGTAAAAAAACTTTGAAAGAAAGCAAAACCTCCAAGATAAACCTAAAAAACAACTACAGGAACCAAGAACCATCAAAACAGAGCAGCCAAAATAACTAACAGCCCATAGCACACCCAGTATAGCCAGTTCTGCATTTAAAAAAATATTATATGGCAGAGAAACTTGCATTTCTATGCTTGCCCCACTTTCTTAAAAATAGACATTCAAATGATAATAGACCATCATCCTTGGGTGGCCAGTGGTGTTCAAGTTCGCAAGGGATGAGTTGGGTCCGGTTTGGCCTATGGACCCTCAACAATCAGGCCAATATTCTGTAGGATGAGATTGGTATAAGTGTAGTGCCTAGGAAGCACGGACACTCTGAAAATGGTGCTGTGGCTGTGTCGGACACAGACACGCCTCCGACACGTGTCTGACACGCTCCGTACGTGTCAGGAAAATAAAAAAAATTAAATTAATTTCGGACACGAGAGGGACACAGAAAGGGACACAGCGGGGTAAGAAATATAAATTTAAATTGTTTTAAAAGGGGTAATTTTAGTTGTTTTTAACAATTGAGGGGTGATTTTGCAAAAGCCCAAAATTTCTTTTTACTATGTGATTTTTGTTTTAAACTCTATCTTTCAATTGAAAAATAAAACTATAAAACTATAATGCTATATATATATATTTATTTATTTATTTATTACCGTATCCCCACCATTTCATGTCTTGGGTTTTTTAGAAATTGTCGTGCCGGAGTATCCGTGTCATGTCGTAACCATGTTGTGTGTCCATGTCTGTGCTTCTTAGTGCTCAGTTGAGTTTTCTTTACCATCTGCTTTGAACTATTCATTCATGGACTCATGATGTAGATTTTACTCCTATATTTTAGGCAACAATTTACAATATCTGGCAGTCAGCTAAAAACAGAAGCAGGAACCATTTTTTATGGACCACACTGGGCTTCAATCTGGGCCAAGTTAGCTTTAGCTCAGCTTCACCTTAACTTCAGGCCTAAATTTGAGCCCAAGCTTAGGTCGGCCCAAATAAGGCATCGCTTAGCCCCACTAAGATTTTGGGATGATGATAAAGGCAAGTTGGCAAATCAGCAAACACAGCCCCCCTCGGTCTCTCATGGATGGAAGAAAGGTCCAGAAACCCTAATCTAACCTTGAAGCCCACCCCACCTTTTTCTTTTCTTTTCATTGTGATGTCACCATACCATTACCATTGACATTTTGAAGAAGTTTTGAAGTTTTAACCTCTCAAGAGCACATTCAAATTTGGTGCAGTTTGCTGCATGGTGCAGTAAACGTAGGATTGATGATAGGTGGTAAGAAGGAGAAATGAAGGGCTATTAGGCATTGAGCATCAAATGCATTTCTCAAATTTTAACTCTTCATTTCTCCTACTACGTTTACTGCACCATGCAGTAACTGCACTAAATCCAAATCCCTCAAGAGCGGAGTTCTAAAAGGGACATTATTTGCCTCCACCCTAGGGTGGAGGAGTTCCTTCCCACCTCCATTCATATTCTACCACGTGTCATAAATATTTTAGAAAAATATGAATTAAGAAACACAAACAAATAAATAAATTAATATGGATATGTGAACACACATTCATGTTAACATAAACATGTAATACTTAAATATGAATTTATGAAAATGTGTTCATAATTATATAAACATGAGAATGCATGTACACAATCAATTATCCTTATTTATTTGGACAAGTGGCGAAATATGAGAAGGAAGGGGGAAGGAGCTCCTCCACCCTTGGGTGGAGGCAAGTATTTTCCTTCTATAAAAACTGCCTATCAATCTAAACTATTATCGTACATCATATAAAAGAAGTCATTTTTAATCTCTCAACAAGTTTCTACTTAAAAGAGAGGAAAAAATTACTATACACTACCACCTCCTCCTCCTCCTCCTCCTCCTCCTCAAGATGGTTTCTTTTTATTTTTATTTTTGGAAAATTGAGTGAGTTTCAAGTTCCAAGGATATAAACTAAGAAACTAAAAACAAATAAAATAAATCTTTGTTGCATCCACAGCAAGCAAAGGTTTTTAGCTTTTTTTTTGGATTGGGGCGGTGGGGGCTGTGGAATCCAAACATGAGTTCTCCTAGTTTATGTCCTAAATTCGCAGTAAAGTCACCACAGCAATTTCCCTCATTGAGGGTATGCGGGAACTTTTAGGTCTAATCTCTACTGATAAGCACCCATTCCCATGAGCGGTATAAATGGAAGCTTGCATCAATATTGTGGATAGTGTTGATTCAATTTCAATAATCAGCATACTATGACTTACCTATCAAGTTATGAGAAGCCCTTTCCAAATTGCCCAAAGGCCAAAGCTCTACAAATCTACAATCATGCTTATGTTGTTGCCAATATTACAACCTTACAAGTATACCTGCCTTTCTAGTTCCTTGCATCATCTCAAAATAAGCCCCTCTCTTTGGATACTTAGCAAAAGAAAAAAGAAAAAAAAAAATGCCCCTCTCCTTGGATATTGATGAAATATCATCTTAATCTTTCAATTGTTTTTTTTTTGGTTTCCCAAGGTGTTCTCAGGCTTTGCGTAGGACTAATCCTCTAAGGTATAGTCGGGCGCCGAAGCGGGGACTTCTCTCAAGAAAGTTTGCTGCATTCACAAGGGCTCGAAACCGAGACCTCTTACTTAAGCGACTAGAACCCCTTCCATTCAGGCCAACCTTCTTTGGTTTTCAATCGTTTTCTTTCCTAATAAATTTTAAAATTACATTTATTATTACTTTATAATTAAAAAAAATCAAATAAAGTAATTTTCTAACACAATTTTATTTACTTATTTATCTAACATGAAACCCTTAACTCCATCCATTGACCGTTTGTGGGATTAGGTGAACCCTAAATACTTGCTGAAGCTATAAAAATCAGTTAAGATTAAGACTTGAAACTAATATTTCAGAGGTATTACATTGTTGGCTTGTCAACTGAGCTACTCATGCGGCTAACACAAATTCATAATAGCATGGCATAATTGGAGGAAAAAAAAAAAAAATCCACAATAGCATGGTCCTACTTCCAAAACATTTGCAATTTGCCACTTGTCGTTATTTCTATAGGGAGCCTCATCATCATAACATACGGAACAAGGCAGCAGATCTTTTCAACCTACAAGTTACATTCTCTCTCTCTCTCACTCTCTCTCTCTTCGAGGAGCAAAATGGATCAAACCAGAGAAAAGCAAACGCAGTAGTGCGTTTTCGCATGGGTAATGCAACTGTAATAACCGAACCCATAACCGTCGAATCATAGAAGAAGAAGAAGAAGAAGAAGAAGAAGAAGAGTTTAGAGAGATAGGATCCGGACCTGGATCCGGTTGGGCAAAAATGAACATGGGGGATCCGAATCTGGAGTTGCAGGAAGCGGGTTGGGAGGAACTGAGGAAGGAGGCGAGGAAGATCGAGGGCGATCTCGATGTCAAGCTCTCTTCTTACGCTAAGCTCGGCGCTAGGTTCACCCAAGGAGGTTCACTTCTTTTCTTTCTCTGCGACTGAAATCTCACATTGTTTTTGCTATACTCTGCATTTTGATTTGCAGTAGCCCTAGAATTGAAATCATTTCTGGTTTTGAGATTTCCCGATTGAGGAAGTTTTGGATCCTAATTTCTCAATTATGGTATATAGGTGGATTTATGTATGTATATAGTTGAAGATTATGTACTATATATAGATTGTTCTCTGCATTGCATTTTTTATTTTATGAACCCTAGAATTGAAATTAAAATTAAGGAATTTGTGGATTCTAGATTCCCAATTACATGTATGAATGCATGTATGTATCTCTGTATCTTTATACTATACTCATGCACATGCATATGAACCGATATATATGGATAGATATGTGTATCTCTTGTTGTTCTGTGCCTTGCATTTTTAATATAAGAACCCTCGAATTGAAGTTAAGATTGGGATTCGAAAATTCTAATTGTAAGAATATATATATATATATATATATATATATAGGATGGATGTCAGGTAGGGACATGCTAATATAAGTCATATTAGCACCTGCATTGAGGGTTGTACCCCATGCACTGGTGGTTTATTGGGTACATTGGGCCGATGCACGGGCTCAATTCATGGTACTTACATAACTTATATCAACCCGTCCTTACCTGACATAACTTATGTATATATATATATATGGTAGATAGATAGACAGATGGATAGATAAAGAGAGTGATGGATATATTTATATTGATAGTTAATTAGACAGTGGGAGGGAAATTGTACTATGGAATATACATATTGTTAGACTGTGCCAACTATTATAGCCTTTAGCTATGCATAGGTTTGGTAGATCTTATACACTAACTTGGGGTCTTATGCAGTAGTCATTCAGATGTGAACAATGAAGTACTGTTTGGTTAGGATGGAAAGTACTTTCTTTCTTTTAACTTTTAAGAGCTAAAAATTGATGTAATTTTTGCTTTCAATTGCAAGAAGCTGCATCAAGATCGTTTACCAAATGATGCTCTAGTGTACAATGAGAATTTATGCTATAGAGTTTAGACTTTACATTGAGTACAAACTCACATGTCTTGTGAAAATCCAAGGAATGGGCTTCAAAATATATATAATATAGATATTAGTATTCATTAGCCAGATTGATGTTGTACTTTCTTGTTGGACTATTTGTTCAGCAAAGTTATGCATGAGAGTAAGACATTTATTTCACTCCAACTGAGGACTGATTATAGGCACCAACTATTTATTATTATGGAGGCCCCTAAATCTCTATTTGTGTTGAGGCTGTGAGGTCTTAGAATCATCAGCATCCTTTTCAGCTTAAGATTCACTTTCAACCTCGTATTGAATTTTTATGTAGTTGAATTTTTCATCATTCTTTCTTCAATGTTGGATTCTGTACTATCAGAGTTGATTACCAAGGACCTATGCCCTTGGCTTTGGGCAACATTACCTGATTGAGGAGGACTTTATAGCAGCTAATTCTCAGCTTTCTTTTAGTTATCTGGTCTGGGTTTTACTACTATGGTCAAAAACTTATCTGACGAGAAAGAACTGCACCAAACTGCTAAGTGGGAGCTTCATTAATTACTACTACTGTTCTCTTGATTGAAATTAATAGTTGTCTTACTTTTTCCTTTAAAGTGTCTCACTCATCCGGAGGTTTGCTTAGTTTGAGCTGAGCTTTAGGGCTAGCAATTCTTCTGCTATTCTTGTTTCCGCCACCGTCATGTCAGCTTTCTTTGACATTTATATCTCTTTTTGGATTTTGAATTTAGGTGTTTTTTGTACTTGATATTTAGGTACTGTTTGGTTGATATTTTGGAAGTGCTTTTCTTGTTTTTGAGAGCAAATATCAAATCAGTTTTCTCTCACAAAAGCAAGATAATTACTTTCAAAATATTAATGTATGAATGCCTTAATGTCAACATTTTTGCACATAGCCAACCTTCTTTTATAAAAATTTCCACTTCTAGTTGTTCACCTCAGGTTGGAGCTCATAGCACTTATTCTCGGTCCTCTGACCTTTTTTGCTCAAGTTCTTCGTATTCTGACCTTTTCTTCCTCTTAGTTAACATGCTGATCTAAATTGCACTGATCATTTGGTGCCACTTGTTGTTTAATCTAAGTCCTCAAGACTAACCAAATTTGGTTGACTTTGACATGGATCATTTGTCTCCTAGCGTCATCCTATGTGGTATGTGGATGTCTTCCTCAGTATCTTTGGTGTTGATCTGTGGCACCGTTTGCTAGGTCATTATCTAATTTTAGACTTGGTTATTTTGTGCGATTCTCTTGGTTATTTTGAACTTGCAAGATAGATGGTTGTATTTTTTTTCATCATCTAGTGGTAATCAAGTTACTTCGGCCTTTAACTTAGTGAGTTAGTGCATTTTGATAATGGGGATAACAAATAGAAAGATACTTTTGTTAATTACTTCTCTCGTAATACTTGGTTTTATTCTATGCTTAGTAGGTTTTAACTATCATGATTTTTTGTTTAACTGTGGAGACGAGTGCAGTTATCATGAATTTTATTCTGTTCTTGCTTTTCATGGCACCTTGCCTTCTTGCCCTGATACATATAAGCAGAGTATGATTCTTGAATGAAAGCAATATAATACTCATGGGATGCTCATATACCCCCTCGCAGCTTCTTGTATTTGTCACAAAGTTTCACATAGTTCTTTTTTGTACCTTTACAATGTTTTTTTACTATTACGTTTTTTCTCCCCGAGGGGCATTGTACATTTGCATATCACTAGGGGTAGAGTAATATTTTACCTTTTTACGTATCTTTTTCATTATTCATTCTTTGAATGTTATGAAGTCCTTCCTATACTAGGCACATTTCATTGCACTATTCATTCACAGCTTGTGATCTTATCCACTGATTCACATTGTCAGTCTTAACTATAGAAAGATTTCCTGGTCAATTAAACATATAACTTTATATGTTGCTACCAGGAATTCTACTATAAATATGAACCTTTTTCAATAGTGAGAATTCACTGTTATTGATGCAATTGAAATGGTTGGTTTGTACCATAAGTTAGGCGCAAAGGATGGGGAGAAAGATGTATTTAAACTTGCTAGGACAAGGGAAAAGAAAAGTAGGGAAATAAACCATGAGTATATTGAGAAGAAAAATACTTTCGTGTGGTTTTTATTGACTTAGAAAAGGCACATGATAGGGTCCCAAGTGTATAATGTGGTGTGTATTAGAAAGGAAATGAGTGTTAATCAAGGACGTGTTTGATAGAGCCATAATTAGTATTAGAATGATCGGAGGAGAGACAAGTGAATTTCCATTCACAATAGACCCTCACTAGGATCGACATTGAGTAGTTATCTTTTTTTACTTCAGCTATGGATGAATTGAGTAAACATATTCAGGAAGATGTTCCATGGTGCTGTCCCATGGTTTATGTTATCTGTTGATGATATACTATTAGTTGATGAACTTAAAGCAGGGGTGAATTCTGAGTTGGATTTGTGAAGAGACCCTAAAATCTAAAGGTATGAGATTAAGTAGGACTAAAATGGAACATAACGAATGTGAATTTAGTCAAACTAGGAATACAAATGAGGCATCGTGCAAATTAATAGCATAACTGGAAGTATATCTTGTATCAATTACCCATGAATATTAAGAGAGTGCAGAGTTTTTCACCCATAGAATTAGAGCATAATGGATGAAGTAGAGAATTGCATCAGTGTTGTGTGACAATAGAAAACCTGTCAAGTTAAAATGAAAATTTTACAAGACAGCCATAAGATTGGCATGCTTTATAGTACTGAATGTTGAGCGATTAAGAAACAATGCATAGAAAATCTGAAAATGAGATTAGCAGTGAGGAGGATATTGAGATGGATAAGTGGTAATAGAAGAAAAGATAAAATAAGAAATGAATGCATTCGTGAGAAAGGTAGGATTGATACCAATTGAGTAGAAGATGAGGGAAAATCATTTAAAGTTGTTTGGTCATGTGCAACGAAGACCTTGGAATACATATGTATATAAGGGTGATTAGATTCAAGTCGATGTAAGGTGATTTGATTCAATTCTAAGCTAATGAGGACAAGAGGAAGGCCCAAAATAACATGGTTAGAGATGGTGAGAAATGAAACACTTTTAGATGTGCACTTTCTTGTAGGAGATTATCTATTGATTTGGGGGATTAGATTTTCTATTTTGTTAGTAAGTTATGATTTATTCTTGTCAGTTACTGTTAAATTCATATATCACCATCAATAATTATGTACTAGAATGGAGCTGCAATTTATGGGCTATGGCTGATATTGACAGTTTCAAAACTTAAGTGCGAACTAGCTTGGCAAGGCTATATGCCTTTCTGATAACATTTTATGGGTTCAGGTTATGTGGAAACGGGGTCACCGAGTGTTGGAACCAGCAGGTCATGGAAGTCAATGGAAATGGAGATCCAATCCTTGCTGGAAAAGCTACTAGATACTAATGATGCAATGAGTCGATGTGCTGCATCTGCTGCACCTACTACTTCGGTTACTCAGAAGCTAGCAAGGCATAGGGACATACTTCATGAGTTTACCCAGGTTAATTTTTCATAAGCTATGATTTTATTTGCTAGTATTTTATTGTAATAATTTCACTCAGAACGTTCTCTTCCATTGCATTGTCTGGCAGGGAGGTACTTCAAACCTCATCTAAATATCTTATGGTTCATGTTAATCAGCATGGCATTATTTATGCCGGATAGTTTACCCAACTTGTATTTTTTTTTTCTTTTTTCTTTTTCTTGTGAACTATAAAGATGTCTTATTTAGTGTAGAAAGTTTGATATTTAGAAGCTGTAATGAGTATAACATATCTACTCAGTACCATTTGAGGACCTCAACTGACCTTCCAACTTGCATTTGTTAACTCTTCATCAATAGCTGTTCATTGACAACTCAAAACATATTTCATAAAATACAGTTAGAATCTACGTCTAGGTGCCAGGCATCCTGAATCCATTACGAGTACAATAGAGTTGTACAAATTTCCTTTCGTTTCTCTGCCTCTGTCAATTGGGAAATGAATATCACAGAACATATGAAATACCCTGCGCCTCAGCTGGAACCACTCCTTATGCTCCCACCACCCCACAAAAGCCTCCCATCAAAACTAATAGCAACAAACCAACCCCCATCTAACCACACAACAATGATGCCCTCAACCCAACAGCAATGAAGCAAAACAGCACATCTAAAATTGAGCAGCCCATGACTGACCTCTTCCACATCATATGAACAGAGCCCAGAATTACATCCTTAACTAATCTACATAAATCATTTAACCCAAGAAGCCATGAATCACAAACCCTACCCAAGAAACAGCCACTAACTCGCACACTACAAGTACCAAAGAAATCCAAACAAAGCAATGACAATTTCACTACCCAATTACCCAAGAATGCACCTACATCCCAAACAAATCCTTCCCATAAATATCCACACAAAGTGAAAATGAAGTGCTGCGATAAAAGACTTTACCCCTCTCATCTATCCCTATGCTCACCAAACTACTAAATTCCAACCAACCCAATCCACACCTTTGAACAACAAAAGCCACCCCACCCGACCCAACCATAGACACTCCCTTTGATATTTTTTAAAAAGACCAAATTAAGTCTACTGGAATCCTTTGACATGGAAGACCAGATTTACAATCACCTTATTTTGAGAGAACCTTGTTTCTCTCCCACTCTAGGAGAATGGTTGGTTGAATGGCTGAACCGGCCCTTGGGATCATAGTAGACTGCCTAGTTAAAGAAACACATTGAAACTTGTGACTTGGGCAGACCTGAACTCAACATGAAGCCAAGTTGGGCTTATTCCCACTGCAAACTTGATGCAACATGGATTGTACAAATCTTAAACCTGTATAGATTAAATGGGGGGGCAGAATACATGATTAACTTGCCCAAGTTGCAATCCATTCTTAGGCTTGTGCTAGAGTTGGCCCAAGCTTGACTCTAATTTTATATTGGGCTTGGAATCTTGCCCCAAGTTGAGTCCAGCCCAAACTATTGTTAGCCCTCCAACCAAATTTGTACCTCAACTAGTCATCTAGAATGCTTCCCAAGCTCGCTCAAGTTGAGAGGTTGAGTTCAGCCAGCAGACATGGAGGAGGGGTAGGTTTCTTTTGTAATTTGCAATCTTACATAGTTCTCATGTCTACCAGTGTAGCCCACTCGCTCAGAAGGCTTATAAGTATGCTATGATCTCTAACATTGAAATAAGCTAGGTTGGTGCATTTTGGCAATTTAGATGCGGGCTGCTATTTAAAAAATTAAATGCAATCTATTCCCATCTTCTTGTAGGAAGTTGTGGCCTAGTTATTTCTTGCTTAGGTGAAAACATGATTTATGCTCTATCAGTGAATTAAATTGCTAGTCCCAAACCTCAAAAAATGAGGAAAAACATTAGTCAAAAAGTAACCTTCAGTGTAGAAATCAACAGAATTTTCATTTCTGTATATTTATTTTTACTCGTTGAAATTGAAACCCTCTAAATATTAGTTTTATTTTCACAATTTATACAAGAATGCCGAGGCGTAAAATAAAACAATTCTGGTCTGCAACAGCAGCGTAGGAGCTATCGCATGCATTCTAATTTTGGGTTTGGAGAGCTTAAATCTCTAATATTTCTATAAATAGTGATTGATCCAGTTGAATTTTATCTTTGGTAATGTGACATGTCTGGAGACGTCCTGAACACATGTCCACTTTCACAGGCAAATGGGGAGTACATAAAAGCTCCAGATTCTCCATTTATTCCACAAAAAGAACTATGTTATGGGGCTAGTGTTATTCACAATCACGAGGCATGATTATTCCAAAATTTCCCACTTCCCCCTTATTGTCATTTGTGAGCTATAAAAGAAGTGAAAAGAAAATGTTCTAAGAGCCTTTGCTTTTGTAAATCCAGCTTCTCCCCAGATATTCCTTGCCTTTCAGCTTCCCAAGGTTAATATTGTATCTTGTTAGCTTCATTCCTTGCTGATTTCTGTAGTTCCTGGGATCAAATAACATTTTGTCTGCTCTGTTAGTCTGTTTTAAATTTCATGATTATTCAGCATTATTTATTTCTTCCCATGCTATTTATAACAAGTCAGATTGATTCTAGTGTGATGAGTTTTATCTCAATGCATATTTCATAGGATCTCCTGCTTGATTAGTGGACACCCTCAACTTCACTCTATTTCTTGCATCCTAGACATAAGTACATAACCCTTGGAGTGATGTATGATAGGCATTTCATCATCTTGTTCAATGAGTTAATTGGTGTCATCTGTTCTACTGAACACATTGGTCGTATTTCTTTAGGAATTTAGACGAATCAAGGGAAACATAAGCTCATTGAAGGAACATGCAGAACTTCTGAGTTCAGTCAGGGATGATATCAGTGAGTACAAGGTGAGCACAATTCAAACTCCAAATGATATTATCATTACTGTTTTTGTTTCTCAAAGCTAAATTTATTCTATCTGCCTTCATACAGGCATCTGGGAGTATGTCTCCAAGGATGCAGTTACTACGAGAGAGAGCTTCCATTCATGGAAGCATAGCTCATGTGAGACTTCTTTGCTTTTATGTTATATTTTTAGTTTGAAAATTTCCCTTATGCACATGTTTTGTTATGTCATCTAATTATATTACCTTAATGGAGGAAGTGATAAGGATGTTGAGATAAATGGTTGGCATTACATGAAAGCATAGTATGAGAGATGAATGCATTGGTTAGAAGCTTGAGATAATGAGATAGTAGCATCAATTGAGGAGACAATGAGGGAAAGTTAAGATGGTTAGCTTGTTGAAAAAACCTGGCTGCATTAGAGAGTTAATTCAAGTTTATAGCATTACAAAGAAGAGGAAGGGGAAAAAGGGCGTGTTTCAAGGCGGAGAGAAAAAATGTGGTAGTTCATGATACAGCAGTGGTAGCCCTGGATGGAGCTGAGTGGGGGGAAAAAAAAAGGATTCTAGTAGCCAACCCCAAATAATTGGGATCTAAGGCTTGGTGGCTTGGTAGAGTTGAGAACCTAATGTATTAAGATTGAGTTAATATGTCATATGTGGTCATCTAATGACTTCCATGCTGTGTACCGGGACCTTTAACCAATGGTTCCTCCGCAACTAGCTGTGTAAAGTTTAGTTGCTGCATAAAGTTGGCTGAATGGATAACATTATTCAATAGAGCTAAGTAGTTGTGTATTTCAGATCAAGTTGCAGTGATAATTGAGCCCTTATATGTGGCCCCAACTAAGGATTTTGTTTTTTTTTGTTTTTTCTTCCAAAAGAAACACCTGGCTATTTAAAGACTGAACTCTCTGATGTGACCTATCGCCTTTTAGGACATGAGGTTAGTTGATGAACCCTTGTTCATTCACTACCCCAACCATTAACCATTTTAGGTCTCATTTTTTGCTCATATAAAGGCTGTAATTACTTGTCATATTAGCTCACATGAAGGCCATAACTATTTGTATTAAAGCTAATATGAAGGCTGTAATACATGTGAAGTTAGGCGCAATGACCTTAAAGGTTCATTCTCAGTGAAATCTTTCTGTTCCTCTTTGGGTTCCAATGTGGGTTTTTTCCCACCGGCTAAGAACATTTGGATCCCCTCGGTTCCTCCTAAAGTGGCTTTTTTCTCTTGGGTGGCTTCCCACAATAAGTGTCTTACTATTGACAACTTGTGGGAGTTACCTAATAGACGTATCATGTGTAAAGAGGCGGCGGAATCGGTGGATCATCTTTTCATTCATTGTGGGGTGGCGAGGTGCTTATGGGAGCTTATATTCCACCTCTTTGGTATCAAATGGGTTTTGCCTTCCTCCACGCATGACTTGATAGTGAGTTGGTGGATTAAAGGGTGCTGGAAAGACACAAAGACCGTTTGGAGGATGGTTCCCCATGCTATATTGTGGTGCATTTGGAAAGAATGTAATTTGAGAACTTTTGAAGGAGTTGAGTCACCTATAGTGGAACTCAAATCCCTTTGGGTTAAACTTCTTTTTTGGTGGTATTGTAGTTACACAGGTGGTTGTAAATCTTCTTACTTTTTGTCAACTCCCTCTGTTTGTAAGTTTGCTGGGGGTTGAGGCTTTTGGAGGCTCGTCTTTTTCTTTGGAGGTGCAGGTTTTTTTTTTTTTTTTTTCCCTCTCTCTCTCTCTTGTATATGTCTCATGTATGAGGGTTTCTCCCTTTTTTATTTTATACAAATCATTACCTTATCAAAAAAAAAAAAAATAATAATAATAATAATAATACATGTGAAGTATGCTTGGAATTCAAAGTGCTCTCTCTGTGTCTCTCTCACACACACACACCCAGATTCTTGAGCTCTGAAAACAGAGTGCTCTCTCTCTCTCTCTCTCTCTCTCTCTCTCTCTCTCTCTCTCTCTCTCTCTCTCTCTCACACACACACACACACACACACACGCACACGCACAATTCTTGTTACACTCACTGTCATAGATAGAGACGGATTATTTATCATTGCTATAACTTATCTCATTTACTTGCATTAGAGTCTTGTAGAGAAGGATTCTTAAAGCTCCATAGGATTGCCATAAATATGATCTATACTCGTTGATTTCAAAGTCACATTAAGAAGAATGCTTGAATCACCCTAGATTTGTATGCAGTGGTTTATTGCACTCTGAATATTTTTTCAAAGTGGTATTGGATTACTGGCTGACTTCTAGGGAATAATAACTTTTATAACAGTTCACAAAAGTATGTTTAATCTTTGTCAAAATGACATTTTTGTTTTCCCTTTTGCGCAGATGGATGATGTAATTAGTCAAGCTCAAGCAACTAGGTCAGTCTTGGGATCTCAAAGAGCTTTCTTTGGAGATGTTCAAGGGAAAGTGAAACTATTAAGTGACAAGTTTCCTATTATCCGTGGATTACTTGGTACTTTATTAAGCCATCAAAACTACTTTGTTTGCTCTTATTTTTTATTTTATTTTATTAATTATTAATTACTTCTTCATTGATCTAATTGGGTTGTCCACAGGTTCAATAAGACGGAGGCGATCAAGAGACACCCTCATTCTGTCTGCAGTCATTGCGGCTTGTACGTTGTTTCTCATTATCTATTGGCTTTCAAAATAACCAGAGATGTGATTTATTGATACAGAAAAATGAGAATGATGGTGCTTTTTTTTAGGGAATTTTGCTTCTGTAATTTGACCAAACAAATCAAGTTCACTGTTTCAAAGCTTATGGTACTTTTCTTTGGTGCCATTAGTCGACAAACTGATCATTCTGCTACATAAGCAATTATTCTTGCAATTTCTTGCCGAATACAGGTGTAGTGTTCCATTGCTGGAAGAAATGGGTAACGGAAGAAGGAAATAAAATGTGATTTGCATGCGAACCTCTACAATGAATCAATTCACTTGTAGCTTGAGGTTTCATTTTAGGCCGATCCACTTTTACCATTCCACAATTGGTTGCTCGATCATCAAATCAGATCAATAATTTGCATGTGAGAACTTTCTTTTCCCCAAAACCACTTTTTTCAAATGCGCATAAAGATTGCCCAGCTAGGTGGTATATGCCAGTGCTAAGAATTTTGCTTGTTGCGATGTCACTATTGCTGTTGCTCTTATCTTATAGGTCTATGAATGTCTTAAAACCTTCTATTCTTATGGATGAGCTGTGATCTAGCAGCGAGGCATGTAGCTTCTCTTTGCACCAATTAAGGCATGCTATCGCAAAAGATTTTACCCTCAATTTTCAGAATGGTCCGTGAAACATGTAGCTTGGAATTTAAATTTTCTATTCAATTTGTTTAGTTCTCTGGTCTCTATGCTGTTGGGAGGAAAAAAAAGGGGAAGGTCTATATGAGCAATTTTCAATAATTGGAGTAGAAGCTGAGGGTCGAGTAAGAAGGATCACATCTTTGTGACCTTGTGTGACAAATATCTAGGTCTTTAACTCAACTAATCTTTAAACACGGATAAGGTTATTCTTCAACATAAACTTGATTGGTGGTTATTTTGAAAAAATGAGGATAACCAATGTGCGGATATTGTGGCAAAACAAGAACAGCAAACTTAATGATCCTTTTTTGTGTTATGATGCTCCTCCTGTTTGTATTTTGAATCAACTCCAAACTGATTGTATGGGAGCTCCCATCCCAAGAACTAGGGGTTGTAACCGTACTCTTTCATTTTTAATGCAATCCATTTTACCAAAAAAAAGGTGAGTTGACCTCAACCGGCGAGAAATCGAATGTCACTTCCTCGAAAAGAAACAAAAAGGGCAAAAAAAAAAAGGCAAAGATCACAAATCAGAAAGAGAAAAGGTAAATATCCTGAATCCTCTGAACCTGGCTTGGGCTATATACATGCATTGAGAAAATCTATGTTGAGGCGCCCTCTTCCATGTAATGAGCGGCATCCCCTTATTTCTGAGGGATATTACATAAATCCCAACATGCACCCTGTCGTTGGATAGAAGATCTTACATAAATAATAAATATATCATAGTTTAATTACTTGTCAATCAAAGTTTGATGTTTCTTAAGTAATGCTGTCAGACCAAAATTCTCTATTAAGCTCTGGGTGCATGTGGGCTTTTTGGTCATGAGATAGGATGTAACCCAAGATCATCTAGGAACTTATTGCTCCAATTACCACCATGTGAACCTTTTGGCTTGTTTGGTAAGGGTTGAGGCCCCATTTGTGGTCCTATATGATTAATGGACAGTGCTGTAAGTTTAGGGTAGCATACCAGGCCAGTGGCATTCATTGCCCAACAAACAAATGGACTGTTTTCTCTTTAAAATAAGTGAACATGGATCGAAATGGTACAAAGGTAATATGATATGATCATTAATTCCAAATGATGCACATGCAGTGAATTTAGTATACATAAGAGCATGGAAGCACACAAATATTTTGAAACATTTCAGTTAAAAGTAGAAATGAGGCTCACCCCAACACAATGGAACTTGCCTCTGCCCCATGTGGAGGAGCTCCTCCTCACCTCCATTTATTTTTTGTCACGAACAATCAGATGCACGGATATGGATGTGTGAATATGCAACCATGTTAAAATAAACATGTAATACATAAATATGAACTTGTGAAAATATGCTCATAATTATGTAAACATGAAGATGCATGCCCACAATCATTTTTCTCTACTTATTTGAACAAGTGATGGAATATGAGTAGGAGGTGAGGAGGAGCTCCTCCTGCACACCCCAGTGTGGAGGCAAGTATTTTCCATATTGTACAGCCACCCAAACCCCACGTATAAAGACTCCCTCTAACATAACACACCACCAAGATTTAAACTACAATTAATTCTAATGAGTTTTTTAGGAAATTTCTGATTGCTTCCATACCCTTTGAAATCTTTTTTTTTTTTTTTTTTTTAAGAAAATTATTTATCATTTGATAGCATTGAATCCACTTAATTAATTGTATGCTCCATAGTGGAAACAAATTTTCCATATATACAATAGGCCAAGACAACTGGTCCTTCTGGGATGATTCATGTTAGCATGATAGTCCACAATCTTAATCTCCTCTCGCAATAGAAGGATTAATCCCTTTTTTTTTCTTTTTTTTTCTTTTTTTTTATCAGCAAAAAAAAAATTTTCTCCTCTATAAAAGTGAAAATTAATTTACGTACCCCACCATGCAAGGAAGCAAAATATTGTGGAGTTCAATTGAAAACTTGGTTGAATTTTCATTTGGTTAATTAAGCTTCAAATTACTGAAGAACGTGAAAATTTTTACCTTAATTCCATTTTGTTCTAGGACAGGAACCAGGGGAAGGAGGGATGATGCATGAAAAAACCGAAACAAAACAATTTATCCCAAAAAAGAAAAAAAAAATGTAGGGGCCGGACGACCCAAAGCCGGGAGCATGAATGAAGAACCTCTTGATAGTCGTGAGATGTATAGCTCTTGCTAAAGAGTTATGCTAGTGCCTTAGGGTAGGCTCAAGGGCAGGCTCTGTGGTTGAGCTTAATTAGCTGGGATTTACATGGCACAGGTCAAGGGGGATGAATATAGCTGCCAGGTCAAGGGGGATGACTGAAACAACCTTTTCCTAGGAGATATTTTTAACATGAGATTGTGTGATTGTTAAAAGTAAAAAATTATGATAATTAAATTATGATAACAAAAAAAATATATTAAGTATGTAAAAAAAATTCATTTTTTATTATTTTAGTAGTTGTGATTTTTTTTTTTTTTTTATAGTGAAAAGGAAGAGAAACAACATTAAGGCCATGTTTGTTTGGTTGGAATGGAATGGGTGGGAATGGAATCTGATTCCATGCTCAAAATAGTCTAGAATGAAAATGAGAGTGAAATAAACGTTGCGGAATAAATATCATTATAATTCACTGCTATTATTTGATTCCATTCCCATTTAATTACCTCATCCAAACATGTTGTTTGGAATGAATTGGAATGAGATTCCATTCCATCCATTCCATTCCAATCAAACAAACATGGCATAAGTCCTAAGAAAAGCAACAGAGGCCATATCAGCCAAAAGAAGAGAGTTCAACCCAATGGGGGAGGGGGGGTGTTCTAGGATCACAAGTTGATCATCTTGGTAAGCGCCTTGTCCTGTAAGGAAGTCTGCGCAAAAATTGCATTCTCTGAGAGTATGGCCAAAGGAGCATTCCCATTCCCTTAATAGAAAACTCCTACAGTCATGGATGATGGCTGCCAAAGGGTGGTTAGCATAGTCATTGCCAATGATGTGATTAATAGCCACTATAGAATCAGATTTAACTTAAATTCTTGAGATGAATTTGTTCCAAGCTATCTGCAGGTCAACAAGAATTGCCTTGAGTTCCGCTTCAAGACAAGAGCTGGCAGTCAAGTTGCATGCCCAAAAAGCCACATTGCCAAACTCTAGCATCATCCCTAATCAGCCCTCCAATACCCACATTAATCTCCCTAGAAGTTAGTAGTTGTGATTGTGTTGTCATAAGTCATAACTTTTAAATCGGTCGTGCAAGTTGTTATTATTTATTTAAATATTTCATATATTTGGTTGAATAACAATTTATGGGGATAACTTTTTTGATAAAAATTTACGACAATAATTTACCATGGCATTGTCTCCCTCTTCTAATTAGTGAGTCCATTAATTGCACAGATTCTATTTGGCATTTTGGCAAATATAAATTCCAAAACTATTGACGGTGTTAAAAACCTCTACTTCTTTTGTTTTTGCATTGCAAGAAGATAGCACTGCATTAGCAATTATGGTTCTTCTACTCCTTCAGTATGATAGAAAGCACCCCCTCTTTTTTTTAACGGACAAATCTTGGCTCCTACGGGGGATTGGGATTTGGTGAAGTTTGGGACTTTAACTACATGGTGAAGTTATTGTTGGATTGATGTCACGTGGCAAGGGAGGAGAAGGGGCAGCTTGGACTCGCTGGTAGCAAAGCAGTTATCAGATTTTGTCATCTCAACTACTTCGCTACCAACGAATCGAAGCCGTCTCTTCTTCTCCTTTACCATGCACATGGCATCAATGCAACGACGATTTCACTATGCAGTTAAAGTTCCAAACTTCACCAAATCCGGATCCTACTACGGGAGTAGTAGTTGCTCTTCCAAACTAACGTGGCATATTCTCCAATCTGACACCTGTCATAAATAATAAAAATTTTATGTTACTCCCGTGATTTTTATAAAGCTGGAATCCCTCTCTTTTGATTTTGCGTCTGGACCAAATAACCTATATTACCAATATTGCAATTTTAATGATATGATAAATTTATTGAATAACGAGCTGAGGACACTTTGCTTGGCATTTTTTGAAATGTAGGGGTGGTGCTTGGCCACCACATAGGTTGAAGGGTGAGGTTGGGAATCAAGCTTGAAGAGTGGATGGGCTTTAGATCTATTAAATACATTGTATCATTTAACAACGAATTTAATTGAAGGCATCTATTGTCATCTCTCAACTTTATTTATATATATCATATTTTAAAATTTTCAAGATTTTATGAAAAATATAAAAGATTTTCATGAAAATTGGCAACGTTATCCATTAAAGGACATCTTTTAATTTTGAATACTAGACCTAAAGGCGATGAATATGTTTTATCCAATTTTTAAATATTTTGAAACACTCTACAAAATATCAAAACAAAAACCATCTCCACCACTCATACCAATCACCCAAGCCAATCAATCAGACTCCTCAACAATCTACAATCACCACAATATGAAAGTAAGCGGAAGTACCGAAAATATAAACGCAAGATATACGTAGAAAATCCTTAATTAATGGATAAAAATCATAGACCCAACCAAATCCATTATAGAGGATCCTTACAAGGCTAAATGTTGCATCGTTTGAATGATTCATAAGCTAGATCTCATTTGAACGATCCTAGGCCTCATTCGAACCATTAATAACTAGAGAACAGACTTGAGTTTCTAGAGAACATCCCAAGAAAAGAAATTTGCCAAGTGGTCCATTGTTACCAAGGCCAATTAAATAGTTTTTCAAAAACAAACTAATCGTTCCAACAGCTAGTTCTACAAATTTTTCAAAAATAAAACTTTTAAAAGATTAAAATATAATTTTTCTCATGCTGTACAAATAGAAAACATGAAGTTACCAAGGCCAAAATACCAATTGTACTTAAGGTTCAATTTCTAGGCCTCGAAGTTCACTTACCATGCCTAAATTATAAAAGCTAGTGAAACTTGTGTTCAATCATAAAATCTTGAACATTTTACAATAATCTTCTTCAACGATCAATTCAAGACATGATGGCCCTAACCTATAACTTGTATTTTGCAAAACCAACCTTCTGATTAAATTTGCTTCATTTGTAGGTCATACATGCTAAAAATTAAGTTTATCTAAAGATTAAAAACTACTTCATCTATAAGTATTCATAAATGAGCAATTGTTAATGATTAAAAAAAAAATGATAGAGGTTGCTTTAGATGTGATGCAGATCACCACATCGCGTGTTTAGTCTTGGAGTTCTTAGAGGAGATGGATTGTTGGGATGTTAGGCGAAAGGGTTATTTTTCGCGTTTTAAATACCAACCAGACCGTCAGACGTATGCATAAACTTGTTGTGCGTACACATACTTTATAATGGTTTATGGCGAGTACTCACGCTTTATGGAGCGTACGCATATTTCAGCATGCGTTCGCATGGCATCTTGAGCATACGCATACTTTATTCATGCATATGCACACCAGGCTATTTGGGCAAGTTGTTTCGGGATTTGGTTCCTGCTGCTGCAATTTCAGGGTTTTGGGTTAATTATCTTATTTTAGACTATTTTCCTATTTTTGGGTTTTATTTATTTTCCTTATTATTTGTTGCTTTATTTAATTAGTTTCCTATGAATATATTATTTACTTGTTCTAGTAGAATTAGGTTTTCTTATTAGTTCTCTATATAAAGGATGTAAGCCTTATGACAAACGGTTCTTTAGTTTATACTTTGATTATTTTGATTAATAATATTGAGAGAGAGTTTTTCCTTTATTTTCTTACTTTCGTGTTCTTGAGAGAATATAGATTGTGATTGTCTACTATCTGGTATTGTTCTTGCGACAATCAACAGATTGATGGAAGCTTGTCGATTAATTTGGTAAGCTAGTCTTGACTGCGTATATTCCGCTGCATCAAGATGTGTCTTCTCTAAGCCGATTAGATCAGCTGATTCAAACGAGGCAGAACTTTTGGCAATCCTTAAAACTTTGAAGATTTTTGCAGCTTTGGAATGGCATAACTCATTTAGGTTTACTGTGAAAAGTGATTCTCAGGTGGCAGTAGCTTGGGCATCAAGTAAGGTTATTATTTCCTGGGTATTTCGATTTGTGTATAATGAAATTAGGTCCCTTCAAGATTATTTGTGTGGGGTATCTTTCATTTATCATCCAAGGGAAGGGAATTCAGTGGCTGACCATCGTGTTGGTATTGGTAGAGATATTCCATTTTTTTCATGGCTTTAGGATTGGTGGTGTGTAATATTGTTTTGGTTCTAGGAGGGTTAGGTGTCTTGGGTGGCTTGGGGGATTGGTTAGGGTGGTGTTTTGTATCTTTGTCTCTTGTTTGTTGGGTATTTCAATTCTTTTGTGTTTTGGTAGTGTCTAGTTTGAAGGTCTTTTCTTTTTCATTTTTTTCTTTTTTTTTTTTCATTAAGGCAACCAAAATTTCATTAAATTAAAGGTTAGAAAAGATACACCTGAAACACCAACTCACCGGAAGACCCCCAAAAACTATGAAGACAACCTAACACAATCAGCAACACCCCAAAGACAATGACCCCACTAAGAGACCAAACAACAAACACCAAAAGAAACACCCAAAAAAAAAAAAAAAAAAAATCTAACAATTATACAATACTCATACAAACAAGGCAGACAGCCTAGCACAAACAGCAACACCCCAATCTGGATTGAGGGTCATTTCCTCACTCTCTTGTTGAGTTATTTCCATTTTTCTAGATCTTGTCTTTTTCTAAATCTTGTTTTTTGTTGGATGTATGTGTTAGGTGCCGGTTTTTTAGGCTTGTTTGGTGATATATGGGTGGAGTTTGTGATGTTGTATCATTCCTTAATATATTAATAAAATTTTATTTTGACGATAAAATAAAATAAAATAAAAAAACCGAAGTTTTGAATCGAATAATAATTAGTCTCGAATTGATTTTATTTTTTACATAGATAACCTACATGATAACTAAGGCTATCTAATTTAACGATTGATTTCATAAAATACAAGTTAATAGTAAAGTTTAATTTTGGAGATGCAACTTGATATTAATAGAATTGGGTAATTAAACAATATACCAAAATGGCTTTGACACTTTGCACAAATCCTCTTCAACCGATCAACTCAACTACTCAAGACATGACGGATTAGATCAGCTCTGCCAAACGGCTTATCTTCATGACTACGAATGGGCTCTTGGCAATAAGTAATTAAGCGTAGCACTTAGTTATTAGTTTCATACTTGCAAAGGTTATCTGAGTGATAATAGTTACGAGTTCAAATTGTTTTAAAACTTCTATTTTCCTTCTAATTAAGTTGTTCCAAATATTTATCCTAATTGTAATTGTTTTTTTCCCCTATAAAGTGGCAATTAAATATCTTTGAATTGAATTTTCATGGCACTTTCGGAGCCCCACTTAGTTATTAATTTTAATACTCGTATTGGGAGTTATACCTTATGTATTAATAAAAAATGAGATATATTAGACCAATACAAAAGATATATTTTCTAATGCATGGTGTTGATATAATTTATATCAATACGTGTTGATAGAAACATAATGTGTGTGGCCCTCTTCCCGCGCGCCCCCTCATGGGACATGGGGTTCATTGTAGACGTAGTAGTAGAGAGGAAAACCTCTGGTACGGTCCTATACCATTTGTAGGGATGTCAGTAAACGTGGCTGTGCTATTTATACACAAACAAGGGTTGGTGTCCCATGCAACAAACCTCGAGGCCACAGCATGGGGTGGTATCTCTGTAACTTTTGCTACCCTCCAACTCAATCGTACGTACTTCGTGCCGCAGCTAGCTAGGCAGCCCCTACTCCATCCTTAGCCTAATATGCCAGAAGTCTCAGCTTCTCCAGCTAATTAAATCTCACCTTTATTGGTTTCTACCCCCCACCATTAAATATATAAATTTAAAGAAAGTGAGACTCACAACAAAACCTACATACAGGCTTTTAACAGAGATGGCCGTCTGTAGTGCATGTACGTCTGCTTGGTTACATGAATGCTACTATCCCATGACCTGAGTCTCATTAAAATATTTAACCAAATATTTTTTTGGACAAGTTCAGATAATATTGTATGAATTAAGTTTTCTAAAAAACAAAGTGTTACTCAAGAAAAATTTGCAAAATTTGGCTTGGATTTGCAGTGGCTTGATCATTTTTGGTCATCGCAAATCATGCTTGTAATAGTAAAGGTTAATTAGGCCACCAAAATCATCATATCTTAACGAATTAAGAGCTCAATAACATTAGCCGACTAGGGTGTGCCTAAAGTTTATGTAAAATGTTCGATCTTGACTTCATGGAGATGCTAATCCTCCTATTGTTTTAACCTATTGGCTCATTTTTTTTTCTTAATTGTAATTTTGCTTATAAAGCCGTATTGCTTTAATTGGGTTCGATCTTTGGGACTTCCTTATGTATTTTCCATATGAATTTATTCATAGGTGATATTGAGGTTTGGGGTCAGTGTCTTAGTGATCAATTATGATTTCTTTAGGGGTTGCTGTCGTAATTTTCCTTGATATAATTAATAAATCTCTCATTTCCTACCAAAAAACAAAATTCATGGTGGATGGCTAAGGCATCCAGGCTAGCTAAGGTGGAGTTTGAGGTTGAATTTTTAAATAAATAAATAATAAAAGTGTATATATATTGTACTCTTCAATTAAAGCCTATTGCTTCTTCTTCCATTTTTTTATTTTTTATTTTTTATTTTTTTTTTTGACAAGCAAAGCCTATTGCTTCAGCAATGCTTAAGTAGCACCCCCACATGTCAATTTTGCTTAGATTCCATGTCACTGCCTCAGCGGTAAAGATATTTAGGGCTATCTCTGGTCACTGTCAGATATGATCTTAGGACACTTCCGTATTCACTCCATCTGCACTTACGTGCACTTTCACACCATGTGAAATTCAATTTAACAACCCCATTTTAATTTTTTGATTATCAATAAAATTTACTCATATTTTAAACTCTTAATATTAATAAATAGATATTAATATTTTTTTATAAATTTAAATTTAAAATTGCTCACTAAACAAATAAAGAGAATGTCATTCATCAACAATTCGACGACCCAATTAACTACTCATTTCGTCCTATTTTATTTGATCATTTTAACTAAATACATATATTAAGAAAACGCGTTTAATACATCATTATGTTATCTACTTTATTTTAATTTTCCAAAAAAAATTGTCATCCATGGAAAAAAGGTTTAATTTTTTAAGAGAAAAAATCAAATAAAGTAAAAAAGTATTTTAAGAAAATAATATATTTTTTTGGTTTGACTTTTGAAAGTGATTAACTATTTCGAGACATCCTAAAATAGAAAAATATGATCAAATAAAATAGGACAAAGAGTGTCCTAGTTTTGATGTAAACATCCAAGTATAGTTAAATTTGGACATAACCCGGCCCCTTGTTAATGTTGGGAAATTGAATACACCAATTAAGTAAAACGATGCTCCCACTGTACGAAATGATTCACGAAGAAAAATGTTGAAAATGTGTTTTTAATAAATAAAGACCAATGATATAATAATGATCATTTTGTTTTGGAATTGATCAAAGAAGTTTTGTGTCGTCATTCTCGATATGTCTTTTGGACAATCAATTTATATAGCATTAATTGTTCTTTGAAATATAGACACAAAATTACAGTTTTTCCTCAATTTTTTTTTTAATTGCATATGTTATTAACCCAGTAAATGGTAAAATGCACTTATACTATATCAATAAAATCCTTATTTTACTTGTCAAAATCTAAAACAAAAAAAGGGGGTGGGGGCAATTATATATATATATATATATATATATATATATATCAATTGGCCTGACTATACAGGCAAATAATTACAAATTAATACAATTGACTACTAACTTCTTAATTATTCATAGTTAAATTAGTAGTCATTTATCTGTAATTACTAGTTAATTGTATTGATTCGTAGTTATTTGCCTATAACCGGACCATTCTATAATCTCTCTCCCAAAAAAAAAAAAAAAAGGTAAATTGCATAAAACCCCCCTGAAGTATGGGAGGTCAGCAGAAAACTCCTCTTATATTTTAACTTTACCGATGTGCCCCTAGTTTAGTTGGAGATTTAATAAATTTAACATTGTTAATGGTAAACGTGAAAAGACTGATATGCCCTACACTCTCTCCATCACGTGCACCTTCTAGTCAAAGACATTTTGGACAATATAGGTCCGTTAACGATGTTACATACTTAGCACGTGACTAATTTCCGTCAAATTATCAACGGTGAGTGACGGTGGAGACATTGACAAAAATTAAGACATTAGAAGCAAGGCCAAATTGAAAAAAATTAAAATGTAAGAGGGTTATCTGCTAACCCCTATACTTCAGGTTATTTTATCTGCAATTTACTCAAAAAAAAACAAAAAGTTTAAATGCCTAATGGTAAACCTATTGAGACGTTACTTTCATGCATGCATTGCCACGGTGTGTATGTAGCAGCTGTCACATAAAGATGCCAATGTGAAACAGTAAGTTTGGTGATTGTGAGGCAAGAGAGGTGCCACATCATCCATCATCAACTGCTATAGCTACGCCTCATTTTTGTCGTGATGATCCATCGTCAAGTGTTACTTATATTGAATTGTAATTATTTTCCCGTACCCTCATAGCCCTCCAAAGTCCAGACTGTGCCTAGGAAATTAAAAGGAAGTTGATCCCACCAGGATACAAAGTAATTTGTTTTATGAATTGAACAAAACAAATTGGCAATAGTGTTTTCTTTGTCATAAAAGGTCTCCTTAGCAGTATACATATTCAATTATACATCTGAGTCCCACAGTGCGTGACCAAAAGTAGGACGAAACAGCATGTGGAGGCCATCTTAAAGATAATTTCTTTTGTCCCCCATAATTCAATTTGCCAAGGCCAAATACAGATATCTGTACCATAAATAAATAAATAATTAATCAACCCAACTAATTCCCGTACCTGAACGTGATACGTATATCTGAACATTTTAATGCTGGCAAAATTTTGGACCCAAGCATCTCCAACCATAATAGTTATATTTTAACTAAGTCAATAAAAAAAATAATATTTTGAAATACTAAATAGCTATTTAAGTTTTACTCCAACCATGCTAGTTATTTTCTAAGATCTTCAAAATATATATATATATACTGATTGCAAGACAGTGAAATATGAGACAAAAGTATTAAAATACAAATAACTAGTGAATAGTGGTCAGTTATGTACAGACAGCCACAGTAACAAATGGTAAAATAGCTAACATTCCAGCTAGCCCCTTGGAGTACCATTTTTTCACTTTGGCTGGCCATAATAGCCTAAGAGGGTTTGATAAACTCTACCACATGTTAATCAAAGCAAGTCACCAAGTTCCCAAGTTCGCTTTTGAGTTATTATACCCTATTAATTTTGGTAGCTAAAAGCCTCAACAAACGAATCTCCAAAACAACACAATTGATCACTTGATCATTTCTTGAGGGTGGGGGTCCATCTTGGTATTATCAGTGCCCTAACAAATCTACTTTCCAGCATTGACAATGTTATGGCCCCTTTTATATATGTATATCATTCAAATAGTCTATTAACATTAAAAGACCAATCCATCTTCATGGTGCAAAAGGGTGCCTTCAAAAACAACTTCAAGGGAAATTCTCTTTTAATGGCTATCCAATTCCTTTCCATGGGGGCCTATCTTCTCCCCCCCACCCCACCAACCAAAAAAAAAAAAAAAAGGAACACCACATTATAACTTTGGCATTTTCATAATGACCACAAAGAATTAATAAATACTTGTCTTATAATCAAAGATTTTCTTTTTAATAAATTGATGAGAACAAGATATGTGATGAGAACAAGGTATGTGATACCTAGTTTTCAATAATATATTTGATGCGAGCACATTCCATACTATGCCAGCATTGTGATCACCAAAATTGAGATCAAATCCTAGTGTCCTTAATTTTAAGTTAAAATTTGATCATCATATCTGTATTGATCGAGTCACACTTTGATCGAACTTTGAATGGATCTCGTGATAAAATGGTATAAAAGGCCTGCTCTTTAGCCAAATTTTACACCTATTGGATTGACTAGGGGTCTTAAATTAGACTTGATGGTGTGGCATGCGCATATACATCTTCATAACTCTTACAAAGTATTAAAAGTTAAAATAGAGCCTTGATCAGGAGGCAGGATTTAGTCCTTGTGCTGGTTTGATTCAAGCCATTCATAAAATTAATGTACGATTCGAATTAAAAAACCAAAAAGCAGGTTAGTTCAATAACTTTGTGATCTTTTAATCCGAACTATTAATTAATTTTATGGATGATTTGAATCAAACTAGCATGGTGGGTTTTTTTTTTTTTTCCAAACTATCACTAAATCTAGATCCCTTGATCAGTATGATACAAATAACCCTATATAAATTTTAAAATATGGGACAATTATTCTTGGGTTTCTCAATTAGCCCCTTGATGGCCATACTAAGACTCTATTTGGTTCTTGAATTTGATACCAAAGGGGCCTCTGATATCCAACAAGTCCTGCCAGCCAAACCCAAACCACAAAGACATACATTGAAGCAGCATAAAGGGCAACACAGGACCCACGGTGACTTGTAACGGTGCGAGCCAACTTTTTACCTTTAAAGAGCAAATTTGGGGGAAGAGAAAAGGCATTTGAGCAAAAATAGTTAAATGAGTATGGATCAATGGATGGTGATAGTTTTCAAAAATGTAAGAGAAATGACAGCAATCTTTTTCAGCGAAGTTGAGGGTTTACTTTGGCAACTTATTGATTTATACAGTGTAGATAAATACCTAACTAAAATTGGCTCACAGTGCCCAAAAAAGACATAAATGTCAGGACAAAGTAAAAATTAATTAATTAAATAATTTAGGGATCTCTGTCTTCTGTTCTCACTGACAACAACGGATCTCTGCGTGCTGTGCATATGTGAGAGAGAGAGAGAGAGAGAGAGAGAGAGAGGGAGGGAGGGAGAGAGAGAGAGAGGTATGAGGGGTCAAATCATGGAATTAAAAGCTGTATTTCATACTTGTCCAATTGGGTTGGGATGCTAGGTTCCCCGTATGATGTTTTAAGTTCTCCCATTTTATTCAAAAATATTAAAAAATAAAAAAAACATATGGTGGTGATTGAATTACAATTTCCCTCTAAGGATGCGGAAGAGAAGGTGGTCCTACTCATGGTTGACCTAATTCAAAATGCTTCAATTTTTTGCAATTACTCGACCTTGTCTGAGAAGGCTTGAGATCGATATACAATTAGAATAACTACATCTACATTGAAAAAAAGTCACATGACCTGTATAAATAATAAGAGGTATGGCCCTCTCTTTCGTTTAACCTCTTGCGGCTTTGAGACTCAAATTAAGAATTGAATTCGAGAGCAAAGTCTCATAAGAATAGTGAAATACTATGGACCACAAGATCAGTGAAAACCTATGGACCACAAGAGACGGGTACATGGTCTTGAATTGATGTTATTATGTGAGATGATTGTTTAATGTTATGTACATCAAACACAATTATTGGTAGCTCTTACACCAAAAAACATTAAACAAGATCGATCAAGTGGCCCGCCGATCAAAGTAGCCATAACGATTATAAATGCATGTCTTCCCTATAAATTAGGTTGTGAATGAAATAATAATATTAGTGGTCTACTATTGGGATAAATTCATGTAGGGCAAAGTCGTGACAAAATTAAATTAAATTAAAAATTTAAAAGGCGATATCTTGGCACGTACATACGCCGGCCTTAATTGTAAAATTAAATCACTTTATTTTTTAGATAAATTATAGAACACCACCTTAAAGTTTAGATCTTTTTCATTTAACTTCTTAGGAAAAAAAAATCCAATTAATGTCCCCTCAAACCACATTAACCGTTCTGATGGATAGTGTTATTTTTTAAAATATTAGGATTTCCTTTTTGTGTCATGGAAGTTAGAAATGCTAGGGTTCATATCTTTTTATGAATTATGTTATCTATGTAAACTTTGGTTATTCTATTAAACAATCAATGTGGTTTGAGGGATATTACAACGATTTCTTCTGTGCAAGTGGTTACATGAAAAATGATTAAACTTTAAGACGGTTTAATGTAATTTATCCTTTTTTTTTTGGTCATGCACTCTTTTCAAACTCTATCATACAAACTTTAATCACAGGTCCATTACCTATTTTTTAAACCTAACAAATATTGCATGCCAATGGAATCGTACACGATTTATATATCTATTATTTATTATTAGGAAAAATTTTGCATGATAGATGTACTCTCGTTGCCAATGACAGCCACATCATGCTAAAATTAAAATGAATAGATTTTTCTTCACCCCTTTAATAAGTTTCTAGTAATCAAGATTTGATTGTTTTACAATGACAGCCCTGTCATAGTAGAACTGTCCTTATTGTTAAGATCAAGTAATGAAGGATCCAGGTATGGAAATGGTGATGTGTTGGGATGCATTTTCCTTGATCCTAATAAGAAATTAGGAGTAACCAATTTTTTTCTCTGTGAACCTCTTTTCAGAATGGAAAATGTTAGTGTCCAAATAGCATAGTTGTTCATACCTTAACCCACTATGAATACTTATTCTATTTTTTTTTTTTTTTTTATAAATAAAATGTTTAATTAATTGACTCAACTATCACATTATTTGAGCAAATTATTTAGAAAATACGACATTACACTTTCAGAATTTACCAGATTTACAACCTTTGATATATCATATCCTCACAATAAATTGTGTATAAGGAGGCTCAACAGTAAGATCACGTATAAATCAGCTGGACTAATTTATCCAAGTATTTTAGTGAAAAGACTTGAAGAATCCCGAAGTAAAGTGAGGTGGCACAATGGGATTGGACCTACAAGAGCTGACAAAGGGCAAATAATTGCAGAGGATGGGTGCCCGCCATTTAGGGCTTTTGCATTTAACCGCAGAGTTAAGAAACATTGGATTGAGAAATTGGAAAGCGAGAGAAAAACAAACAAAAAAAAAAAAAAAAAGAAAAAGAAAAGAAAAGAAAAGGGAAGGGCTTGACATCCCTCTTAACTATGAAAACAACAGATGAAAGAGCCAAAGGCTAATCACTCCATGCACACGTCCCTTTCTCGCTCCTCTCCCCCACCTCTGCCGCCTCTGCCCCCCTTCTCTCTCCTCTCTCTCATCATCGGGAATGCCAACCATACATTTCCTTTCCATATATACTTTCTCGATCTCCCTCATATATACGTATATACACAGAACTATACGTACAGTATACATGACCGAGGCCTAGCTATGATACATCAAAACACTAACTTGTATAAAATACATATACTCTATCAGTTCCTGTCCCTTTTGAAAAAATATGTTTTTCTTTAAAAAAAACTCTTTTAAATACTTTTATATCAATATAATTGTTTGATGATCCAATTTTATCATCAAATGTGTAAAACATTAGAAAAAAAAAAATACTTATGAGAAAGGGAATTTTAAGAAATCGATTAAAAAAGTCAAAAAGGAATTACATCCAAAAAAGAAATAAGAACATTAAAAGAAGAAAGGAGTGAGCTAGTATGAGCTGAGCTATATAAATACAAACATTAAACAAAAATATAAATAGAGAGAGAACAAAACATTTTGTGGGTGTATTATGTCCACTATTCTATATTAGTGCTCTCTCTCTCTCTCTCTCTCTCTCTCTCATAAATATAAATATTTGTTCTTCCCTTAGTTTTGTTAAATATATTAATATATATATATATATAGTTACTCTAGAATCAAGAAGATCAGATCCGAGGCGGTTTATCTGTCTATGCAAAGGCATATATCATTGATCAGTCAGTGATCAAATCAATCAAATCAAAAACACAGTGGACGACTCAACCTCAACATGTCCTCCTCATCTGCCTTTTCACCGGACCACCTCTCTCCCTCCGAGCAGCTCTGTTACGTCCATTGCAACTTTTGTGACACTGTCCTTGCGGTATATATCATTGTCTAGCTAGCTTTCTCTTTCTATAATATTATCTTTTCTTCCTAGTACTCGTATGTTGTAAAACCTCAACCCTCCATCAATTCTCTAATGGGTTTCTATTTTTCTGTGTTGCGTTGGCCTGTTTTCCATGTATTTTAGGTGAGTGTTCCTTCCACAAGTTTGTTCAAGACTGTTACGGTTCGATGTGGTCACTGCACCAACCTCTTGTCTGTCAACATGCGTGCGCTGCTTCTACCTCCACCCAATCAGCTTCACGTTGGACACTCTTTCTTTTCTCCTCAAAATCTTTTGGTACTGCTACTACTACTATTTCATTCAAATTAGGGTTTTTAATTACTCCACAAGAATGTAGTGATATTTTAATTTCTTCGTACGTACCCTTGTTTTCTATAATTTAACTTAATTTCATGTCAATTTCTTTCTATATGTTGTTCTTGGCTATTAATTGGGTGTCTATCAGGAGGAGATTCGAAGCCCGCCGTCGAATATGTTGATGAATCAGGCCAACCACCCAAGTGAATCACTCATGCCAGTTCAAGGAAGAGTCGATGAGATGATCCCTAAACCCCCAGTAGTTAACAGACGTGAGATTCTTCACATTATTTTCCATTAATTGCTTTTCCTTTGATGTCAAACGGGGCCTTTCACTAGTATATATAAACAGCTAGCTACTCCTCCAACTAATAGCTTTTTGGGTGTTCTTTCTTTTCTTTTCTTTTACCTAAATTTGTTTTCTTGAGGAAGTGAAATTCTCCTAAACACTTGCAACTCTAGCCTTTTCGGGATACAGTAGTCTCTTAGCCTTTTGAAAAAAAGGTTGAAAGAAGTTGGTATAGACTATCCACACTTTCTAAGCATACTTTCGAACAATGCCTAAGGCTTCTTGGTCTGTGTAACAAGCGGCTAGCTACTATCTTTATTGCATCTATTCATGCCTGCCCTAGCTTGTTGTTCTCCATGTTATATCAGATCTATTTTTGTACTATTGAAAAAAAGCCAACTTTAGATCTGCAGCTATTGCTGATCAGTTTTTTTTTATAGGCAGCTATTGCTGATCAGTTGCATTACATTGGAACAGGTTCCAGCATGAATCTTTATACCTGTCCTATCTATTTACAATGGTACTTCCATCTTATTTTAATTTTCCACATTCCAAGATCCCTCTAAAACCCCATGACTTTTTCAGAACAAATCCAAGAAAGATTACACCTTTTTTATTCAAATGGGTCCATGATTTTGTCTTGTGTGTTTCTTACTACTTAGTCTTAACCCTAAATTACAAAATGCCAAGCTCTTTATAAGGGTTTTTCTTTTGTGATGTGTATACATCTATATGTTTTGAGTCTTCTTAGAGCAGTGCTATACATCCCATCACTTTTATCCACTGAATTGGTTCTGCCACTTGTGAGAAAAGTGGTAGGGGAGAGGCTGTAAAAAGGGCGGGATGAGTATCATTGTCAATGTGTATGTAAAAGCATGCAATTTCCCCCCCCCCGGAAATATAGATAGGTTATTAGATTTCATGGATAGATATGATAGATAGATCCTCAGTGATGATGAAGTGATGATGGAGAGAGAAGAATTCTACAAAAAGTCAGCGAAGTGATTTTAATGTGTCTGTCTGTCTTGTCTGTGTCTCTGTCCCATGTCCACAGCCCCGGAGAAGAGACAGAGAGTCCCATCTGCCTACAACCGATTCATCAAGTAAGTTTAGCAAAATCACATGCACTAATAACATTTCAATCAAAGCACATTTTCTCTTTACTTTTCTCTCTTATGATATTTTTATTTCATAATGAAATCTAAATCTATGAAGCACAATATTGAAGTGATTTTGTCATGTATCCATCTGTACAGGGACGAGATCCAACGCATCAAAGCTGGCAATCCTGATATAAGCCATAGAGAGGCCTTTAGTGCCGCTGCAAAGAACGTAAGATCCAAGAAAATTCCACTCCCCCTTACTGTCTTTCTCTTTTGCTCCCTTCCTTCCCCTTTAAAAAAAACATGCTTTTTAAGAAACCCTATTAAATGTTTTTAAATCAATGCATATATTTTGAAAGTCTAATTTTACTCTTAAGTGTGCAAAACATAAGAAAAATATATAATACTTTTAAAATGTGACAATAATAAAACATCAAAAAAAAAAAAAAAAAAAAGGCCACTTATTAACGAAGGGAGTAACTCTTTACTAGGGTTTCATTTTCCTCACCAAAAACAACTAGGGTTACTTTTGTTTGTTTTTATACACGTATGATCCTTTTGATTTGTGGGTTGTATTGTTTTGTTTGTCTCAGTGGGCCCACTTCCCACACATTCATTTCGGCCTTATGCCTGACCAACCCGTGAAGAAAAATGCACGCCAACAGGTACTTCAAACCCTAAATGCATGTTTGATTTTTCATACGAAATAATATGTAGTTTTGAAAATGTGGTTGTTGGGTTTGTGTAGGAAGGAGAGGAAGTTCTTATGAAAGATGGGTTTTTTGCTCCTGCCAATGTGGGTGTCTCCCCCTACTAGCTAAGAAGTGGTGAAAATGTTTCAAGGGTTACTCTGTTCTTCTCTCCTCTTTATCTTTCTTTCGGTGATTAGGGCTTTAGTCTTAAGCTTTCTTTCAACGAAAAAAAAAAAGACTGTTTGACTGTTTGGGTTGCTTGGCTTCTGTTATTTATGGTAGGAGTGGGGTTTTTGAAATTGAGAAGTGTAACAACTAATTTCCCTAAAAACTCATTTGAAAGCGAAGCTCTCTACTCTAGTGTTGATAGTTCTCAAGTATGATGTAGTTTGAACCTCCCTTCCTCTATCCTCTTTAACTTGGAAGAGATTATCCTCGTGTTTTTAAAAATTGCTAGCTCCTCGTATATATCTGATCATCATTCGATCAGTTTCGCTTTGTTATATGTTACTTTTTTGGTTGTTAAAAAAAAAAAAAAAAAAAAAAAACTACATGCATCATAAAAGTTGGAAATAAGTATATTAATAGCTTTGCATGTCATAGGATACTGCTGCTACTAAGTTATGAAATTAATTATACATAGCACTTTTTTAAAAATTGCTAGCTCCTCGTGTTTTTAATTTTCTGAATTAAAGATGCCACTCAAAAGATGAGAAGATAATATTAAAATTGTATATATATAAAATAGATATTCACTAGATGATATAAATCAATGTTTCAATCTAATCTGGGCAAAAGGAAGACGACATAATTTATATTCCTTACAACTTTAGGAAACAGAAGAATGATTATTCTGTGGTGTTTGAGTAAAGTCTCAAATTTTAGAATTTTTTATACTTCCTATGTTCAAGAATCTCATTTCTAGAAATTACAAATACAATATGTGGTTAGTAAAGCTAAACTATGTACATAAAATTTGGATAAGTATTTTATTAACTTTGTATGTCATAGGATACCACTGCTACTAAGTTATGAAATTATATTCATTTTTCAATTACTACTATTTTAATTTTCTAAATAAAGATGCCTTGCAAAAGATGAAATGAATTTTAGAAGTTTGAAAAAAAAATTAATATAATAGATTTTCACAAGTTGAGATGAATTAATGTTTAAATCTAATCTAGGCAGAAGGAAGAAGACATAAATTCCTTACAACTTGAGGAAATATAAGAGATGATTAAGTTGTGTTTTGAGTAATAGAATCTCAAATTTTAGAACTTTTTTCACTTATAAATTGTTCAAGTTTGGCATGTCTTGATCGAACTCTTATAGCTTTGATTTTATGTGTTCAACCGAGAAGCTATATCATTTTGTGTGGTGCAAGGGAACTAGGTAAGAAAGGAAGAGATTATTCTGACTGATATTCAGAGAATTCAAATCAGGATTACAATCAATCATCCGAAGGGAGTTAATGTTTTTGAATGGAGAGGTTTTCCAAACTCTTTCACTCTGCTGATGATCGAGTTTCCATCATTAAATCTTTGACTTCTTTCATATAAGTGATAAATATTAATGTATACTTAATCTGAATGTCTGATTAAAATTGATCTCTTTCCACAACACTTTGTCTCAACCTCGTATGCCTCCAAAGTAAAAGAATATTAGAGGCAATGTGCGGAAAAAAAAAATGATTATTAGCTTTAATATAGTTCATTTCATCGAGTGAAATGCTAGAACAATGACAAATATTGATAAGGCCGAAATAAATACGTTTTTACATTGCTAATAAGTTTACCTCATAGTAGGTTAGTTTATCAATCAGAGACTAATAGCATGACAGTGGCCTTAGCATCTCTTTATATAGAGTTAAATTATTTTACTGCATTATTTCCTGGTGACTCTCCTGGTCATATTATTTCTATAATTTAGGATTATTTGGAAAACATAAAAACCCTATCAATTGAAAATGAGTTTGATCGATTTTGATTTTACGATTGTTTAGTACTTCCATTTTATTTGTAAATCTATTCAGTCTTGTACACAAAATAAAGTAGGGAGTGTAATTAATGAATTGGTTTATTGAGAAACCATATAGATATTAAAGGAATAAATATAATCTGATCCAATTTTTAAATTTTCTCAAACATACCTTTAAATTCTTAACGTGGACTAGATTTCATTCGAATATGTGATATTGGGCCCACGAAACTAAGCGGCTTCATCCTTATAGGTCAATAACTTGAAGCCATGCCCGGCTTTAATTAAACTTTATAAGGTTAGACCGGTTGAACCCAACATTTCACACCTACTTCAAAAGTTAAAAGAGTGCAATTTCTATTAGTGGGTTGGGCTTGGATTATAATTTCCCAACGGGAACCGCCATTGCAACCCCACTTTTTATCACATCTCTCTCTATCTTTTAGGTTTTTAAACTTTGATGCAAAATATAAAAGTTTTTTACGAAAACCAGTCGCTTGGCCCATTAGAAAACATCATTTTGAACAATTTTCTGGCAGGAAGATTTTTCAAAATCTATAGTTTAAGTAGACTTTTCAGCCATATACAGCATTGATTTCATTTTTTCCCAAAAAGTTTACTTAAACAATAAATTTTGGAAAAACGTACTTTCTTCTACAAAGTTGTTCAAAATGATGTTTTTTAGTAGGCCACACTGCCAGTTTTTGTAAAAACCTTTTATATCACAATCAATTTTTGTAAAAACCTTTTATATCTATACTACTTATAAAAAGCTGAATGTGAGAAAAACTTTTGATTGACCATTACACTCTTATTTTAAATCTTAAATACATTTTTACCCTTCCTTTCAATTTCTATACACAATACCTTTCATAGAGCTCCACGTTTATTAACTATAAAACCCTTCCCTTAAACACTTTTTTAATGTAATCGATCATAATGCCTCTCAACCCTATGCTTACTCTATGCCTGCCGGCTTCACTTGGGCCCTTCTCAAGCAACATGGAGATGACTCTAATAGCTAACGAACTTCAACAAATTGCTAACCTACTTTTTGCTTTAGGTTATTATTCTTTGCATCAGTTTTTTATTTTTATTTTTATTTTTTTGCACAAAACTCTTGAAAGATGAAAGAAAAAGCCTTTTCCTAAGATTTATCATCATATTTTCAGTTTTCTTCGTTTTGATGTACCTCCAAAAAATTTTATGGTATATAGTCTTTCAAGTCATTTAGAATTTTATTTGCCTTATCATATTTTTTATGATCTAAAAAATTAAATTACAGTGATCTATAACTATCAGGTACAAATTAATAAACTAATTAAAGTTTGAACTCTCTCGCTAAATTTTCTTCTTTCTTCTTTGTCCTCATCCTTTAAACTTCCCAATACTAATACATACTTTTTTTTTTTTTTTTTTTTTTTTTTGGAGCACAGCCAACGTTTTCAAGTTTCAAGGGCTCAAGGCTAAGACTATGTAGAAACGACCCTCAGACCCGTGCTTCAAGTGGTAGGCGCTTCATTCTGTCCGGAGGCCCAAGTGATAAGTTAAAGAAGAATGACATAAAGGGCAAACAGCCCCAACTGTTTTTTAGTTTTATTTTTTTAAAATTTCTTTTGTTTTGATTCAAGGCTTTGTTTCTCAAGATTTCTATATATATATTTCACATATTCAACAAATATATTTTAATAAAATAGTTTGAAATTAATATTTCCGATCTGATTTGAATTTAGGCTTTGTTTAGAAAGAAGAAAACAATATATTTTAATAAAATAGTTTGCAATTAATATTTCAAGTCTTCAATTTTCTGAGTCTTGGTGGGGATGAAGTTAGGCTATGACTCAACTGATTTGAGCCTTACTTGCAATTCCTTCATTTATTTCTGCTTATCAAAAAAAAAAAAAAAACTCATGTTCTCCATTTATTTTGGTTCTATTTATTCACTTTTTACTCCTTGATTTGATACTCTAGATTTTCTTATTGTGATGTGTAGCGAATTGATGGTAGATGTTAAAAAGATTCTTCAAAGTTACTTATCAAGATGGGATCAACATTTTTTAAAGGATCATTTGATGTATATATATGGATTAAACTTTGGTAATACGGAGTAGATATTTTCTTAATGTCTCAAAATTTTATACATGACATGGATCAAATATTAAGGTTAGTGGTTATCTTTAATAATTGATGATTCTATTGTTGTTGCTATTAATTTCGATTTTGATTGTTATAGTGCAAGAAGTGTGGTATTAATTACTTTTTTAAAAAATAATAATTTATTTTTCCCAATCAATGGAACCCCCTAATAACAATTAATGGGATTTCATTTGTCCTCCACCAACTTGAACTTCAGATTAGTTACGCATAAAATGAGAAGATTGTCACTAAGCTATCATGCCATTGATGTAATATTAGTTATTTCTTTATTTTCTTTTTATACTCTACTTGCACCCTCTATTGTTAATTGATTAATTGATGATGGCCTAGGAATTACCATATCCTTTAAAACATATCACCACACATGTAAATTTATTAAAAATTAGTATATATAATTAAAATTATTTAACATTAAACTCTATTAAATTTAACATAAATTAACTCAAATTAAACTTATATACTATTGATTTAACATAAATTAACTCTACAACCTCAAATTGTGCCTCAGGTTGGGTTGGGCTTAACTCATCGTTTTCTAGCTAGGTTCACTTCCCAACCCACCCAAGTTGCAACCCTACACAATTTTTTCTTCTTTTTTTTTCCATTTTTTTTTTTTTTTTTTGGGGTGATATCAAGAGATTCCAGATGAATATGTAGTGTATGAAGAAAAGCACTAAGGATGTGTAGATAAAGAAAAGCACACTATCAACGAAACGGTTTCTTTCGCACCCACAATATAATTGTCCTTTTTTTTTGTGTCATTAGGTTGAATTGAACCCACATTGTTCGTTCTATGATTTTCACAAGTTACCAATTGGGCAGGACTATTATGGTTGGTAATTGTCTTCATACACTAGATTTTCATACGTTACATATAGCATAATTTTGCTAGTTTAAAAGTCTGGAAGTCCCTCGTATAAAGATACTTTCCTGGGGACAAAAATTCATTGTGATATACCAAAGCAGCTACACAAACTCCAAACTTTGCAGACAGATAGGCCCCAATTCCTATTATGGGCTGCTGAAACCCCAGCAATAAGGATGAGCCTAAATCACCTCATATAGTCAATGGAAGTCCTTTTCAAAAGGGGATGCTTATCGACACCCTTTTATTTTATTTGTACCCCACTTATTTTAATTTTTCAAAATCTTACGGAAAATAAAAGGAAGGCTGAATTGAAAACTACAAGAATTTGATTAGGCCCAAGACTAGTCCTGACGAGTCTGGCGCCGGCCCAAACCAGGTGCTCCAATCAAGCTTGGGTTATTATACTCCGGTGAGAAAAAATTCGTCCTAAATTGGGAATTCGGTTGAAAATAGAAATTTTTCAAAAATTAAATAAATAAAAATTGAGTAACATTTTCTTGATGGATTTGTGAATTCAATACTATGTTAAAATGATAAATACATTGTAATGATTTAATTTCCATTTAGTAAGATTTTTTTTTATCTGGCTGTCCAATTCGTCATCCAATGGTGGGAACCTCAGCACGGTGCCAGGTTGGAAACTAAATTCAATGAGTTCCAACATGACAGACATTGCAAGGATTGCATTTCAGCTCATGCTACTACCCGCAAAGGCATCAACCTAAGCAAATGAAAATGTTCAACAAAGATTTTGCTGCTGGCAAAGCACTGTATCATCTTTGTACCAAGATAAGAAAGTGGGAGTAACCTTCGGCCATTGTCCAACAAAGATTGCTGCTCACAAGGCACTACATCATCCACATCAATCACATGCCAATGCTAAATGGGGTCCCTAATTTATTGTACACAAACCAATACCTCTATCCTGCATTTCTTCCACATACTTAAACCACATATATCATGTATTTTTTATGGCAGCATGGAGAAGAACAGGCGAAAATCCAACTCTCTTGTGGACAGAAAAAAGCACGCCACATTCATCCCGAGAACCCTCCATGAAGAATCCAAGCCCGATCAGTGCAAAATTTAGTGACCATAACACCTATCTGGCTATCTGGTTACCAAATAATCATCAGTTATCATTCTTGGTACTGAATTGAACCTCAGTCGAAGGCCTCAACCAGAGTAGACCAGTTTTCCACCATCATGATATCTGCATTTGCAGGAAAGCATCTCTTCAGAACCCTTTTCCAAGATTCGTGACTGGAAATAAATGGCTAATCAAGGTACGTACTTCACATGGAGCCTCCCACGCAGAGGTAAGTTTCTTTTGGCACTGTCAAAGTATCAATAAGCAAACCAGTAAAGCAAAAACATGATATAAATTAGGGAAGAGTGTCATGGATGGCTAGATTCTCAGGACCGACATGAATGCAACTGCGAGGCTACTTTATAAACAGATGGAAGAGATGATCCCAAAAAAAAAGAGGCTACTCTTAAACAAAGCCTTAGAACCATAAAATAGCCCAGCAGGTACTTCGTCTACAAGGACAAGGAGCTGGTGGGAGTGCAACAATCCTTAAGTCGTTTTCAATCTCAATCGGAAAAGTCTTTCTCCAAACACTTTGAAAAGAAATCTCCAACAAGCAACTTAGCTAAGAAACCAAGAAAAGTTTAGATGAAAAAATACAGCAGAATATCATTCATTGAACTATTTTCAATTACAAGTGAACACTATAGTAATATTTCAAAACACCTAATCTGGATACACAATTTGGTGAGTTATTTTCCTGTCAGATGATGAACACCAAAAACAAAAGCAAGAAAAACCTAAAACTGCTTTACAGCAATCTCTACATGGGGGGACTCAACAGAGAACCCTAAGAAAAGAAAAAGAGATGAAAAGTTTCACAACCTAGAAAGGAATTATAGCAAAATATCCGGCAAGCTTCATGCCACAGTAACTCCCAGTGCAGCATACATAACAGGGAGTGTGCCTCAAGCATGTATTTCACAATTCTTTCTTTAGCACAAGTTGCTGTGGTATCTTTTAATTGGGAAACCCCAACCTGAATCCTTCAAATTCTTGTATCAATATCATTGACCAACAAACCAAGCCCTTCGGATCCAGAGACTGAAACCAAAACCGAAACAAAACCAAGATTAGAAGCCATATTGATTCGGCCAGATTGAAAGCTATTCCCACGCATTGAGTAGCCTCATATATATATCTATCAGTTTCCTCATTGATCAATGATGCATTCCTACTCTGTACATTTCATGCCAGTTAGATAAACCTGCGACTGAATGACCGTCCTCCCAATTTTAAAACCTGGAACCACCGTGAACCCCACCTTCGCCCTTGTTCTACCCAGCAACATAGCTCTCCTAGTGACATCTTCCATGTACACCATCGAAAATTCCACGCCTCTCTCCACTTGGAAAATCTCAACCACAGGATCAAACGAAAAGGCCAGCTTATGAAGCATCCATATCGAGCTCGCCATGTTAACAAACGACTCGTAAAATACACTCAATGACCTCCATGAATTCAATACGATCTCGTTTCTATCCAAATTGCTGAAAATTGATGATTCCATGGGGTAGATAAGCTCTTGATACTTTTTCTCGCAAAATCTCAAAAAGTCACAATCCTGATTCCTACTTAGGACCTCCATCGGATTGCACAATACATGCTCGACTAATTGCCTCAAAGAGCCATTCTTACTCGCATTCGACCCATTACCGTTGCAAGCAATTTCATTCCTACTCAACCCAAAACACTCCGAAGAAAAATCTCGGAACATCACCAAACAAACATACGACAGAAACGCATAACGATTATGCCCTTTTTTCGCATAATCAACGTCAGGATGAACCGAATTCGCCGCCAAATCCAAATCCCACATTGCTTTATTCATCAAATTAATCAAGAGCTTAGTGAATCTATGAATTGATCTACAAGCTTCATGTAATACAGAATCAAACACTTTAACAGACAACAAAACCTCAGGAGAAGAAGAAGGATTTGGATTCTGAGATAACCTCTTTGACAACGTCGTATTTGTTTTCTGAATCTTGTCCAGCTCCTGCCTCAGAGTTAAAACTTCCCCGTCTTTGATATCGATTTCCGACTGTAACCGATTCGAGACAGTCCCGAGAGTCCGAAGCTTGCTCTGATTCTCTTCTACCTGAGCTTCCAAGCAAGACCCAATTGAGAAATCAGGATTATGCTTAGGAAAATCTCTATAGAATTGCTTGAATTCGGATAGTTTTTGGAGGTGGGAGACGGCGGCGCGATCGGCCGCCTTAATGTTTTCTTCGATAAATGGAACATGGGCAGTCTGTAATTGAAGGTATGAAGCTTCAAAGGAGGACACGGTGGCGAATATTGATGAAATTAGGGCATCGGCGATGAGGGTATTGGTGGGTCTGATCTGGGTAGCTGACTTTGCAACTGTTTGTTGTTGTTGTTGTTGTTGCGGCTGCGGGGGTGGCGGGGGTGGCGGGGGTGGTCGTGGTTGAAGTGTGCATTGGGAGAGATTACGGGTCTGGTCCGGTTTGATGACGACGACCCTTTGACCGGTGATGATTTCTTCGGCGGAGTCGAGGAGGGTAAATCCGTCGGAGTCTTCGTCGGCAGTAGCTGCAGCGGCGGCGGGGTTTTCGTCGTCGGCGAAGAACTCGAAGGTTTTGGTCCTGAAAGCGAGGGCGAATTTCTGGAACATTTCGGAGATTTGTGGGGGCTTTGAGGAGGCGTCCATGTCTGTCATTTTTATGTTTTCCGAAACGGAATTTTGCACTCTCCCTCTCTCTATAGGGATTTCAGAGAGATGGAAGCTGAAGGAAGAAAGTCCGTATTTAGAGAGCGATAAAGAGAGAGAGAGAGTGTGTTCTTGTGTTTTACTACTGCTTAATTGTGATGTGTGCTTTGGATGTCTTGGAAGGAAGGTATGAGTGTTTTGTGGCTTGCTTGTTGGGACCTTTCATCTTTTCTTTTCCCATTTTTTCTACATATATTTCCTTTTTTTTCCTCTAAATATATGTCTCGAGCTAGACATTCCATGGGAGTTTTGACTAACGGTAATATATGAAAACGCTATAATGGCAGACGGGTGATATTTCTTCGTGACGGACCAATGAGTGTATGAGGATCAACGAGAAGTTGTGATGAAAATTGACTTGGAGTATTCTTCACGACATCTTACTTTAATTCTGCACAGTGAGTTGACTGAGTTTCTGCATTGTAATTGGAATCCACTATTGGAAATTAAGTCTTCGGAGTTATGATACTATCACGAGATATCATGAGTTAATATAAATTAAATAAAGTGAAAATATCAAACCACGTATCTCCGTTATATTAAATTTTTCTCTCACAATTGTCCATCACATACTCTAATATTTACAAATAGCATTAGTTACCAAAGAATTACCTTCAAGGTGAAGATGCTTAATGCCTTGGTTTTGTTGGCTGCAACTAATCCATTTCTAAGGGTAATATATTCAGTAACAAGAATTGAAGCATTATCTAATTTGACAAAACGCTAACTGTCATAAAAACTCTATCACAATCATCTCTAATCATAAACGCTTTTTGAGTGTACTTTCGCGAACCATCAAAATTAAGTTTCATCTAATTAGATCACTAATTTATTAGATTTATGCCTTAAAGAAGCAAAATGAGTTTACTTCCTCAACTTGGGGCTAGTCACCATTCATTTTATGTTAATTGATGTAGAATGTATAGTATTCTTACTCGTATTCTGATAAATTAGTCGAACCAAAGGTTTGGATACTCTCATTGGTCTATATATGTATACATACACAATGAACAATATGAGTTTAATTTTGCCTTAAAATAAATAAATACGGAGTAAAACACGACCTAGTCTAGCCAAAATAATAACCTTTCGAGTACTTTATCAATTTCCTTATGGCATAGATGTCTTGATAAAGATAATGACCTTGTAGCATAAAGAAGCTTCTTCCCCCTTTTGTGAAGGGATATCTTAGGTTCAAGTCTTATGATTGATAGTTCTATGTTGAAATAATGAATTTCTGACTCATGTTATAAGAAAAAAAATAATAATAAATGAATTATTATTAAAATAAATAAAAAAATTCCTCATACCGTAACAAAGGCATAGAAAAGTGTGGGACTCAAACTAGTGACAATTACAAAAGTGGGTAAACGTTTCCTCATGTTGGCAGGGCTCAATTTTTTAAAGACTACATGGCTAAAATAATTAATCTTTGTGGCTTCTTTAATTTGAGAATTCAATACTTATCCAACTTTTCAACAAGAGGTGTATTATTATATTAGCATGACCACTTCATTAAAAGGTTAGGCAACAGTGTCATGAAAAAAGGGATAAACTATTTATTATACCAAATTGGCAATAAAATTTTTATCCTTATTTTTTTATTTTTGACATGTTAAGATTTGAACTCACGTTATTTACTCTATAGTAGTTGTCATAATTCTACTATTAGCAATTTTAATTGCTCAAAAATTTTAGGGCCTGTTTGGTCATCCAATTTGAAATCAAACAATTCAAGAAATTTTACATACTATTAAAGGCACAATCCATCACCTTAAATTGATAAATTCAAAATATGATAGTCGTCATCACAAATAAGAGTAGAAATTTCATACATTAGCATTTTATAAATTTCTTAGAATTGATTCTACATTATTAACTATAATAATAACTCCAACATTGTTGGGATTTTTTGCCAGAGCCCCATGTTATAAGACCTTTTTTTTATAATTACTCAAACAAGTTTTTTTCTAAACCTAATAACCCCTTTTGCCCATTTTTTGACAAAAATACCATTTTATACACCCCAAGTAAACTATTCTCCTTCTCTCATGTTTTCCATCTTCCCAACGTTCTCCCTCTCACATGTTTATCGCCAGCAATGACTTCCACCAGCGATCGAGGTCTGACCACCTACAACTATTCAACCTCCGATAACCCTACCCCCAACTTCCTCCATCTCCAACAACCTTACCTCGATGAGATTCAAGCCTTATCTGCCTTCAAGCACCACCTCAATCTCTCACGTTGTTACTACTACGTCTTCCTTCTCCTCCATTGATGCACTCACCATGGATGCTGTTGCATATTTCTTTTTCTTTTTCGTTGAAGCACTCACCATGGCTACCACTTCATCATTTCAACAACAAAAGAAACCCTAACCCATTGAGACCCACTAGTTAAAGCACCAATTGATTACCATCCTTCTTCTTCTTCTTCTTCTTCTTCCTCGACACTCATTTCGGTTTGGATCGAAGGGAAAAAGCATAATATATATAAAATGTTGTTTATATATAAGAAGTTACAAAATTTCCATAGAAAGTAGTAACAGTTTACTATTCTGTGCTATAAAAAAAATTATACAGAAAGTAGTAACAGGTTACTATTTTGTGGTATAAAAAATTTCTATAGAAAGTAGTAACAGTTTACTATTCTGTGTTATAAAAAATTTCTACAAAAAGTAGTAACATTTCGATCACTATTTTATGCCATTAAAAACACTTCTTACGACTGGTCAACCCAAATACAAGCACTAGTCACAAAATGGTAAGAGTTTACTATTATCTTTGAAAAATTATATAACAATACAATAACAACTTACTATTTTATGTTATAAAAAAACACTACAGTGAATTGAACTCAAAAACCAAGTAGCAGCCCCCCAAAAATGGGCATATCTGGAGTTGCAAACAAAGACCAAAAAACAAAAAAAGAAAACACAGATCTAGAGTTGCAAACAATAGATCTGGAATTTGGAGATGAAAAGAAGAAAACAAAGAAAAAACAGAGGATAGCCATGGACAAATCTGGTTTCAGATTTGGTGAGGGGGGGAAAGAGAGAGAGAGAGAAAGAGAAGAGAATGGTATATGGTGCCCGTGGCAGTGCTTGGCCGTCATCAGAGAGAGAAGAGGGAGAAGAGGCATTGCTTGGCCGTCGTTGGAAAAGGTTTGGTCGTGGCCTTGATGAAAAGCCGTTAGAGAAGAAGCTGCCGTCGTTATCGTTTCCATGGAAACTAAAACCCTCGTTTTTTAAACTTACGTTATAACCTTTTAAAGGGTAAAGTGGGGATTTTCAAAATCTCTTTTCCTTTCAGCTAATAAAACTACTATTAAACTAAGGGGTTTTGGAGTTACAAATTCTTTTGATGGAGTTATTGTTAAAAAGAGAACACTCCTTATAGGGGTAATTGCTAATATTCCCTAAAATATTCTAATTCAATGTGATGAATTGATGCTCTCAATACTATGTAAAATTTCCTGAATTGTTTAATTTACAATTTGGCAACAAATAAGCCCTTAATTATCACTTCTTTTTTTTTTTTTCATTTGTATTTATTTGTCACTTTTACTTCTTCCTTTCTACTTTCTGTAGGCACAAATGCACCCAATGAATTTTTCACCAGGAGAGATTCCTGGAAGCTCACAACTTCGCCGTGAAGGCTAGGAAAGGTTTTCGTGATATTAGCTGGCGCTCCCTCTTTTCTCCTTTGTAATGTAGCTTTGGTTGTCAATGAAGTTCTTAGACTTTTTAACACTCACGCAAAAAAAATAAATAAATAAAAAATAATGTATGTTGTCTAGTCATTATAATATAATATCCGTATGGGTTCAATATGCAGCTTTCAATGCCTTTAAAATTCCCAAATTAAAACATGGGAGGGCCTTTTTCTACACGCTTGCCTTTTTTTTTTTTTTTTTTTTTTGAGGGCCATATCAACACCCTTTCATGGTTTCTTTTCAAACCCTTTAATTAATGGAGGCATATATGTCGATGCAACAACCCACACCAAAAAAAAAAAAAAAAAAAAAAAAAAAAAAGAAAGGTGTGTAAATAAGCCTATCCAATAACACGCGAGAGTAAAATAGACGGTACAAGATCATGAAATTCGAAAGATCTTGAGAAAAAGAAAAAAAATCATGAAATTACAACTTTGAATCTCAGTTCCCTCATTGTCATATCCTTAGAGATGGTTTATGTATCATGAGGGATTAGTTTACACCCAAAGCTTTGGCCAAAAAAAAAAAATGAGGGAATTTTAAATTGGCTAGGCTACAAAAAGTCATTACAATTAGTAGTCATTCTTAGTTAAGTTAGTAGTCACTTATTAGGAAGTTAGTACTAATATATATATATATATATTGAACTGAAATTATTTTTCCATAGCCCAACCAATCTAAAATTCACCTCCTCACGAAAAAAAAAAAAAAAAAAAAAAAAAAAAGGGAGTGGGGGGGGGGGGGGGGGGCCACGCAACTTTAAGAAACTTTAGAGCAAGTGGGATGCTTTTGCACAGGTTTGAGATCCTTCATGGACTGCACCAAATCCAGATCCCTTTTGACAGTGCCCCCCCGCCCCTGCGTCCCTAAAGCGAAAAGACATGAAAATATACAATCATAGCACATACGGGATGAATGCCCTAATCAAGAAACAGGTGCACTTTCTTCGTAAGTCTTGCTTGTCTTTGAAGCCTGGAGTAGCATCACAAGAAGATATTGGAGGAGAAAACGTTGGAAGATTTGAAATGGGCAATGCTATTCCTACTGCCAAGCTTGGTTACAAAATATATATGTGGGATTTAGGAATTTTAATCTCGTTTCATCTGAGAGAACAAGGAAGATGATAAAATAAGATTGCAAGATGAGACAAGCTAGGTACTTGGATTTTGGCTTGAGATTAACTAGATAAAAAGCCAGTTTGAACTCGCTCTGAATGTAAGCAAACCAAACGCGAATTTCATTTTGGAACTCATTAATTTATTGAGCCAAGTATGTGTAAAGAACCAGCTCATCGACTTGATAAGCTCACTAATACTCTAATTAACCAAATTACTCAAACACTTGACTTGAGATTGTCTAGATAAAAGACTCGTGGGTATGATATATGTACTAACTCTCTGTGCCAACTCTCTGTGCCAACTTACGTGACTGATGATATAACGCAGACTCATTAAAAATAATAATAAACCATTTGATACTATCTCATCTATCATATAAGTTGGTGCAAAAAATTAGTACAGAGAGTCAATATATGCAAGTAGCATTTTTCAAAGCTCATTTGAGCTTGATCCAAAAGAAAAACTCATATGTAATTGTGATATGGCTAACATGATATCATGAGCCAACGGAACATTCCACTTTGCTCCACTCTCATTGGTTTGTTTCCTAACATTCTCACTTTACTTCACTTTTATTGGCCATGATTTTGAATGATTGTATCATAATTACACTAAATCGTAAGCTAAACAAATTAAACTCAAGTCTTAATTTTGAGTTCATTAATCTGACAAGTCAAACCTAGACAGCCTACTACTTAGCTGAGCTTGACTTATTTATGAACCTATGTGCAAGTGCAACATGGGAGGATCATATTTAAATAATATCCTAGTAAACAGAATTGTAGTGTAGTGATAGTTACGATTACTATTCCTTCCGATCCCCTCTCCCAAAAATAAGGGTCTGTTTGGGTGTCTAATTCGAAATTAAACAATTTCAAAAAAATTAAATAGAGTTGAAGGCATAAATCCATCAACTCGAATTAGGATATTTTAAAATATTGTAGTTATCACTATAGTTGATGTGGTAAAATCAATTTTAAGAAATTCATGAAATGCCATTATTTTGAGTTTCCACTCTTATATTGAAGGTGGCCCTAATTTTCTTAAATTTGTCAATTCAAGTTGATGGGTTGTACTTTCATTACTATGTAAAATTTATTAAATTATATAATTTCGAGTTACACCCCAAATAAACCCTAAATAAACAAAACAAAACCCCAACCAAAGAAAAGTGAAAAAATGAATAACATAATGTGAAAAGGAGGGTCATATGAAGTTGGAAAGATTCTTTGAAACAGTAGGTGGATTTCCTTAAGGATTTAAGTTGACTCTCAAAGAGGCCAAGTTGGGTTATTTGTTAAGTCGGAAATTGGGTGCATAATTGGGAAGTTTGGTTAGGGGTTGTTAGTGGTTGCACGAAGTCAAAATGAGAATCCGAATAATGTGAAATATAACTGATACCTTCTACTATATCAATTCAACAATAACACATTAAAAACAAGATATATAAAATAAATAAATAAAGTCTGATACCAACCCTAACCATATAGTTAGCCATGTCAATTTTATTATGACAGATCGAATGCTAATGACTCTGAAATTACATAGTGCCATACCCTTTCAAATGGGGCAGCTTCATCATCATGGCCCCACGGGCTAAATCTTGTTAGCTGTTTAAAAGAAATGAATACTTGAAATCCTACCATACAGAGTGCATGGCCCTCCCTTTTCTGCAGGGCAATTCGTTTTTTAACTAAATAAAAAAATAAAAAAATAAAAAAAAATTCATTTAAAGGTGCGCTTAAGCTGGTTTGAACACCTTGGCTGTAAAAAAAAATAATAATAAATAATAAAAACCTTTTTTTTCCTCCTTGGATCAACAATCAAAGAACATATTTGTCACATTTTCTCATGAAACAAATAGAATAATTGTTACCCAACGACATCCTAAATATGTTCACATTTTTACACTGCCTGTACTACTTGAGAGATGGAAGATTTCATATTTTTTTCGTATGATAGGAGGGGCTTCGAACCGTTAACCCGTCTTACTTTTGCCATTTACCATATCCTCCCTCACCACAAGATTAGCCCAACGACATAGAAGATTCCATATTTAATTAAACTTCTCAACAACCCCATTTTTAAGGTTTTTCTATTCAATTATAATCTTTTAGTGGCCCAACCATTGTACGTATTATTATTATTATTATGAAATTAAGAACACATCTTGTTTGAACATATATAGAACCATAGTTGACAATTGTTGTATGATTTTACATAGTAATCCATAATATTTGTGGACAATAAAGACAGGTTTTGTTAATGTTGTCAATAGCAATCATGGTGCCCTCTAGTTGTCCGCACGCGAATCAGCCGGCCTGACATAGTAGCTTTCTTAAGGGACCATCTTGCCAATGATGCCATTGCATTATTAAAAAATCGACCCAAGGTCCCAACTATTAGTGTTTACCACATACCATTAGATTTAAGTGATTATAGGTCCCACACGTCACACTCCAAATTTTGTTACTTCTATTTAGTTATATCGATATGTATTCTTATAAATTTTCTTTTGAATAAATATCTAAAATATCACTCAAAAAAATAATTTTATCCAAAAAACCCATAAAATAATTTTTTTTATCTAAAGAACCTAAATAAAGTTATTGTATATCCAAAAAAACCCAACACCCTAACTTCCATCCAACTCCGTTTAAATTATACAGTTCTTAGACCGACATACCTTTTTTATAATAATTTATTTGTTCGTTTCCTTCTCAATTTTTTCTTTTTTTTTTTTTATTTTCTGATAAATGACAAATAATCCATTTATTAGACAAACAGCACAGTAATACAAATTTTGAATAATTATTTTTATATTTTAATAAAAAAATGTAATAAAGATATTTTAGTAAAAAAAAAATTCATTACTCTAACAGAGTTAGATGAAAGTTAAGTTCTTAAGTTTTTTTGGATATGGTTAACCCTATTTGAGCTTTTCCAATAGAAAAATTATTTCATGAGGTTTTTAGATATAATTCTTTTTATGAAAGATATTTTGAATATTTAGTCTTTTCTTTTTTCTCATATTACTCTTGGCCAAAAAAAAAAAAAAATGGTCTCATAAGACTATTATATGATGATAGCTTAGTTATAAAATACAGATACAGACATACAACATGATTACGACACAATACAGATATGTTGACACAACAGTTCTTTAAAATCTAGAATACAACACTACAATGACATGACATTAAAAAAATATGTTTTTATTATTATTATTTATATACTATTATAGAAAGGGAAAACTTGGTTTGATCTCTCCATTTATGAAAATTAATTGAAATTTACAAAAATAACTTTAGAAAAAAAAATTTTGAGTAAGTTACATGGGTCTTCTTGGGGAGACTGGGTCATGGAGTTTGTTTTGGTGCATAAGAGTTTGGGCCCATAATATGAGCCGGAAATGAGCTAGGACCCAATTTTACTGAGCCCAAACAGACATCAAACCGCAAACTGAAAAGTGAAAACACTGTCATTCTGTCATGTATGAAAAATCTTCCTCTTCCATCAACCTCAGAGTCCATATCACAAAGTATAGAGCATTTAGTATTTATGGCGTTTAAAAAAATTTAAAAAAAAATCAATAAAAAAAATAAATAATCATTAAGTAGGCTCATGACTCAGCTTCCTAGTGATTGAACTTTCTTGGATTATGCGCATCCCATTCAATATCAACTCAATTGTTTTTATGGGATAATTTTTGGCCCACCCATAGCTGCAATCATTGTGACAAATTGTGGGAGGCATCATGATTTTTAAGAATACGAAAGTTCGTCGTCGAAAACAACAAAGAATACGTTGTCATTTTAGAATACTGACTACTGAGCACAATTTTGGGACCGCAAATAATTTGTACGTAATATTTGGCATACCTGCGACTCTGCCAATTACTTAGAATATATATATATATATATATATATATATATATATATATATATATATATATACACATTTTATCAAGACCAAGGATATTCTGAATAGTTTACAGCTCGGCTCTCCAAACAAGTTTTCAGGATTCAAATCTTCCTGTTAGGTGGGGGTGAGACAAGCCCTAGCCTTGGATTTACACATTTGTATCTGGTCCACTGTAGAGACATTCACACAGCATTGTGGGGACAACACCCTCTCCCTTCAATGTTTTTCTCACAAAAAAATACAAAAATACAAAAAAAAACAAAAAAAAAAAAAAAAAAAAGTTTACACATCCTAATTCACACAGCATTGTGGGAACAACATCCTCTCCCTTCAATGTTTTTCTCACAAAAAAAAAAAAAAAAAAAAGAATAGTTTACACAATTAGTCCCCTTCACATATATACAAGGTAATTATAGGAGATAAGTTTATATGAGTAACCTTGAGGTGTGGTAATTGGAGAAAATTGAACCTAATACCTCATAAATTAAATTTCTATTTTCTTGACGAAAGAGTACGGAATAAATATGAGAGATGTCATGATGGATTTAAAAATAAAAATATTCAATGTCCCTTGTTGGACCGCTTCAAGAATCATATTAATCTTTGGTTCAACAATCCAAATATGGTTCGGAGATCAACAAGGTTGAGCTCTTGCAGCTTTTTTCCCTTAGGACACTGTTAAGAACCTTCGGCACTTGTTCGGTGGGGCAGGATCCATTAACAAATGGGCCCTAACAAGGAAATCGTCAATGTGACGATGCACAAAAATATTCGGAAGCTGATAATCTTAAGGATTTTGTGTACACTATGTCAAAATTAATTAATAAGGTAAGAAAAATTTGATCGTGGTATGTTAATATGAATTTATAGTAAATTAATCATGCGATCATTGTGGTGGTTAATTACCCATTGCATAATGTGGACACCCGCACAGGATATAATTACCCATTGCATCTTATGCAGTAAAGAAGATAAGATTTGGTCCCTAAGAAAGATCCATGTGAGAGGTGCAACAGCTTTCCAGTTCATATAAGAGACAAACAACTTCATACAACTTACCTGAAAAGGTATCTGTAGACATTGAAAATTTGGTGATACTCAAGTCACTGTTCCATTGGTTTTAGTCAATAATTCAACAATTTACACCTTTGACTAGTCAAAATCTTACATGTCAAGTGATACATGTCAAGCCCATATCCAAGACACATGTCAAGTTACATCACTATATATGAAAGGCCAAATCTTCTGATTAAATGACAAGGTTAACCTATTGCCAAAAATGTGAGAATAAAATCTCATTAATTGGCAGATCCCTTAAATTAGGGGATTCAAATTTGGGGATACCAAATTAAAGATCCCCATCTTTGCCTATAAATAGAGACATTCACAACATGAAAAGGGACATATAGAGAAGACAAGTCAGGATTCTGCAGAAATCCTCGCTTTCTTCAAACAATAGAAGGATCATCAAGCACCCCACACGTGTTGATTCATTTACGTTCAAGCCAAAGAACAACCACTACGAGCTTATTTGAGATCAAGCCTCAACGGCCCTCGACTAAACTACTCATTCAATCCTTCCAATGCAAGAAGATTGAGAAGCTTTACAGTCCGAGTCAAGAACATGTGTACAACGACCTTGAATCAAGACCATGGAGATTTAATCAAAGGATTTATATTCTTTTATAAAGAATAGCCCACAGAGAATTGTACCCATTTATTTTAAATTAAAAAATTGTTATTTGTCTCCTATTTCTTGTCTATTTAATTTCATAACACGAAATTTGTGTGTACAGTACCTATCCTCATCTATAAAATACCCAAATCAAAGGAAAAGAGGATACGTCATTTCTCTCCTAAAAAATTCCTATCCTTCTTTATTATTAGTTTAATTCACAATCTGACTTGGGCATCGGAGCAGCTACAGTCACCCACCCACCCCCTTTGTTAATCTATCTCAGGCACAACCGCGGGTTTGGATCAAGGAACGATGGAAAGATCTCGAACCTCAATCAACCAAATGTGAGGTATCACATTTTTACCACACACAATAACTACCACTTCTCACCAAATCTTTTGGTCGTAATCAACATGTACAAGGGATAGTTTTTCTAAAGATCCATTGTTCAACTCTCAACTTAAAATAAATAAAGAAATAAAGAAAGAAAGAAAATCTCAACTTTTTTCACAAACATCGATTGCAAAGAATAATACATATAAAATCAACATATTTATGTCGGACCAAAATAAAAAGATTTGACATATTTATGTAACATATTTATGCAAAACATTTTTTCTAACAAAACAATTAAGAGCTAGGCCCAAAAACAATCCACACCTAAATGATACAACTCTGGTTAGGATGACCCAAGATCTTCCTGTCATACCACATTTTAATGGTGGATAAGGCTAGAATCTAATGGGCTGGGGTAAGTATGAACTCAATTTGGGGCCCCATCTGAATTGCGGTCACCAAAGGGATGTCGAATGAGCAGAAGCGAAAGTGAGAGATTGCCAATTGAATTTAGCTTTCTCATGTTACAGCAAGAAGCATAGTTATCTATGTGGTTATGTTTCCATCAGCACGTGTTGATATAAGTTATATCAGTATCATGTATTGAAAGTTGTATATCGTACATTGATCCAATGTATCTTATATCCCACTAATGCACGAGGTACAACTCTCAATGTAGGTGTAGATATAAGTTACATTAGCACGTGCTTACCTTATCATCATCTGTTATCTATGAATGCTTCATTTTATTTCTATTTATGTCAAAGAACAGCAATTTTTTATAATGTATGCTTTTAGTTTCTTTAGTTCACAAAAAAAAAAAAAAAAAAAAAAAAATGTGGCATCTGTTTTTTTCCTAGAGGCTTGATTTTCATTAATACAAATATGCCGCTTACATCAACTAGTTTACAGAACCGGCAAAGAGAGTTGCTAAAACTATCATTTTCCCCTTAACTTTATTTATACTCTCACTAATTGTAATTTAATTATCAAGGTTCTAAAAAAATATATATATAAAAGGTTTTTATGAAAACTTCGTGTTGTCCACTAGAAAACATCATTTTGAAGCCAAAAGAAAGGTTTTTTTCAAAATCTTCATTTATGTGGATTTTTTAGCCAAAAATGAAATAGATACGGTAAATTGCTAAAAAAATCTACTTAAATGAGAGATTTTGGAAAAAATTTCTTGAACCGCATGACTAATTTTTATAATTTTTTTTATATTTTTCGTAAAACCTTAATAAATAAAAATTAGTGGAGTGTGCAAATAAAATTAGAGGTTTTGAATCTGTTATTGCCTTTATTTTAGTTTTTTCAAAAAGTTTACTTAAACGATAGATTTTGGAAGAACTTTCTCTACGAAGTTGTTCAAAATGATGTTTTTTAGTGAATCTCGCGGCCAATTTTTGTGAAAACCTTTTATCTTTTGTATAAAATCTTAAAAACCAAAACAAAAAGGGATTTTGATATTAAAAAAAAAGTGGGGTTGCAATAGCCGGTCCCTTTTCTATCCCCCACAAGCCTAACTTATAAGATCATCCTTGAGGCCCAAGAGGTTCTGAATCCTGCTCCAAGGCCTTAGAGAAAACTTTGTTTATAGTCTATAGATGGCCATTCTCTCCTCCTCAGTGGATCAAACTCAACAAGGATGGTAGGCTCTATGGGCAACGCTAGCCCTGATCAGGATAGTGGTCTCTTTGGCAAAGAAGAGGGAAGTTTAAGATGCCATCAATTTCTCACAGTAAAGTCTCTTGAATGTCATTTTCATGATCTGGGTTTGGTCTCCTTTGAAGCTTGAGGCCTTTTTGGGGCAGAATATGGGTTAATTTTATAAGCTGTTGGGTCCTTTGTTGTGTGGTGTGTGTTTAGCCGTCAAAAAAAAATCTCCAACACAAATCTTCGTAAGGTTGTGGGTTAGGGTAGGGTAGTAGTATACGGTGGTATGGAATTTAGGGTTATCCAATGTAAAAATAAAAAATGAAGACAGAAACTTGTGTGTGTCTCTGTGACTCTGTGTGTGTGATTCAGAATGAATATCATAATGCACAAAGTGATCGTTTAATTAATCTCTTCCTTGGATTAAGGTTCTCTTAGGAACTAGGAGAAATTATCAACAAAGACAAGTGAGCTCTCTATTAGAAATATTCTGTTGAATTAATCATATGAGAGCCAAGTCATCCACATCACCTCGTTAATCTATCTACAAGGGTAATGTTGTTATCCTCCTCTTTTCTTTGAAAAAAAATACTATATAATTATTTAAATGAAAAAAATACTATAAACTAAAACCAAAATGAAAAGGTAGCATACAACACTTTCACAACATGCTTAGAGCTCAAGAATGGATGGAATACATTCTCCACTGATTTGAAATGGGTTAAAACTTTCTTTATGCATTTTTTTTTCCCTTTATTTCTTTATTTCTTATTATTATTAATGACCAGGGGTATCCTAGGAATTAAATTGCTGAAAGCGCGTAGGAATTAAATTGATGGTGGAAGGTGAATTGGCGATGGGAAACATCATGCAATCCCAAAAGGTCAAAATTACAGTGAGAGCATGTCATTGTCATTGTTCCTCATCGCTTAGCAAATCTCTGTGCAAATCTCAGTAGCCTATAGCTACGGCCGGCCAGAGGATTAATCTCACATTGGACAAATCCCTCAATGCTTCATGCTGGAGATGCTGGAGATATGTTTGAAATCACTGCCAAAGCGTTTGCTAAAACCATGCAAAAGCTTAGCTCACTTTACTCAATGGTGTCATAAACGTGGCCGGAACCTGTGGATATTTATGATTTTTTTTTCTTTTTTTTTTTTAATTTTTTTTGGGTGTGGGGGGGGGGGGGGGAATTACCTTTTGGTGACCATTTCTCAGATTAATGCCATAAAAAGAAATTTGGTAGTCAATTTGTAGCAAGTTGACACCTCTAATCTGTATCTGAGGTGAGGGAGACTGGATCAATGAGGGGTTGCTGCTTTGGTCAGAGCTGGGCTTGAGCCTGCTAGCAGGTACGGTATATAATATGCCAAACACTAATCCCTCTTTGTCTGGACTCCATGTCCTGGCAGCAGGTCCGGTGTCTCTTTCGTAATTTCCTTTTTCACTTTCTAAAGGCTGTGCCTCAAGTTTAACACAATGCCCATAAACCAAACCTTTCTCTGCTTGTGGATCATATAATAATATGATTAAGCAAAAAATTTAACCCACTATTAGGTTCACTAAAAAATCTTGTTTGTAAATGTGTTAGACACAATTGATGTGATATTATGGGTTAATAAGAGTAAAATAAAGTGAGATTATAGATCAAAAAAATATAATGATAATCCCACTATTTTTAGTTTTTATTGGCCCGTGACACCACATGACTGTGTCATAGTTACATGAAAGACCCACTCTAGGTTCACATGTAGTAGCCATGTACAAATCTTGCAGGGTAAATTGAGTGGTCTTAGAGCACTTCTTGCTAAGGAAAAAGTCTTGGGTTCAACTTTCACCACTTCCCTTCAAGGTCACTCTCATAGATTTTGTCTTATACTTGATTAGTATATATAAGACGAAAGGACTGCATATGCCCAAATAATTAGTTTGGTGCAAAGTATATGGAACCTCTTAATATCCAACAAAAAGGTCCATATGTACAATTCTCTACATATAATTTAACTTATTTATAGGTTTTTTTAAAAATTTAATTTATTCATGTATGGTAGTACGTAATTCATCCCATTGCAATACAAATATTGTGCTAGGATAGTTTAATGATATTTCTCTACAAGATTGATAATGTTATAGGAATTTTTTATAGTATTTAAGAAACATGGGGGGAAGGTCAATGATATTGTTGAAATTCTTATTGTTGGCTTAGGGGAAATGATAGCATGACAGAGTGTCATTGCTAAAATCAAATCATGATCATAAAAAATATGGACTATGAATTTTTTAAAGAGGATGAAAATTCATTTGTGATCATGCTTTGGTTGTCATTGCTCTGTCATGTCAATGTGATCTTTCTTTGCTCTTTCCTTCTTTCTTTTTTTTCTTTTTTTTGTTTTTTTGTTTTTTTTTGTTTGGGATAATGGAGGAACCATTCCACAACAGTGCCTTTTGGACCCACACATATATAGAACCTAAATCTCATGGGAGACTAGCGCAATAACTCACCCCACGGCAACCCACTTAAATCTTAAATTATCCTAACATGAAATCGAATTGATGACTGTGCACTTAATCACACAATCACAAGCCACTTACCAATTAGGCTGCCCAAGTTTGCTCCTCCCCTTTTAATATCGCCAAGGTGCATGTGTAATGAAGTTAATTGTATAACAAGAAAATTATATGACGTCTTTAAATTGCAACCCCTTTTTTCCATAATTTTTTTTTCCTTGATGTATTGGATAAGAGACATAATAAATAATTAATATTTATCACGCAACTATTAATTAATATGATGAAAATAAGTGACCTTGCGGAAACTCGAACCCATGACAAAGCTGAAGGGTGTTTTTGCTTCGTCGAGGCCAAAAAAACTACTCGTCTTCTTTCAAAATTGGGAGATTAATTGAAGCCATAAAAATCCCATTTTATGCACGTGCATTGAAAAATAAGTTGATTTGTATCTAAATCAAAGGAAAAATAAATTATAATTCCTTCAAACTCCACAAAAATCAAAATGAAATGAAAATTTCAAACGCTTCTACGATGATGGCCATCTTATTCTTTTACTATGAGCTCTCCCACATTTTTAGCCATTTGAGGCACAATTTTAAGAAAGGTTCCATGTCATCATATTATTGCATCTAATGAATTGTATAAGGCGTAATGTGAAAGGAAAAAATTGGCAATTAGCTTTTGCTAAATGAAAAGTACCGAAGAGTAAAATTAGAATTTCTCATCAAATCAAACATTTATGGCCTGTTTAACTGTTCAATTTGAAATTAAATAATTTAATAAATTTTACATAGGGTTAAAGGCATCTATCATCTTGAATTAACAAATTCAAGAAAATGATAGTTATTATCACAAATAAGAGTGGTAATTCAAAATAGTGATATTTCATGAATTCCATAAAATTGATTCTACAACATCAACTATAATGATAACTATAATTTTTTAAAATATTCTAATTCAAGGTGATAAATTTATGCCTTCAACTCAATATAAAATTTCTTGAATTATTTAATTTCGAATTGGACAACCAAACAGGCCATTAGTGGATAAAACCACTTATAACTTTATAAGCATCTTACGGCCTACTTGGGAACTTTAGAAACTGGATCACATTAGGTTCAATCTCTAATTGTTTTATGATTTTTAAATAAACCAACTCATGGTTGGTTCTAAAAAAAACCGTGTTTATGTCTTATTTTTAGAATAAAATTTAAATTGATTATTAGGAAAAAAAAAAAACTTACAAAACAATGTGAAATTAGAACTAATAAGATTTATTGGCTAGGTTTTTAGGTTTGTTAAATATCTCGCAATACTCTTATCCATCAAGTTGGTCAACCTCACACTCATGCAACTTCTAAAAACAAGACCCCTAGAGGCTAATGTGTTCTAGTTGACAATGACTAAGATTGACAGACATCAAAATGTAGTAAAAAATGCATCCACAAGTAACTTAAGCTATATAAAAGGGGCCTTTGATTCCTTTCACAATGTACGCTCCATCTCACTAGAGAAGGTATTATATCTCTCCTTCATATTTCTAAATATTTTCTAATTCAAGCTTTGGAGTGTCTTATTCAGGCATCATGCTGATCTCAATCGCATTTGACATCGGGATGAGTTGAAACAAGAGTCTTTCATCTTGTTGCTTTTTTTTTTTTTTTTTTCACACTAAGGTTGTCTGATTTTTTACCTGATTTCCTAAAACACGGATAAAGTCATCGCCACTCTACATCAATTAACATTCAATATATGCCCGATTGATGAGCTGGTGGTTGATCATAATAACAAGTGAGAATTCGAACCTAAAGAATTTTTGTGTCAACTCTCAAAAACCATCGATTGACCTTTTGATTCTTTTATTTTATTCGTGTGAGAATCTACTGACACATTACATATATACCTAATCAAAAACATGTTATAATGGAGTTACATGCAGTGATCAATGTTTCACAAGGAATTTTTAGTCCATCGTTGTTGAATGGAGGAAAAAAAAAAAACCAAAAGAACTTTAATTTGCTGACCGGAATTAATTACATGATTATAAGATTCCCCACCCGATCTGATAATAAGGCGTGTGTATCTTAGAATTCATGCATATCACTTAAAAGTAGGGGAGCGCGTTAGCACAGCAACCACTTTCCCCATAAGTTTCACGCTGTGAAAATTCCACCTTGGTGAGAGCTTCCAAAAACTAATACCTGACTGTCAATTTCTTATAAACTAGTTAGTAACTTCGTACAAATTGACTATCAAGTTTTTGGTGTTGGGTATTAGTTTGGGAAGCACACACCGACATAGAATTTTCCCAATTTTGATACCCGTCGTTAATGTCCTTTCAAATTCCTCCCCGTGGACCTCTTTGACCTTTAGAAAATTACAAATCGACCGAAATGGAATCATTAAATATTTGAGAAGTTTACTCACCCAATCATAAAAGACTAAAATCCATGTTCTTGCAAATCATGTGCAAATTGAGCCATCCATTATAAGGGAGGTCCAATACAAATTATGGTATAAGATTAAAATTGTAAATGAAATCTTTTCACTGAAGCTTAAGAAAAAAATTTTAAAAAGAACTTTTTGTATATGATCATTTAACGAGTAGATTAGGCCAAGTCTTTTAGGAGAGTAGGACCTAAGAAAACCGTTGTTTTTGTTTTTTCTTTGCTCTCTTTCTTTTTTTTTTTTAACAAAGATTCCTAGGACTTTAGTCCTATTTAATCTATTGGACATGTATAATATCTTCGTTTCATACGCACCAAACAATTATCATATCCTTTAAGCCTGGGAGTAAATTAATACTATAAAAAAAATCAGTACTTTTATAAGATTTCAAACGCTCAACTAAATTCCTTCAATTAGGCAAGCTCCTCATTTGCTACCTTCTTGAGTAGGCTATGATCCAGAACTCAAATTTCCATGGGTCACAGAGAAACCCTCTTCTACCCTGGTAAAATAGCTATTGAATTTCAACCGAAAAAAAAATAAATAAAAAAGCTATTGAAAACTAGTGTAAACTTGATTAGAGCCACTGCCCCAGAGCTAAACTTCCTGGTCCTCCTGTTTTGTACCTTTCATCTTTAGGGTCAATATGGACATATCTCATAAAGCTCATGTGTACAATATCGTCTTTTCACTCCAAAACCCTATTCCCTCTCCCCCTCTCTCTCCTCTTTTTTACCGTTTTGCACCAAAAACGGAGAAAAGTCACCGTCTCTGGTCTTGTCATTTAGCGCTTCGCACAATAGAGAGAGGCAGAGCCAGCCAGCCAGCCAGCCAACCAAACATAGACAACCATTTGGTCATGGTTTTAGGGTTTTGGGGACATGGGCTTCTTTTGTAAAACTGTACAATAGAAACGCAAAGGAAATTCTTGATTTTTTTGATCCAGAAATTACCAATGCATCCCACTCTTTCACGGTAATTCTTTTGACTATTGACTTATAACAAATTGACTACTGATTTTACTATAAATTATTATAAACACAAACAAGTTGATAGTCAAAGCACCCTTTTTGGGAATTACTCCTAATAAGGCAACTGCATTGGTAATTTCCCTTTTTTGATTTGGGTACATTAAAATATGTAGTATATTTCACTCATATTTTAATGGGGTTTCCTTGTTCATACACCCCTCCTTTAATTAAATGAGGCCAACCTCTCTACCACTCCTGTTATTCATTGGTAACAGTACCTGTAGTAGCAGTTGCAGGCGCCGTTTCTCTTTTCTTACACTCCTTCCCCTCCTCCTTTCTTTGCCCTCTTCCTCTCCCCTTCCCTTCTTTGCCCTCTCTCCCTCTCTCTCTCTCTCTCTCTCTCCTTCTCTATATATATATATATATATAGATATTTGCTGGAGCATATGCTGATCGCTGGTCTACCAGTGTCCTTATAAACCCTGTGACAATTGCTTTTCTTTTTCTCTCTCTCCCCTCATCAAAATTCTCACAATAAAAATGGTGGGTTTCTCTTTCCACTCTTTCTGTCTCTGTCTGTCTTTACTTTTTCTAGAGAAATTAATTGGAATTTTCATGTGTGGTTTTGTTTCAGTTGGTTTCTTCTTCTTCATCACTTCCTCGCTGGCTGGAACACCTCCTTGGGGAGAAGTTCTTCAACGCATGTTTAATTCACGAGTATGCGAAGAAGAATGAAAAGAACATATTTTGCTTGGACTGTTGCATCAGTATCTGCCCTCACTGCTTGTCCCCTCACCGCTCTCACAGGCTCTTGCAGGTTCCTAGATTCAAAATTCACCATCGAAATTGCGAAGTTCTTCATATCCCTTCTCAGAGTTCTCTTACTTTTGTCTCTTTTATAATTAATTATAATTGTTAACAGTTTGCACATTTTTTATCAGATAAGAAGGTACGTTTATCATGATGTTATAAGGTTGGATGATGCTGGGAAATTAATGGACTGCAGCTTTGTTCAAGTAAGTAATAAATTTTAAAAAATTCAGGAAAAAATTAGAGAAAATTCATGTTTAGATTCCTCCCTTTACTATGGTGTTAATCTCTCTCTCTCTCTCTCTCTCTCTCTCTCTCTCTCTCTCTATATATATATATATATATATATATGTATGTATGTATGTATGTATGTATATGTGTGTGTGCTGAGAAATGAATCCATTTGTGCCTTTTTTCAGAGGAAAACAGAAAAACCCATGTTTGAAGTTGTCCTTTATACCTCGTTTTTTTGCTTTATCAGCCTTGTTTACTCTCTCTCTCTCTTTCTGTATATATATATATTTATATATATATTGTTCATATGCATGCTGTTCAAAGAAAAAGGGGAAAAATCTAGTAAACCCATGTTTGAATTCCCCTATTCACAGTTTACACCATATTTTCTTGTGTTTTACCCAATTGCGTTGCTCTTTCTCTCACCCACTTACTCTCTCTATAGGCATACACGACTAACAGTGCAAAAGTGGTATTTTTAAACCAAAGGCCACAGACACGGCCATTCAGAGGCTCCGGCAGCATCTGCAGCACCTGTGACAGAAGCCTGCAAGATCCATATCTCTTCTGTTCTCTCTCCTGCAAGGTAAATCACCCATTTTCTCACACTTCAAAACCCCTTTAAAAAAAACCACCGCCATCTTCACTTCTCTCACATACCCATTTCGCCCTCCCACTCTTCCTCATATAACCGAAAGGTCATTTTATGGGTCTTCTTCCTCTCTTTCCTCTCATATCTCACTCTTTCTCACCATATATACGTGTATTGGCAGATTGACCATATCTTGCGAACGGAAGGTGGGCTTTCAAATTACCTATACAAGTGCGAGTTCTTGCAATTATCTGAACCGGGTTGTGAGCTAGAGGACGGTCAGATGACGCCGGAGTCAGTCCTTGAACCGGCCGGTTCGTTGCGGACATCTTCAGGGTCCAGTGGGAATGGCGGCGTGGGGTGTAAAACCCTTGTTTGTACCGCAACGACCGAGATTGTGAGGAAGAAGAGGAGTAGCATTACGGCGTATCGGGGTTCGTGCAGACCGGTATGTTCGCCGGTTTCGGAGGTTTCGGTGAGTATGATGAACCGGCGGAAGGGGACTCCGTCCCGGTCCCCTCTATACTGAATTTCTGTGTACGGATCGGAGTTGTGATGACTGATTGGAGAGAGAGGGGTTAAAGGCCGGTTTGGGGACATACTTTGTCTTTAATTGGTTTGTGAGGGTCTTTTCGGGGCCCAATTTTGTAGAGGAATTTCTCTCTCCCTCCCCCCTCTCTCTTTCAATTCAAAATTGCTCAATTGTGTCCTTTATTAAACTTTTACAGAGTAATAGTGAAGTAACAGTGAAAAAGGGGCCCTGTTTTATTGCCTTTTCTCCAATATTTTGGGTATTAATTTTAATTTTCTTTTTTTTTTCCCCTTCAATTATATTATCTCTCTTTTATTTGCTCAAACTTAATTTAGAAAATAGTTAATTTAGGGGTGGAAACCGTGGAATGGATATTATTGAAAAGTAGAATCATATTAGAGGAGTGTTCGTTTAATTACATAACACAAATATCGTCATATACATCATCATTTGGAATCGAACCCAAAACCTCTATAATACCCAAGTTCTTATTAGCAACATAGGACGTGCTTAATAGAGAGTGTTAAACAGAGGGATAACAAATTTGGTAAATAAAATGTGTTCATTTTTTTCCATATGAAAATTTAAAATTTGTTCATTTTAGACACCTACTTGCACCTTTCTAATCAAATTCATGAGAGGGTGTGGGGTGTGGGGTGTGGGGTGTGGGGTGGCTTATTTTAGTTTTTAGAGGTGGAAAGGGGCATTTTGAACAAATTGTTCAAGTTTAAGGAGTATATATACTCAACTAATTTCCAATCATTGTTGGGGGGGCTTTTCGGTGAATAGCTCAAATTAATTTTGGCTGGGGTTATGGAGCAAAGTTTGGCAGAAGTAAAAGGTGGAAAGAAATAAACTTTGGCAATACTTGGGGGACCCAGGCTGGTTTGGAAGCAGAAACCCTAGAATTAATAGAAATAGTAATAAGGTATGACACACTATGGACCCACCAATCTTGATGGAAATCCTAGAATTGCAAACCCAACAGGCTCCTCTTCTCTTTTGTTTCTTTCCTCATTTTCCTCTCTTTTCTTCTTCCCTAGAACAGAATAGTGACAAAATGAAAAGTAATGTTTTCTTCAATTATTTACTGTTTTCCCTCCCCCAATGTCTCTTCATTTGAGAAGAGAGAAATCTCTTAACTATTTTTTAGTCTCCAATTAATATAGTCTACATTTATAGGGAACTTGTAACATCATTTTTTTTTTAATAATTATATTAAATATAAACTGTAGTGAGGGATTGTTTTGTATCTATTTGTATAAAGAGTTACAGCACAACCAAAATATGTGTAGCAAATCCAGTGGGTTAGTCTAGTGGTTGAGCACTTGGTCACAAAGTGGCTATCTTAAGCGGATGTGAAAAATCCCGAATTTAAGTTTCAGCATTTTGGAAAAAAAATTTCTAAACCAACGATTTATCGTTGTCCACTCATCATAAGAATGATTAGTCTCTTGATTGTCAACTTTATGGATACACTGGGTCAAAGATCAAAAAAAAAAAAAAAAAAAAGTGTATGCCAAGTTTTTAGGGGCGACGGTTTTTGGGTGATTGAGAAAAAAATCATATATAAATATTTTATACAATTAAATGTATTAGTAAGATTGATGAACACTAGTACAATTGTGGGTATTCGTGGATGCGGCCTAGATGGCATCTTGGCATTCATCTTATCTATCTTTGTAACCTAATGATTCAATCTTATCTCTTGGTTTGCCTTTATTATTCTATCTATATCTTTTGGTTTGCCCTTCTTTTCGTAACCTAATGATTCAATTCTATCTCTTGGTTGCCTTCATTATTCCATCTATATCTTTGTTTTTCTGAGTTATGATAATTTTTGATTCATGAAGAGGTTTACGTGACTGCGTCTAAACAGATCATCATTACGAGTTATAATAATAGTTGGACTCAAACGATTAATAAATGTTGAAAAGGAAATGAAAAGGACAGTTCTGCTTTATTGTTTTTAAAAAACTTATGTTCCAAGGAGTCACTTCCAATTATATAGGCAGGCTAGGCACCTTGTTATATTTTTAGATTGATCTTTTTTGCTGCAATGGAAATTTGTAAATTTGAGAGAAGCAATGATAATTACAAATTAGATATCCAAACAAGTCTTAATTGTTTCCTAAAATCATTTTCTAAGACTACTTTTCTGAGTGCCAAAACAGTGCCTACTGAAAATTATTCACTTCCCTTTGACTATCTCTTTCACGTCCCATTCTATATATCAACTTTGACTTCTTGGAACCTGCCATTTATAATATAAGTTTTATTATTTTTTAGTTTAGTTTAGCCCATTGGCACGCATGAACACAGCATACACTTTACACAATTTCTTATGGCTATGCCAGTTTTTTGTTTGGTTTGAGGAAAAACCAAATCCCTCCTCAGCAATGGACTCCAATCTAGAGCAAGAATTCCCACTTTTATGCCATGTTTGTTTGGTTGGAATGGAATGGGTGGGAATGGAATCTGATTCCATATTCAAAATAATCTTGAATGGAATGAGATTAAAATAAACATTGTGAAATGAATATCATTATAATTCATTATTACTGTTTGATTTCATTCCCATTTAATTATCTAATCCAAACATATTGTTTGAAATGAATTGGAATGAAATTCCATTCCAGCCATTCCATTCCCACCAAACAAACATAGCCTTAGTATAGTATGATGCTTTTTATACAAAGATAGGTAAAGCAATTTTTCTTTTTTTGCTTTTTTTTTTTTTTTCCTACTTGGATTTAATGGCATGTTTCATCCCAATAGGGATGTAAGGTTTCTAGAGGTTTTGGTTTCGACTTTACGTGGTGTATGTGTGTTTTCTTATCGTTTGGCAAAAAAAAAAAAAAAAAAAAAAAAAAAGATAGCTAATCAATACTATTATAGAAATAAATGGTTCCATAAGTTATCCTCATTACTAATTTGTAAGTAGAAAATCAATCCACTACAAAATAAAAAACCAATGGCACTGAATATAATTTGAATTAGAGTAGATAAAACTATTTCATCCACAATCTTGATTTCTTTATCTTCAATGTGTCAAGATTTGATATCTACTCCAAGACACATGCTGAAATACATAGGAAATATTGCAAATGACATAGAAGAACGTGAGAATATATGGAAAATAGTGTAAATTGCATAGAAAAATGTGAGAATATATATAAAACTATGTAAATGTATTTTTCCATACAATTAGTGATTCATTAAGAAATCCCATGATAAAATGATGGTGAGCAACTGAGCATACCATTTTTCTAGTATGGAGTGGGAATGAGTTGAGAAGAACCCTTATTTCTACATTCCCCAATGTAATAAAATTACAATCCTTGGGAAGGAACCAGGACCATTCCAGCCTAGGATGAGAAATCCTATTCCCAAACTACTCAGTTAGTGCAATAATTATCCTTTTTATACAAGGATTAAGCTGTTGTTACCATAAGAATGGGAATTAGTTTAGAAAGCACTCACCCAAGTGGAATTTCCCCTAATTTTCGCCCATATACGTAGGTCTATGTTAAGGACAAAACTTCAGCTAGTCCAATCTAAGAAAAATTATATAGGTTTCCCATTAGGTTTCCCATCATATGTTTTTTCCTTTTCTCACTAAGTAGTTTCCTGTCTCTTCAAAAATGCCTACATGGAGTCCCTCATTTTTTTCTAGACTAACAAAAAAAAAAAAAAAAGGCCCCTCATTTGAAAAAAAAATAAAAATAAAAATACATGTGTTCGAGTCTTTTTTCACATTGGCTTCACAATAACAGAAGTTTGTGTCTTTGTTCTCTTATTATCAAATGCACTAACTTGTGGGTTGTCTACTCATCACAATTCACAAGGGATTAACTAGTCTAAATCTAATCTTATGCGATAATTAGGGTAGCCCTCAGTGAGAAAAAAAAAATACAAAAAAAAAGAAAATGAAAAAGGTAAAAAAGGGCACCAATTTGAATTTGAACCCACTTTAGGATTTGAACAAATTGCCCCCTTTTTGTTTCTATCGTTTCTCTAATCTCTACGACTCAGTTATCTCAATTTCACTTCAAACACCATTGGTATGAGGATTTGTGGAGGGGAGAGGAGCATTTAAATCACTTCTTCCCAGGCCAACAGTCAACCTAGCTTAAATTATCTTGCATGTACGAGTATCTGTACCAATGTCCTTTAAAATATTTTAAAAAACAAAAAAAAGGAGGGAGTACTAAAGGGTAGAAAAATAGGTGAAAGATTTGGTAACCATACATACACTGAGCTATAAAGCCTTTACTCACCTAAAATGCTCTATGGCTAACAAATGCCAATTTAACTTGGGCAATTCAATCATATCCATCTCTAGCACGCCCCCATGCTGGCCGGGCTTGGTGACTGAATTGTAGTAATAACTTTGTGAGAGAAAAAAGTACTTTGATAGGTACAAGAACTTAAAAAGTTATAAGAAGGCATTGATATGTGGATTTGTAGAGGGGGCGAGGAGCATTGAAGGCTTCATATAGATCGTGTTGATATTTGGTCCTATATGGTCCAACTTGTTTGTTCCCTCTCCCGGGGGCTTCTTAATTTTTCAACAACCTTGGTACAGCATATGGTGAAATAATTAAGGGGCACAGGCCCCCCCTCCACATCCATGAGAATCCATGGGGATATGGCAGCTTCATTAAATTCCTTTGGTCCATTACCCACCAACAAAATTGGAAAGGAAACAATACAATTCCTTGCACATTTTCTTTATGCTCCAAGTTCCATTAGGATTGAAGTATATTTTAATGTGAAGCTTGGGAAAACTTCATCATATATCTTCAATTAAATGAGTAAAGACGATATTTAATTCTAACCCATTTAGTTAAGACTCATTGTTACTGTATAGTATTGAAAGTGCAATCCATCTTCTAGAATAGAACCATTCAAGCATGGATCTCACATGCCTTATAATTAGGACCTTAGGTGTCCACACATGCAGAGTCCCACTTGCATTGCAGTGAGAGGTCTATACATGCATAGGGTCTCACATGTTTTGCAATGAGGTGTCCACGTAGGCATGAGGTGTCATATGCTTTGAAATGACTAATGGGGGATCTACACATATATAAGTCCCATGTGCGGTTTTACTTTGGTTGGATGCATAAGATGGGGTATTAAAAGACTCCCATTAGTTTTTTTTAAAAAAAAAATTAAAAAAAAAGGTTAAAATAGTCATTTAAGAAGATGGAGTCGGTTTCTCTTCATCATCACTACCCTCTCATGTTCTCTCTCTCATTAACCACTTAATAGCAGTTTTTGTCTTCAATTTGAATTCAAAAATTATATTTTTATCACTTTTGTCAGTATTATTTTGTTGGAATATATAATTTTTTTTTTTTGGCACACTTGTTGCGGGTGCTCCAAAATATTGTGTATCTATAATTTTTTTCTAATCACACATTTGACCCTTCTCACCTTTTTTTAGCCCTTTCTTCCTCAGCCTTTTTTTTTTTTTTGGTTAGTCCTAGAGGGGCTTCCCACTTATTTTGGATAAATTTTTAAAATAAAACAAAATTTGACTACGCTGAGTCCACTTCTTTTAAAAAGTCTTATGTGCTCCATCATGTAAGTGTGCATGAACTACATAGATTTTTGAGAAAATATCCAAAACCTCCCTAAAAATTAAAATCATATCCAAAAACCCCATTAAATATTTTTTGTATCCATATAATCCAAAAAAACCAAGAATTATATACATTAACTCCAACCAATTAAATTTGTGTTTACTGCTGTTAAGAAAAAAAAAAAAAAGGAAGACTAATCCGACTAAAATACCCTTATTTGCCAATTAATATGTTTAATAAAAAAATGGCCATTTAATTGAATTTCCCCTTTCGCCCTGCTCTCTTTTCAATTCATCTTTGGTTTTGTTTTTTCTATCACCGAGCCAGGAAGAGGTGTGAAAGAGGAAATTTAGATAAATGATCATTTTTGTTATTAAACATATTAATTGTCGAATAACGGTATTTTAATCAGATCACTTTTTTTTAAAAAAAAGCAATAAACAAAAATTTAATTAGTTGGAGTTAATAGATATGATTCTTGTTTTTTGGATTAGATAAATAGAAAAACATATTTAATGGGGTTTTTGAATATGATTTTATTTTTAATGGAGGTTTTGGATATTTCCCCGCAATTTTTTGGGGAGTGCATTTAAAAATTTCGGATTTATTTCCTCATAATATGAGGGACACAAATCTCATTTAATAAGCGCTTATTTCCCTACCATATCTTTTGAGATCACCAATCTGACTTGCTTCTTTAAAATAAAAATTAAAAAAAAAAATACAACTCAACTTGTCTAGTCGAGTCCAGCCTATCTCGTAAAACATCAGAAAATACAAGTCAAAGAAAAAATTGAATTTACACTAAACTTTGCTGTCATCACAAAAATAAGTCCAGACTCTCAATAATGAGAAGACAGACAAAATTGCAAAAAGGATGACACTGCCTTAGTATTTTACGAGGGGAAATTTTATTTTAATTTCCCAAACCTTATACAGCTTTGGGGTTTGGGATTCCTGCAAGATCTCGCATTCACATTTGGCTGCCTTGTACGGACCAAAAATTGGAATTAATAATTTTTCTTAAAAGATACTGTTAATAATATATGTTCTTGGTAAGTCTAGTGACTCGAGTCCTAAATGGTGTTCCATCTCTCTTTTATCAAAAATTTAAAAATAAAATCCCTTAAATCATACTTCTTCTGTTCTTATTTTATTATCCTCCTATTCTTTTTGGGATGTTTCAAAATTATCGTCAATTTGTTACATAAAAAAAGTCAATGATTTTTTATAATTCGTTTCCTAAAATACCATTTTTCATGAGTATTTAATTTATTTTTTCAATGAGGACAAAATTGGAATGATAGGGTATATATTGTGCCTTTCAAGCCTTGAAACTTATTACTTGTACTTTATTACTCCCATCGCTTTGTATTGATTGTCTTCTATTTCATTTTGGGCCGTTTCAAATTATTGTCATATGACTTTATTTGTTGTAGAAATTTTAGTAGCACGAGAAATTCTGTTTTTTTATAGCCAACATAGTAAACTGTTACAATTTGCTGTAAAAATTTTAATAGCACGAAATAGTAAAATGTGACGGTTTTCGGATGAATTTTGCAACTTTTTGTAAATAACATTTTATATTATGCCATTTTTTCTCCATTCTAAATACGAATGAGTTTCAAAGAAAAAGAAGAAGAAGAAGAGGAGAAGATGAATGAAGAAGATAGTGATCTAACTGGTGTGATGGGTTAGGGCTTGTTTTTTTTTGCTGAGATGAAGGCGGAGGAGAGTTACGAATCTCATAGAGATTGCTAAAGATGGAGAAGGTCAGTGATAGGGTCGTTAGAAGTCGAACAATGTACGATAGGTAGTCGGAGTTCGATCGTCGGTAGAAGTCATCACTAGTGGTAACCATAGAAGAGAAAGAACGTACTCTGTGTGTGTGTGTGAGAGAAAAAGAGAGAGAGAGAGAGAGAGAGAGAGAGAGAGAGAGCGTAGGGGGTGAGAGTGAGGGTGAACAATGGGTTAGTTGTATATAACGAGTGATTTTGTCCATTCATGCTCAAAAGGAATTATGAGAGAAACAAATTTGTTTTAGGTTCTATTGTAAAAAGTATCTTATACTAGGGGGTTTTAGCCAAAATAACCCTTTTTTTTTTCTTTTTATAAACAGGGGAACCATCCTATAGCAAAGGGATTCAGATTTGGTTCAGTTGGCTACTTTTACTACATGGTGCAGTAAACGTGGGAAAGGAGGAGAAATAGAGGGCTATTAGGCATTGGGCGTCAAATGCATCTCTCGAGTTTCAGCCCTCCATTTCTCTTTCTTATCATATGTCATCGATTCTACATTTACTGCACCATATAGTAGCTGTACCAAATCGAAATCCCTAGCAAAGGCCCTTTGGACCCACCCATGGAACCAAAACCCCTGGGGAGACTAGTGTAGCAACCTACTGCCATGGCCCCCCACTTAAATCTTGGGTTGTCCTAGAAGGAAATCGAACCTGTAACAATACACCTAATCACACAATCACAAGTTCGCCTTTATCAAGTGGACTATCCAAGGGTGGATGGTATTAAGTAATTAATTATTAGTTATTAGGTAATTATCTAATATTAGTAATTATTTTAGTAAGTTTCTATTATCTATTTTGGTCAATTTCTATTTTCTAATTTCCTTGTTCTACAAGGACTAGGTCTTATATTGTTATTTTGGTTATTTTCTTATTTCCTTGTTTTACAATGACTAGGTCTTGTTAGAACTCTATATATAGGCTTGTAAGTCATTCTTTTGGAGGAATTATAGAATACTGAGAATTAACAGCTTTGAAACTTTCTTAAAGGGTGTGATTGCCTTCTCTCCTAAGGGTGAATGCTTAGGAAACCCTAGGAGTGATTGCCTAGGTTTCTTCTTCTTCTCTTCTTCTTTATTCCTGTTTTGCTGTATTTTTCTTTTCTTCAAAAACCACCAATAACTTTTATTTTTAATCTTTATTACATTAGACCCTACTTTTTATAACCCTAAACCTTTTTTAACCTTTAAGCCTTAACCCTAGCATTCAAAAGCTTAAAGTAGTTGCAATTAGACCAAGAAATAGCTGCTGTCCAGAATTTCCAGTAGCTAGCTTATTTTTGGATTTCTAGTAGCTTCCAACCTTAATAGGCTTAACCAATCACCACCGTTTTAGTAACCTTATTTAGTTACTAAAAAAGTTCTTGATTGCTTTTAGTAGGTGTCCTAAAAGCAAGGATTGAAGACATAAGGACATGTGACCGTCACCAATCCAAGCCACCGGTCCAATCCAGTTCTGAAAACAGTGCTTATCTCTTCTTTAATGGTTGTCTTATTTCTTTTAAATGAAATGTAAAATAATATTATAGGCCTGTTTGGGCGTCCAATTCAAAATTAAACAATTCAAGAAATTTTACATTAACTATAATTACAACTCCAACAATTTAAAATATTCTAATTCAATGTGGATTTATACATAGTACACATTAACCTCATCAAACCCAGTAGTTTTTCTGAAGGAAAACCATCTAGTTTGCAATATGATAGGCATGGGTAGGATCATAACCTTCTATAGAGTTGCCGATCAAACCTTTCAAGTAATATGTACATTTCTCTAATGAGATATACATGTACCCCTTGACTTATGGAGTGCATAATATGCAACAATGTTAGGAATTGGATCCTTGCTAACTTCTATAAGCACCTTCATTTCCTTCAAGGCCAAGTGATCATTCTTAATTGGAATACTTTTGACAGCGACCAACCTCTCCCCAAACATTCCTTCAAAAATGATTGTTCCGTCACTTCTTCTTCCGATTTGTGTGGAGGACATGGACAACTGATTATGAATTTCATAATATTTTGATTTGTTGGTCCTCTTCTTCTTGTGGATATTTCGTCTCGACTGGGGCTGGGGTTGGGGCTCTTGGGCGCCAAACACAACTTGCGAAAAATAAATACCACAGCAATGCAGCATGCTGCCAAAAATAGCGCTAACAACCCAAAGGGTTCCATGGTCTCATCTATGCTAGCGATGAGAGCTCACCTTCCCTTCATTCTAAAGTAAATAAAGAAAATTGTGAATAAAAAGGCTCAAATCCATCAAACAGGTGATATTTTGAATTGGAAACTTGGAAAATAAGTTCTACACTGACATAAGGATATAAGTAGAAGAGTATGTCTCAGACAACTAGATGTAAACAGTAATTGCCCCATTCTATGCATTATGTAAAGATATCTTAAATAATCAATAACCTTTACTAGATCTAAGAGAAAATTGAATAGCCAACGCCGTTCAACGTAGACCGCTAATGCAGTTGACTTATCCGACGTTCTCACCGCAAGAGAGTAGGAGAGTGGAATGGAGATGAAACCCAAAATTTTTTTTCCCGGACAAATAGAACCCATATTTTGATTTTGCATAGAAAAAGGGACTTTTGTTTCTTCATAGGTTGGAGAAGCTTCCCACTAGCCAACACTAAAGTTATGTCTTTTTTTGCATGATAGTATTTTTGACTTTTTCTCCCCTTTTTTATTTCATTAGATTCTAGCTATAAGCATTTAGGACCAACCAATTAAATCCAACGGTTCTCATCCAACTATCCCGGTAAATTATGTAATGGGATATCCCTGCTAAGAACAAACCTATCTGAACTAGAATTACATATGAATAAATTATCAAAGTAATAAATATGTCTAGTTAATTACTAAATTAAGAAATACTTTAGATATATTCATCTACATTGCATCATGCAGAATTAAAGCAACTTACTGTGATATCCTTTAGTACTGATTCAAGAATCAGGGTATGGGTAAGGTTGAGGGGATAGATAAGATGAAGGAGAAGACGAATAAAGGTTTGGGTAATAATTTCAACTTTTATCCTGAATCAAATTTCAAGAAGGCAAAGAGAAGGAGAAGATGAAGTTGGAAAAGAAAAAAGTGATCTCTCAAAACCCCGATTGAATCTCTCTCCATTTTTCCTACTCTCAAATCCTAACCCAAAGGTGCTTTTTCTAGGCCAAAGCTTCTTCTCCTTCTCTGTCTTCTCCAACAGAGCTGACTCCTTTTGAGCAACCTTTGCCTGTTGACCACTACTTCCATCGTGTTGATACCCCAAAAATGTGAATGCACAAAGGTTGGGTTTAGATGTTAGAGAGGCTGGCAACATGTGAGGTGTAACATGTTCTCTCTGGTTATCATGACCAGAAGGTTATGGAGAGTTGTGGTTGGCAGTTAAGGAGAGGAAATGAGAGGGAGAGAGAATCTCTTTTTGTGGTGTCTCCCCCATCTTTGTGAGGGGAACCACCGCTTTCTTATGAAAGTAGGGGTGTATTTATAGACAAACACCACATATGTGGTGTAAGTCAACCATAGAGATGGTGACACATGTCTAATGTATGATGCCCTCTACTAGTGACATGTGTCCAATAATCTTATCCACCCTTTCTCCCTTCATAATTTAATCTTTTTTGGCCAGAGACTCAGTCTGAAGTATATAATCTTTGTGCAATATGTATGTTTGAGCGTCAGTGTAAATAATATGTTATCGACCTCCATCCCCAGCCAACATTTCTCATTGAGCCACTAAACCACAACCTCTTTAGAAGCTCATGGTATGATAGAAACAAAATATTTTGTGGGACTTATATGCCCATGTGATGTGCTCCTGACCCATACGTGACCCGCATGCGATGGTTAGGGCCACGTGTCAGGTTCAAACGTAGTGATGACCCTTGACCATTGACTAAGTCAACAATTGACTTCTGACCACTTGTCAAGGTAAGATTGGTGTACATATTATTTTTTAAGGGGACACACATAGATAAATCCATGTATTTGCACACTGCACGAACAGGTCACTGTTTGTCCAATCTTAATCTTTTTCTGTTATTGTAGTTGTGAATACGTATAGAGGGAGACTGAAAGAGAGGGAAATCCCATCAGGATTTTAAAGGCAACGGTGGTGAGTAAGGAAATAGTGTTTGTTTAACGTAGGAAGAAAAATTTGGAAAAAAACAAAAAATTTCAAAAATATCAGGCCATCAGGGTCTTAAAGGCAACCATGGTCTATTCTGTCAAGTTATAACCATGATTTACTGGTCTGGTCCGGTTCTACTAACAGTTGTTTTTATAGGGGCACTCGTGGTTAACTGAAAATCAAATTGGCCGGTTTCATTTAGTGTTTTTTTTTTTTTTTAATTCCAATTTTAAAAAATCAAATTAATTTGGTTTTGTTTTCGTTTGTATAAAAAATCGAACCAAGTTGGAAAAAAAAAAAAAAAAAAAACAAAGTATATATAATTGATTATAATAATTTTATTCATACTATTATATAAAGAGCAATAGCTAATGTGGCATAGCTCTTTGGCCTTCCCTCTCTCATTTTGTGCTCTTATTAACTATGGTTCCACTTTTTGAATGACGTAACATCAGTTTATTGGTCATCTTCAATTTGTTTTCAATAAAAAAAGTTTCTAAAAAATATTTTAATTGGGGCCACTAATTAAATAGAACACTCAAGAATTCTTAGTTAAGGTATGGTAATATTGAATACCGAAAATCACTATACCTTAATTAAACCGGCTTGACTCATAATTTCCAAAAGGGAGGTATTTTATATGTACTATTCCGTGCATTGTGTGGGTCACTACTCGTTTATATATACTAGATATTGCACACTTGTATTGCACATGAACTTTTGTCTAATAATAAATTGATTACATCAATATAAATTTATATAAATGTTAATATTTAAATAATAGAAATCATAATTCTATATGAGTTCGAAGTTATAGGAGCTAGCCTCACCCTCGCCAACAAAATTTAGAATATTATAATATAATAATAATTATTTGAAGAAAGTAATTTGGTTACAAAGTGCCTACCACATTTCTCTCAACCATTCGTACTATCATACTTCTTTCCCCCTCTTATTTACAGCCACTCTGGTAAACAACCACCTCCACACCACATTCCACTTAATCTGGTGAATAGATCTAAACTATTTTCTCTCAGTTATACTCAATGAATTACGACCAAGATTTGGTGATGATCTTCCGCTTCCTCTAATTTTTTTATTTTTATTTATTCATCCGTTTATTTTGTGGTATCGATTGTATTGATGTCCACTTTGTAAGTCTTCTTTCCTCAAGACCTTTTCTCACTTTTTCTTAATTTTTTTGAGACTCAACTTTTTTATGGCATCATTGTCTACATTTTGTGTTTTTTTTTTTTTTTTAGTTCACATAAATATTGAAAAGAGTTTGAATAGTTTTTCATACTTCTTTTTTTCCTTTTTTTTTTTTTTTTTTCATGTAGAGTTTTATCTATAGTTGTTTTTTCTTCCAATTTTTTTTTCCTCCAATCCCTAGCTTCACATGATTATGTTTTTTCTCAAAGACCTTTTTTTTTCACTTTTTCTCTATTTTTCAAGACTCCAAAGTTTTTCATGATATCTATATATGTATTTGGTTTATATAGAGATTGAAAAAAAAGTGGAGAGTTTTTCATACCCCTTTTTCTCACGTAGAGTTTTATCGTTTTTTTTCCTTCCCTCCTTCACGTGGTTATCAATATATTATTTATTTATTTATTAATTTGGCAAGTCAAGAAAAGACATTGATTTCATATGTGGATTTGTAGAGGGGATGAGGAGCGTTGAAGGCTTCATATAGATCGTGTTGATATTTGGTCCTACATGGTCCAACTTGTTTGTTCCCTCTCACAGGTGCTTCTTAATTTTCCAACAACCTGGGTACAGCATATGGTGAAACAATTTAGGGTCATAGGCCCCTCCACATCCATGAGAATCAATGGGGATATGGCAACTTTATTACATTCTTTTGATCCATTACCCACCAACAAAGTTGGAAAGGAAACAATTCAATTCCTTGCACATTTTCTTTATGCTCCAAGTTCCATTAGTATTGAAGTATATTTGAATGTGAAGCTTGGGAAAACTTCATCATATATCTTCAATTAAATGAGTGAAGACTATTTAATTCTAACCCATTTACTTAAGACTCATTGTTATTGTATAGTACTGAAAGTGCAATCCATCTTCTAGAATGAAACCATTGAAGCATGGATCTCACATGCCTTATAATTAGGACCTTAGGGGTCCACAGATGCATAGAGTCCCACTTGCATTGCAATGAGGTGTCCATACATGCATAGGGTCTCACATGTTTTGCAATGAGGTGTCCACATATACATGAGGTCTCATATGCTTTGAAATGACTAATGAGGCATCTACCCATACATGAGTACAATGCGGGGTTTTACTTTTGGTTCAACGCATAAGATGAAGTATTAAAAGACCCTCATTAATTTTTAAAATGAAAAAAAAAAAAAAATTTAAGGTTAAAGTAGTCATTTAAGAAGATGGAGTTGGTTTCTCTAGCTTCATCATCACTACCCTCTCATGTTCTCTCTCTCATTAACCACTTAATAACAATTTTTGTCTTCAATTTGAATTCAAAAATTATATTTTTTATCGCTTTTGTCAGTATTATTTTTTGGAAGATTTTTTATTTTTTTGGGCACACTTGTTGTGGGTGCTCCAAAATCTAGTATATTGTATATCTATAAATTTTTGCTAATCACACATTTGACCCTTCTCACCTTTTGTAATGTTTTTTTTTTTTTTTTTTTTTTTTTTTTTTTTTTTTTTTTTTTTTTTTTCGGTTAGTCCTAGAGGGGCTTCTCAATTATTTTGGATAAATTTTTAAAATAAAACAAATTTGACTACGCTGAGTCCACTCCTTTTAAAAAGTCTCATGTGCTTCTTCATGAAAGTGTGCATGGACTACATAGATTTTTGGGAAAATATCCAAAAATCCCCCTAAAAATTAAAATCATATCAAAAACCCCGTTTTGTATCCATCTAATCCAAAAAACCAAGTCATATTCATTAACTCCAACCAATTAAATTTTTGTTCACTGCATTTTTAATTAAAAAAAAAAAGTGATCTGACTAAAATATCCTTATTTGCCAATTAATATGTTTAATAAACAAATGGCCATTTAATTGAATTTCCTCTTTCGCCCCCCTCTCTTTTCAATTCATCTTTGATTCTTTTTTTCCATTAGTCATCACCAAAGCAGGAAGAGGGACAAAAGGGGAAATTTAGATAAATGACTATTTTTGTTATTAAATATATTAATTGTCAAATAAGAGTATTTTAGTTAGATCACTTTTTTTTTTTTTTTTTTTTAAAGACAATAAAACAAAAATTTAATTAGTTGGAGTTAATAGACATGATTTTTGTATTTTAGATTAGATAAATAAAAAAAATATTTAATGAGGTTTTTTGATATGATTTTATTTTTAATAGAAGTTTTGGATAATTCCCGGTGATTTTTTGGGGAGTACATTTATGAATTTCGGATTTATTATTTCGTTTACAGAAGGGGAAGCGGCTACCAACTTTTCCTCATAATATGAGGGCCACAAACACCGTTTAATAAGCGCTTATTTCCCGACCATATCTTTTGAGATGACCATTCTGACGTGCTTCTTTAAAATATCTATCTCGTAAAACATCAGAAATACAAGTCAAAGAAAAAATTTAATTTACACCAAACGTTGCTGTTAAAGTCCAGACTCTCAATAATGAGAGGCAGACAAAATTGCAAAAGGGATGAGCCTGCCTTAGTAGTTTAGGAGGGGAAATTTTATTTTAATTTTCCTCACCCTATACAGCTTTGGGTTCTCTTTGGTTTGCGGATTTTATCAAGGAAAAAAATATAAAATATAAGAAATTCTAATTTTCTTTATTTGGTTGCAATGAAAAATTGAAAGAAAAAAAAATTAGAATAATTTTAGCTTTATATGATTTTATCTTTTCCATTCATTTTCTTTCCTTTTTATTTTTTTTCCCTTCCTGTTTTTTTTCCTTGATAGAATCCATGAACTAAATAGAGGGTTGGGGTTTCCATCTCTCTTTTATCAAAAATTTAAAAATCCCTTAAATCATACTTTCTTTGTTCCTATTTTATTATCTTTCTGTTCTTTCTGGAATGTTTGAAAATTATTATCAATTTATCACATTAAAAAAGTCCATCACTTTTTATAATTCATTTCCTAAAATATCATTTTTCATGAGTATTTAATTTATTTTTTCAATGATTTATATACTTGAGGACAAAATTGGAATGATAGAGTATATATCGTTGTAAAAGTATTTAAAATGATTTTCTGAAAAACCGTGTTTTTTACAAAAGGAATATTAAGAATGGGGGGAGTATGAATTATTATTATAAACTATAGCCTTTTAAGCCTTGAAACCTATTACTTTTACTTTATTACTCCCATCGCTTTATATTGATCATCTTTTTTTATTTTTTTTTGGGCTGTTTCAAAATTATTGTCATATGACTTCATTTTAATCAACTATCCAAAATACCAATATCCATAATATTATATTAATTACATAATATGGACAAAATAAATTCAAATAATGATTTGTACTATATTTGGGGATAAAATTGAAATGTTATGTTACATTATAAATATGGGTGTAAAGGCATTTAAGAGAAATTCCCAAAAAACATGTATATTCAAATAAGACAATCAATATGAAATGGGAGGAGTATAATCAAAATTCATGACATAAAAACGGGTGCAACATAGATTTTGACCAAATTAATGCATGTATGGGGTAAAATTAGAAGAGCCAGTTTAGTTGCTAAGTCAAAATTTAGTGTAGGTTTGAATCTTGAGGGCTCTGAACTCTGGATTGGGCAAAAGACTTGAACTGAGATTGAGAGAAGAGATAGAATTGCACTCTTCATCACAAGAGGCCTGTTCCTTTGGCAGCCTATGAGATGGGCTCACATTTTCATTTTCCTTTTGTCAAGCTTTTAAACCGACAGACTTAGTGATATGTCATCACTTTTTGCTTGCCTCAAAATGATGATAAGATCTTCCTTCAATTATTCCAAGATTTGATGAAAATCAGAAAATTTATGGTCCTATAATTCAATGGCTTGAACTTAATTCCTTTACATATTAAGAAGTATTTTCAATAACCTTATAGAGCCTCTCAGTGGAAAGAGACAATTGCACCTCCTGCAGCTTTCCTCCAGCAGCCCAACAATGTCCCCCAACAACATGATGTACACTATATTCTTCTCCTTCAATTCCTCAGTTGAACCGCGACCACTCTTTCCTTCCAACATCACAGCTCTGAACAATTATTAAAGAAAACTGCAAAAACAAGATTCTAGAGCAGGATCAGCATGCCATGTGTATAATTCCTGCTTCTATAGGTGGACACTTTTTGACAAAGAGACATGCACAGTATAAAGAACGCAATTACTCCACTTTATACCATTTTTTGCAGGTCCCTTAGAGGGAGTCTCACTCTTCACTAATATTAAACCCATAGAAAAGATAAAGTAGGAATAATATATAAAGTTTGGATCGCAAATTATAAATTGTAACTCAATTAATAATTCGAGTAATGAATTGATGCAATTTAAATTTTAGACCTTAAAGTAAAATTTTGACCCAAGCTTTGGACGTTATAGTGTAATTTTCCTTCTATATATATAATACGGCTATGTTTCTATCAGCTTGCATTGGGGGTTGTACCCCTTGTATTGGTCTAATATACCTCATATCCCATTAATGCACAAGTTATAACTCTCAATGCAGGTGTTGATATAAGTTATATTGGCAAGTGCTTACCTGATCATCATTTTATATCAATCCTAATTAAGTCAACATGTGATGATAGAAGTTATATCAGCATTATGCATTGAGCGTTGTACCCCTTACATTAGCCTAATATACCTCTTAACCCACTGATGCACAAAGTACAATTCCTAATGCGGGTGTTGATATAAGTTATATCAGTACGCACTTACCTGATCATTATCCTATATATATATATATATATTGGTGATGTTTTAGTTTTGGGTAAATTGCAAAAAACTATCCCCCAAGTTTGGGGTGGGTTTCGGTTGGTATACTTAAGTTTAAAACATGTCAATTAGATACATAGACTTCAAATGTATTCCAATTTGGGGCCTACCATAACTCACTATTTGTTGACTAAACGAACTATTTTAATACTATGCCAACTTTGCCATTTTTATATACATAAATGCCTTATTTTACTCCGAGGCAAGATCAGATTTTTAAACTAGAGTAGTGTACCAAACTGAAACCCACCCCAAACGTGTGGGTAATATTTTGCATTTTACTCTATTTTTTTTTTTAAACACTTTTTATAGTTTTTGGGGCAAGTTTACTTTTGACAGTCAGCTCATTACATGAGTTCGGCTTGATTATCTTCATCCTTAAATTTCCAGACAAACCATTAAGCATAGAACATGTTATAGACCAATAACATAGATAGACCAAAAGATTTGTGCCCTTCTTCTTGTAAGCAAAAGTTTTTGTCCAAGTTTAGAAGGTCTTAGGAGTTAGGAATTAGGATAGACATCTAAATAAGTTTGGGAAAATAATCTTTTGATAACTACTTCTCAAAATAATACCAAACAAAAGATATTACCTATCAACTTATTACTAATTAAGTATCGACTTGACACCAATTGACTTCTAAAGTTTTTGTTTGGTATTAATCTGGGAAGCGGTCACTAAGGAAAGTTTCCCAGTAACCTTCTAACTCGGACTAGGATATCTATCTATTATCTATTACCATATAAAAGAGAGAGGTTCGTCCATGGTTTCGACCAAAACGACGCCCACGTTGGGCATTTCTATGCAAAACGGCATCAGATCGTCCTCCATTTTTCGTCCAAAACGACTGCCTCTTTTAACGCAAAACGCAGGATTGTCAAGTAGTCGACGTTTTGAGGAGGGCCTTCGTTTTGGCATCTGCTCAGTGCTCAATCCCCCTTCTCTCTCTTCAATCTTCTCTCTCTAATTCTCCAGCAATTCTTTCGTTCTGTCTACTTTTATCGTTGCTCCTTTACGGAAACAGCCGGCGGCTAACTCGGCGATCTCTGCTCTGAACCTCTTTGGTGGTCTGGTTTTTGGTGAGTTGAAAGGATCCCCCCCCCCACACCCGGCGTTCTTCTTGCGTGAAAATCGAGATAATTCTGTGATGGTAATACGATTATTTTACTTAAATCAATTAAATTTTGAAGTCTCACTGCATGTGATTCATTTGGATGTGTCTTGAGAATTGGATATAGTTACAAACTGAGCATTATAGTCTCTTATGATTTGTACAAAATGGATATAAAATGGAATTCTGTTGTATGGGGAGCACTTTTAGGAGATTCATAAGCGCAATTTGGTTTGTTTAATTGGGTGGAGAGTTATCTCCATTTGAAAGGGAAAAAAACAAAAAAGGAAAAGAAGAAGAACAGACAACCTGTTTGAATGGTCTCGTTCGTCTAACCTGTGCTTTGGTTTGCCATTTATATCCCTTTGGGTTGAACTTATTAAAGTCTCTTGTGGGCTTGTTGGATTCAATTTCAATGGATTCGAGGGTTTTAGTTAAAGATTTAAATATCAATATTGATGGTATCAAAAATATCGATATCGATTTAGAGATACGATAGATATTATTAGTTAAATTTGAAATTTTTTTGTGAAACATTAGAAAACAATGAATTAGAATCTAATAAACAGTTTAGAATCAAAAGATTCCAAATTCAATGTGTATCACAGAAATATGTATTGGATAGGTACAAAAATATGTTGCGCTTAGCAAATAAAAAAAAAAACCAATTTATACAATTTTATATTAAGTTATATATTATATTTATGATATTCTATCCATTCATTAAATATAAATATAAATATAAATATAAACATATATATATATATATATATATATTTCTTGTGTTGGCATGATTTCTATTGATTTTTGGGGTTTTGGCAGGAGTAAGAAGGCAGTGATTCTTTGGAGGTGTGCCATCTTAGCTATTTTCTGGTGTTGTGGTTGGAAAGAAATGCTAGGATTTTTTATGATAGGACGGAGGAAGTGGGATTCTTCTATTGATTTTTGGGATTTTGGGAGGAGTAAGAAGGCAGTGGTGTTTTGGAGATGTGCTGTCTTAGCTATTTGCTGGGTGTTGTGGTTGGAAAGAAATGCTAGGATTTTTGATGATAGGACAGAGGAAGTGGGATTCTTGTGGGATAAGGTGGTGTTTTTGGCCTCTTTTTGGGCTTCCGTTTCTTTGGAGTTCAGTGGCATTCCATTCTTTTTTATTTCTTTTGATTGGAGGGCTGTATGTGGACTGGAGTGATTTTTGTTTTGATTTTCTTTTTCCATATTTTTTCTTCTTTTAACTGCTTTGTAGGACACCTCATACTTTTTTGTATTCTCTTAGATTTATAACATATTCTCTTTGTTGCTGATAAAAAAAAAAAAATATCTATAAACCACATATATATTGTATTATTAACATTTTAGGATTTATTATTGGTCTTTTCTGTTGAAAAGATGTGATGACCATTAGAAGCCAATAGATTTCATGAAGTTTTTGCAATTTTAGTCTTTGACCAGGGGATGAAAGTTTTTTTTTTGCAATTTTAGCCTCTGACAGGGGGATGATATTGGTGTTTTCTTATTGTGATCAAAGAAAAACGTAAAAGGTGTCAATAGTAAAAAATTGTTTTAGAAATCAGAGAGATCCAAGGGTGGATGTGATCAACGGGTCGTTCGTACATTGGTTATTAGACCTGGAATCACTGTCCACCTAGGACGACTTTGATACGTTGTCTTCCACGAAATGGGAAAATGGAGAATTGCATGTTAATATTGAATTCAGGAAATGTGTTAGTTACTACAAAAATGTATCCACAGTTATATCTATTGCCCTGGGTGTGCCACATTTTTCCAGTTTATGATATAGGATTATATATGTTTGTGTAATTCTAACAAAAAATGTTACTCATCTATAGTACTTGCTCTTTGGATATGACTCAGAAATTACTAAGAAATCTGTACCCAGAAGAATAGTTGATTTCTTGTTGACAAAATTTCTGCTCTTTGGTCAGGGGAACAACACTAAAACAGATGATCGTATTAGTGAATTTCCGGAGGGGATTCTCTCTCACATTCTCTCTTTTCTAACTCTGAGAGATGCTGCTAAGGCGAGTGTGTTGTCGCCTACATGGAGATATCTTTGTGCATCCACATCCAAGCTCAGCTTTGATCTTTTTACAGTGTTTGGAAAAAATGACAGAATGGGCATGTGTACCAGATTTTATAACTTACAGGAGAATAAGTTGAAATTTGTGAAAGTAGTTGATCAGTTTTTGCAGCTACACAGAGGCCCAAAAATAGACTCCTTTAGGGTCTGTTATTGCTTAGGAAATGAGTCTGCTTGTCATATTGATAGGTGGATCAGTTTTGCAGTAAGAATGCGGACTGAAAAGCTTGAGCTTGACACTTTTTTTTCATTTCCCAAGATTGCAATGTCATCTTCTTCCTCCTGGTAAAACATCTCAGTTGAAGCATCTGTCCCTTAAATTCTGCATACTGAGACCCCCTCCTGATTTCACAGACTGATTCAATTCCTTAAAAACCCTTGATTTAACTGATGTACCTTTGGATCAAAATTGTGCTGAGAGCATCCTTTCCGCTTGTATAAACCTGGAATGGTTGAGACTTGAACATTGTAGTCTACCTGTGTCTTTTTGCATTTGTAGGCAATTTGTCCGTCTAAAGTTATTGGTGTTGGATGATTGTCATGGGGCAGAGACATGTGAGCTTTCTTCTGTTAGTCTCACCACATTTGAGTATATTGGTGGTGAGAAAATTTTCTCTTTTGTTCATGTTCCCCGGCTGGGAAAAGTGCATCTTAATTCCAGGTATGAATCAAATTATATGTTTAATGAACTTGCAAAAGTTGTTTCTCAGCTTCAAATTCTATCACTGGTGTTGAGTACTTGGAAGGTGCGTAAAGAAACAAAAGAAAAAAGTTGTATATTTTTCACATTTTAAATCACTATTTTTTTTTTCTTAATAACAGCTGGATTTTGTTTCTCATGGTTTTAGGCACCACTCATACCTGAAAACATGTCTACATTCAGCCATCTCAAACAACTGGAGTTATTCGTTCTCTTAACATGTGATTTTGATCTCCTCTCTATTGGTTTCATTCTGAATGGTTCTCCCCATCTGCAGAAGTTTCATTTGGGAGTAAGTCATTGCGATCTGTTTCAGATTCTGAAATTTAATACTGTAATGGTTGCTACTTTGAATTTGGCACTTCTCCAATTGGTAGCAGTTTCTCGTAGCACTCACATTTCTCTTTTGTATTTTCACTTTGTCTTCTCAATCATTTTTCCTAACAGAGGGACTTATTCTAAAGTTCATTCCTAATAGTTCCTACATATTATTTACTTGTTAATTCTTATATTTCTTAAACTTTAATTATTAATTCTTATTTCTCTTTTGGATAAACTCTTTGTGGAGGGTGGTGGTTGACTGGTCGTGGTGTACGAAGATTGGATTGTGTTTTGCTAACATTATGGCTTCATTTATCACTAGAATGGAAAATTTGTTTTAAATTTGCACTATGATGCCCCTTATGTTGAATATAATGGCTAGTTAGAGGCCTACCTATTTTCCTGTTGCCTTTTTTGTTTGCCTCTCTAGGAATATAAAGTTCAGGAAATTCACTGTTATGCTTCTGCCAGTACATGCTTGTGAGAGTTAGACGGCTTTATTGTTCACCTCTCTATGAATACATTGTTCAGGATATTCTCTGCTATGCTATTGCCAGAACATGCTTGTGGATACAATTTGCATTGCTGGGTTTGGGATATTCTACTAGTCTGGTCCATATTTTACAAGTAAGGATGTTGGGTTTATGTATTGTCAGTGGAGAGAAACTAGATGTGGTTTAAAAAGCTTGATTTGCCTTTCTGTAAGCTGGCTTTATTGAGCTCTATTCAAATGTTGGGTTTGGGATCTATTAAGAGGATTAGAAGTAGAATTCATGGCAAGGATATTACATGCTTGTAATGAATAGTCAAAAAGAGAGGAAGTAGCAATGAATAAATGCTAGGATTTTTTAGGATCGGGTTGAGGAGGTTGGTGAGGTTTGGCTGTTTGGGATAGGGTAGCTTTTTTGGCTTCACTTTGGGCTTCGGTTCCTAAGGATTTTAGTGGTGTTCCTTTATTTGTAATTAGGTCTGATTGGAAGGCAGTTTGTGGATAGTTGCACTTCCTTTTGTTTGTTTTCTTTCCTTCTTTGTTGGACTTCTTGTCCAATTTTGAACTTCTTTCTTTTATTAAATTTTTTATTGTTGCCAATCAGGAAAAAAAAATGAAAAAGAAAGTAGCAATAAAGAACAGTATGAATGGATAGGAAAAAGAGATGATGTCAACTAGTTTCTTACCCTTTGCCAAAAATTAGTATTCTACCATTCCTATGGTGGTCCTAAAATTTTTGTCTCTGATCTGGACCAGCAGCAGGGTGTGGGGTTGCTGCATCCCAAGTTCCTAACCATGGAGTATACATGGTGAAATTTAGGAATTATAACTATGATGAATATCATGATGTTTTGGGATTTTCTTTTGGTTTCTCAATGGTCCAAACCTTGTGTGGCATTGCATTGACGAATCTGACAAAGGAAAAAGATTTGCATCTACCTGTTCTTCTATCCAATCTTTTCATTTCCAAGCCTGCCACACCAGAAAGGACCAGTATCTTGAGTCCTCCCTTCTAGGATGATTTGGAAGGCGAAAGTGCCCCTTGAAGGTCAAGGTTGTCTTGGATTAGCTGCTCATAAAAGGATTAATACCTATGATTTGCCTGAAAAGAGCAAATCAATGGTTTGCCTTTCTCTATGGGCATTTTCTTTGTAAGGAAAGTGATGAGTCTGTGGATAATCTTCTTTTACATGTGGTTTTGATTTGGATTGTCCCTTCTCATGTTGTGGTTTTATTAGATATTGTGAAAACTTGGCAAGAGTAGGAGGGCCAAGTCTTTGTGGTGTTATGCTCTTGTGAAAGTCTTTTGGGTTTATTTGGTTGAAAAGAAATTTTAGAAATTTTGAAGATAGCAACAAAGAATAGTATGACTGGTCAGGAAAAAGAGATGATGTCAACTAGTCTCTTACCCTTTGCCACAAATTAGTATTCTACCATTCCTACAGTGGTCCTAAAATTTTTGTCTCTGATCTGAACCAGCAGCAGGCTGTGGGGTTGCTGCATCCCAAGTTTCTAACCATGGAGTATACATGGTGAAATTTAGGAATTATAACTATAATGAATATCATGATATAGGGATTTTCTTTTGGTTTCTCAATGGTCCAAACCTTGTGTGGCATTGCATTGATGAATCTGACAAAGGAAAAAGATTTGCGTCAACCTGTTCTTCTATCCAATCTTTTCATTTCCAAGCCTGCCACGCCAAAAAGGACCAGTATCTTGAGTCCTTCCTTCTAGGATGATTTAGAAGGCGAAAGTGCCCCTTGAAGGGGTCAAGGTTTTGTCTTGGATAGCTGCTCATAAAAGGATTAATACCTATGATTTGCTTCAAAAGAGAAAGTCAATGGCTTGCCTTCCTCTATGGGCATGTTCTTTGTATGGAAACTGATGAGTCAGTGGATAATCTTCTTTAACATGTGGTTTTGACTTGGATTGTCCCTTCTCATGTTTTGGTTTTATTAGATATTGTGAAAACTTGGCAAGAGTAGGAGGACCAAGCCTTGGTACGATGGTGATTTCTTACTCGAAGACTTTTGGTAGTGGAGATGCAGCTAAGGCTGAGTTGCTAGATATTCTGGTCTTTCTGGAAGGTTATCAAGAAGCCTTTCCTTTGGGGCTGAATTCAATTTTAGTGGAAGGTTGATGGGTTGCGTTAAGAAAAAGGATAGAAGTTGGAGGGCCAATCACATAATTAGGAAGATTATTGATAGCATAGTCTTTTTATCCTTTGTGAGTTGGAGTAATAGTTCTGGGAATGATGAGGTTGACTTTGTGGTCAAAGGGATGACAATATTTGGGGAGCATTATAAGGGCACTTTTGTCCACCTTGACTCATTGACAGGGATTGTGATTCGTGGGGATTGTATGGTAACTGTCTTTTATAGATTGGGGTGGGGTTCTGTATGGCCTTGTGCTTCTTTTGGGTGCCGATTGTTTGGGCTGAACTACTTGTCCAACTTTGTACTTTTTGTCTCTTTAAATAAAATTGTTTCCTAACAAAAATGAAAAATAAAAAAGGTTTTCTTAGAGCACATCTCTTCTCTAATATACATTTGAAATGCAACCTTGCAGCGAGGTGTTTGAGTTTGTGGTATTTACAAAACTGTGGTATACATACATACATACATATATATATATATATATATATATATATATATTTTTTGGTCTTTGACCTAGTGTATCCCCAAAGCTGACAACCAAGGGACTAATCACTGTCGCAACAGGTGGACAATGGTAAATCGCTAGCCCAGGGATTTTTTCCAAAGTATTGGGACTCGAACTCGGGATCTTTCACCTCCACTCGAGACAACCAATGGCACTACTTTGCCGCTTTTTTTTTTTTTTTTTTTTTTTCAAGCTTTGCAATTTGGAAAAAGCTATGTTCTATTAATGTGAGATCTAATTCTCCATTTGTAATTTTTTTTTTTTTGAAATTATATTTTTTGTTTTGCACTTGAATAAAGTATAAAGAAACATTAAAGAAATGAAGGATAACTACAAATTTTTGTTGGCTATATACTAATGCTGCATCGTAATCTGGATCATGAATATGTATCATATATACAGATTTAACATTGTCAAGAAGCAATCTGAATTTCATGTGTTACACAATACTTAACCGTCTTAAACCATCACATACAAGGATAATGTGATTTTTAAGCTGTCACTTGAGTTTCATGTATGATGGGGTGTATTATGGATTCATATTGCCCTTATCTAATTGTGATTATTGATGCATATTACCTCATACATATATAGATATATGCATATCAGCATATGTATATATGTGTACATATATGGATATGTCTGGGGAAAATAAAGTTTTATTGGAACAAACATCACTTTTGGAGTAATATGATAATTTAAATAACTTAATGATGTGGTAGCCATAACTTAGTTAGAGAGGACATTTCTCCACTAGAACAGTAGAACTCTTGAAGTAAGACTGTGTACCCCTCAAGAAGTAAGGTTACTTTTTAGTCTGGAAGAGTATGTTTGTGATAGTTCTTTTAGTTATTTTTGTTGCTTATTTTGAGCTGTAGAATTGTTAGACTATTTATTAATGATTTTTATGTTTAAAGTACAAAAAAATTAGTCTGTAGCAGTACTAGGGGTGCCTCGTGGGTCAGCTTGGGGACAAATCGGAGCTAAATGGGCCTTGATTGGTTTCCCAAAACTGAACAGGAAACAAATTGACCTTGGATTAAACCTAGCCAAATCGACCTGAACTAAGGTCAGGTTGGTTTGGTTTTCTACCAGTAGCATTACTTGGTCCTACTTCTAAACAAGATAAAAAATACCCATTCAGATCACTCCTGATGAATACATGCCAAAACTCATTTAAATAAAAAAGACCACTTCGCAATAACTCTAAAAATCAAAATGGCCCCAATAACAGAGCAAAGCTCTTCCCTCAAAACTACACACACACACAATTATGACTGATTAAAGAGATATTTATGGAGAAAACTTACCTAACTTACCTTGCAGTTTAACATATTAGTTGTGGCACACGTGCGTTGCACGTGGTTACTTTTCAATAATAAAATATGAGTAGTTACTTGTGCAAAGCACAGCAAATTTAGATTATTATTATTATAATTTTTATTTAAAACTGTACTTAATTTTCTTTTTTAAAAAAAATCTAACAAACATTAGATGATTATGAGAATTTGAGTTATAATGGGAGATGAATAGTGCATAATGTGCGGTAACTTAAATTGAGAAATCCTAATTTGATTCGTAATTCTGATCTAATTAATTTCTTGAACCACTGTGAAAGTGATATGTCAGTTTAAAAGTGGTTTCACAGTTAATGAGAGAAGAGAATAAAATGAGAGAGGGAAGGCCAAAGAGGCATGCAACATTAGCGTACTGCTATTTAGATGATAATGTAGATAGATATATGAAATATAGCTAAATACCTATTTTTGTATATATTCATTACATAATTTTTATCACCAATATATTTTGCTGTGAATATGTTATAATGAGGAATTGAAAGGGTTACAATCATATTTACATTTAAATAAGTGAAGCGTTTGATAATATGTATAATCATGATAATGATTTTAAAACAACAGGTTAAGTATGATATTGTTTATATAAAATAAACACAAAATTAAGTACGTTATATGTACATTTGGTGGCATTTGGTCTCTGCCTCCACTTGGGTTACTCAAAAGTGGATGTAGGTGGGAAAAAAAAAATCAAATAAATTTACATATAACAATATGTCAATTACTATTCTCATGAGAATGATAAAGAAGTAATATGATCATGATCTAATTACATAGCATGTTGTCATTAACGCAAGGCCACAAGCAGTGAAGGTAATTACTTGAGTAAATTTGACTTGACCATGGTATCCTGTCATGACTAGCCATTTATTGCTTTCAGTCTCATTAGAGCATTGGGGCAGTTAGAAACACCATTTCGTTGGTTGGAATTTGGTGAGTGGTGCTAAGTGTAAAGGATGTTTAGTTTTGGGAAATATGGTTATTAGTGAAAAAAGCTCTCGTGGACCGATGGTTACACAGATTTGTTAGGGAATCAAGCCCCTTTGGCATTCAACTATTTGAAGTAGATGAGGTGTGCATCCCAATAGTTGGGACTCTGGAGAAGTTGTTAGGGAAATCCAAAAATCTCCTTGAAAATTCATTTTTCTTGTTTATTATGTCAAATACATTGTTGGGTTTTAAGTTTCCAACCTAAAAGCCTAAGCTATTAGGTGGAGGGCCCAAACAAGTATATGAAGTTATGTAAAATTTTATAGTTAATCGATGTGCGTGTGTATTTAATATTCGTATATGTGTGTGTTCTTTTATAGGAACATGAATTTTATAATTGCGATACACTTTTCATTATATATATACATGTGTGTGTGTGTGTGTGTGTGTGTGTGTGTGTTCTTTTATAGGAACATGAATTTTGTAATCTTGATGCACTTTTTGTGCGGGCTTTTATAGGAACGTGAATTTTATAACTGTGATGCGCTTTCCATTTTGATGTGTGTGTGTGTGGTGTTGTGATGCTCTTTCATTTTGGTGTATGTGTGTGTGAACTTTTATGGGAACATGAATTGTATAATTGTGATGCACTTTTCATTTTGATGTTTTGAGTGTTTATGTGTACATGTGTGTCTGTGTGTCCTTTTATAGGAACATGAATTTTATAATTGTGATGAACTTTTCATTTTGATGTTTGATATGGAGATGTGCTGGTGTGGTAATTTTGAAAGGTTAATGTGGGTCGTCTGTGGATGCCTGGATGGCTGGATGCTTGGCTCTCATGCAACATGTGTGACTAACACTGGCATTTTGTAGGTCTTGGTTTGAGGTCTTCACCTAAGGTGAAGACCGAAGACAAATATTGTGCTTAAATTTTTTGCCTGAAGAGTCACAATTGTGATTCCAATTGTGATTGCATTTGCATGCTTTTAAAGGCCTTTGGTAGACAAATCTTTATTTTTTATTCTGATTGCATTTGCATGCTTTAAAGGCCTTTGGTAGAGAGACCGAACATGAAAGATTTGAACTTGAAAAGCCTTGTAAAATTGTTCCCAAAGTTGCCAAAGAAACAAGAGGAAAATATGTTTCGGAACGTATACTTGAAATTTTTTTTCAGATTTTTATTTATTTATTATTATTATTATTATTTATATAAAGACAGCCCATTTTGAACATCAAAATGTTCTGGGTTTCTGTTCGGTTTTGGAATCCCCAATTTCCATATGCCCTTCAAAGCATCAAGCTAGGTTTCAAGCAGTGATTGGGTTCTCATCTTCATAGCCCAGAAGGCTATTACATTATCATCTTGGATGCTCTGGAAAATCTTTTTTTTTTTTTTTTGATCAGCAACATACTCTGGGAAATCTTCATCATCATGGCTTTATTCTTCTTTTTTTTATTACTTTACCCTTTCTCTATCATCTTTCAGTTAGGTTTTAGAATTGTTACTTTTCTTCTTGATTTGAACAATTTGGAGCTTGGATGCAGAGATGAGAAAGGGCTTGATGAAAACCCTTTTTGTTGGAATTTTTTTTTTAAAATTTTTTTCCCACTATGTTTGGTATGCCAGATTAAGAGGTTGGATAGGATAGAATTATTGGATGAAGAAATCTCTAGTTGTTTTGTTTAAAATGGGGAAGATGATCTTTTGGAGATTTTTTTTTTCCCCATGTTTTTTTTAAATGGGATAGTATCCTAGGATAAAAATATATGACCTCCCTCATGGGTTTATTATCTCCCGCATATAGAGGATATAACCATCCTATGGATAGAATATCCCATGTTTGAAAAGAGACACCAAACATAGGAAAATGATATCTTTATCCTATCCGGCCTAACGAACATAGCCCTTTGGTTATAAATTTCAAATATTTTGCTGATGTCTTTTGTCAGTGGTGGAGCTTGTTTGATCTTATGATTTTCTGTATAGAACTCCTGCACAGATTATTCCGAGAACTCAACCAACCTGGCCTGGTACGTATTGGTTTGGTTCATTTCTATTAGGTGTTCAGTTTGGTTATGGGTCAATTTATTAAGAGTGGGTATGGGTCAGTTTAAGTTACCACCCTGAACCAACATGGACTGAGTTGCACCCCAAACTAAAAGGTGCACAATGTGGATTATATAACCGTATAATATCTGTCTTGGATGATAGGGTTTATCATCATTTCATGTCGATGAAACTTATGGAGATGATTATTATATAATTTATGAGGGAAGCTGATGTGGGCAGGATATTTGTGGGTACTTCAGGGTGATTTGGCATGTTGTTAAATCTGACCTGCGTGCTAGTTAAAACTTGAGTGCTAGTTTATTTTGAGCTGTTGGGCTTGAATTTAAAGTCTTAAATTCAATTATTGTTTAGTTGTTTGTGTTCACAAAGTGCTTACAGGAAATCCTTGAAATGCAAATTCCTTGACTTATTAGCTGGGCAATTTAAGGGGCATGTTCACATGGGCATATGCAAACAACTATTGTGTTCAATGTGCATTAAGCTATTTTATGTACCTGCCATATGGGGCGCCAAATAAGCATCACTTTGAATAAAACAAGCATTTTCTGTCAACTAAACCTTCATGAATTTTCTGTCTGAAAAATAAAATGACATACATGTTTTTGGTGGCAGTTATATCAAAATGAGCTAGTGGAATTTCAAATAGAAAAAAAGGAGTATACCAAACACCTTTATCATCAACTGAAAGAGATCGAAATCAGCGGCTTCTCCGACCAATGGATTGTGATGGAGCTAGCTATATATTTGCTTAATAACGCAGTATCACTTGAGCGGATGATTGTCGACTCACGAGGGAGACTGTACGATGGAAATGGCAGATGGTGGAACCGTGACTCTAGAATGGGTGAATTGGAAACGAAGCGGGTCTATGATGTGCTTGTGAAAGAAAGGTTAAACCAAGTGCAGAACTAATTATTCTATAATTCCTATTTACACAAACATATTAATTAATATAAATTTCATATCTAAATTTGCTTTTGTAGGACACATATTTTATATGTTTAATTGTTACTGTGGTATTTAAATCCTTTGGTGCAAATCATGTAAGGTCTTGGATTGCAATTTTTCAGTCCAATTCTTTATTGTGATGGTTGTGGTGAATTTTTTTTTTTTTTTTAATTAGAAATAAAGATAAAAATTGATGTGCTTTCAGGTGGATTTGTTGAATTGATTGCTATAAACTTTGTAATCAATGTAAGCAAAATGATGGAATCTGATGTCTATTAGTACAGAGGAATAGCGAAGAGCATATGGCAAAATTTTATCTGCGAATCTGATGTCTTTGCTATATACTTTCGTTGCCCGATAGTGAAGGTCCCTCTGAAGCATCATCTTCCCCCACGATTATCTACCCACTGCATTCCCGCGTAGAATTTCGTACTTCTGTCGGATCCGATCGAGCTTGTGTAGGTAGATGTTACCTGGTACGGCCGATGGTAATACACTGTGTGGGACAGTGTAAGGGCCCTTCTCACCTCCTACGAGTCGTTGTTCACAAAATAATAGTATTACCATTACAGAATTATATCGATTCTCAATACTTGTTCCCATTGATGTGTAAGCCTCTGAAACAGTTCTCTGTCATAGCGTAACAATGCCGTTGCAATTACAAAATAAAATATATATACATTAGAATGCAACTTTAAAAGGAAAAATTTAGAGGTTTTATCTAAAAGGGTAAATTGCACTTTAAGGTCTAAAGTTTGGGTCAAGTTTTACTTTAGGGTCCAAAATTTAAATCGTATTAATTTAGTACCTGAATTATTAGTTGAGTTGCAATTTGGAGTATGCGATCAAATTTTTTTGTATTATCCCTACTTTGCCCATTTTATAGTTTTATGAGTTGAAAACCCTATTTTACTCTTATCAACAACTAATAAGTTTTTATGTTTTAACCAAATCTGAATCAATCTTATCTTCATTCTCTTTCTATATCACCTCTATCAACATCTAATAAACTTTTATATTTTCCATTTGCAAAACACAAATCTAACTGTAGAGTAATTCAGATCTGGTTAAAATATAAATGTTTATTAAATGTTGATAGGGGTAAAATAGGGTTTTCAAACCCATAAAAAGGGCAAAATATGGATAATATAGAAAATTTTGACCGTAGACCCTAAATTGTAACTCAACAAATAATTCGGGTACTGAATTGATGCGATTTAAACTTTGAACTCTAAAGTGAAACTTGACCCAAACTTGACCCAAATTCATGTCTTTTGTGGATTAGAAAACCAATAATCCACAAAAGACATAAACACAAACAATTATTGGCAGAAAACCACCCCACCAAGAAGCTCTCGCACACAAAATTGGGACCTCTTCCCATAATTCATGATATCACCAAGAACTCCCCCATAGACTACAGGTATCACCAAAAACTCCCCCAGGATCAAAGAAGGCACCACCAAGAACATCCATACTCTAAAACCTTCCACTATCCTGTTAGGCATTCTCAACCCAACAACAATCCAAAGGTTTCCATTAGTTACTCACATTGCCATTCTCATAGCTCATGAGCTTTTCCAATACAATTTCCTAATTACATGATATCCGTACAACATTCCAAAATAAAGTCATTATTAACACTATATCAATGAATAATTATAAATAGTAATATAAATACTCACCTCCAAAATGGTCATTGTACTGTATAGCACTCAGTGTAGAGTACATTCATGGTTGTCCTGCAACTGGATACGAGAACATATACCATCTTATGTCGCTTAGATAATCACACACAACTTGCATACACTAATACCTATGTTACATTGTTACGGGTGCAGGCGTCGGTTGTGGGTATATGTCTAAGAGTTGGATTCATCAAATTCCTAAATTTTAGGATACGGGGACTCGGCTAATGTCTAGTACCCTCCATTACCATGCACGGAACTATTTGGCAATTTGCGATGAAAGCATTGTTCGAGTTAAAGGATCACTCCTTTGCCAATAAGGGAGTCTTTGTTGTGTATTTATGTAAAATTTAATTATCAATTTTCAGCTGACCAGTTCCAAATTTTCATATAGAAGAGTATGCAAATTCAATTTTCAGGTAATCTGAGTCTCCACAATTCTACAGGTTTAATGAAAGTCCTCTAGGACCCAACGTGCCTGGTAATATTTGATGTATGTGGGACAGGAGGACTGCATATGCTCAAGGAATTAGTCGAAACCAAAACCTCCAATACTCTTGTTGATAATAATAATAATAAATAAATAAATAAAAAGTCCTCCAACTACAACATCATCTGATACCTTAGTGCTAGTGTGCCACCATCCGTAATTTGCATTCCTTCTATTCCTATTTTATCATCCTTTTTTTTCTTTTGAAATGTTCTAAAATTATTGTTTCATTCAAAAAACTCAAGAACTCTTTTTAGCTGATTGTCTAAAATACTCTTTCTCATGAATCTATTATATTTTTCAATGTTTTGTACACTTAAAGGTAAAATTGAAAGGTTAAAACATATATCTTCATGCAAAAGTATTATTTAAAAAACCAAAGTTTTTTAAAAAGGATGGTGAACTAAGATCAGAGGGAGTACCAAATAATGCAGAGGCCTAGTTTATTTCCGTACACCCGAAACAAATCCTAACCACACACGCACCCACCCCTTCACCCAAAAAGCACCCACCCCTTCACCCAAAAAGTTACCCACGCCCCCCCCCCCCCACCCCCACCCCCAAAATCTGCTTTTCACCCCTTCACCCAAGCAGCTACCCCTCCACACAAACCCTCACCCATCCTTCTGTGCAATCCCCCTCCCACTCCACCGTCCCTATCACTCCCACTCCCACTCCCACTCCCACTCCTATTCCCCACTGTCCCTCTCCGTTGTTTGGTTTTTTTTTTTTTTTTTTTTTTTTTTTTTTTTCAGAAACCCTCAATTCACGTGGGAGATGAGCTTCCTCCTTACCACTCCGCCGTCCCTCTCACTCCCACTCCCACTCCGGCTCCTATTCCCACCGTCCCCCTCGTGATTATTATTATTATTATTGTTATTTTTGGATTAATGCTGAACTCCGGCGACGTGACGAGTTCCTCCGGCGCCGGTGATTGAAGGGTGGTTCCCGGGAAAATCTATTGAAGACGGTTGAGGGTTGTGATCAGCTATGGGATTTCCATGTGAGTGCTTCATAATTTTTTTTAATCAAAAGTAAGATTTGCTACCTTCTCTCTCCTCTTCCAAATTTGAAGTGAGAAAGAGGTGGCAAATTTGATTCTGTACTTTTGCTACCTCTTGTACCAGAATGCTACCTCTGTTAGAGCTCATTTTTGGAAGAAGACGTAGCAAATCCTACTTTGCTACTTATGTTGGAGATGCTCTTTGCTATTCCATTCAAAACTTATGTTTTTTTTTTAATGAATAACAATTGCTTATTTATGTTTATTTGTTGATGAAGCAACTCATAATCTCGTACCAGCTTGATTTATGGCTTACATGACTTATATATGAATCAAATTTAGTTCAAGCATTAATTTCGCAAAATACCAATGACAAGTACCAGTTTTAGAGTATACTTGATGTGATAACTACATGTAATATGTGTTTCAATATTATAGAAAAGGCAATAGTTGGTATAGTGGTCTGCTCCTTCATTGTTACTCCGTATTATAGGATAGGATGGTTGTCCAAGTCCTCACGCACGCACATTAATACGTTTTTGGTTCACTAAAATTCCTACTGGTTCAAGCAATTCATCACGGTTGAGGTCGGAACAAATGCAAAAATGATTTGATGACAAAACTGGACCGAATAATTACCAGTTCGGTTCGGTTTTGATAAGTGGTCGGATATTACTTTTTAATAATATGTTGTGTGAAGTGTATATTGAGAAATCCGTCGTCGGTAATCACATACATGTTTTTCCTATAAATACGCATACACATCAGGCTTCCCAAATATCAAATTGATTGGAAAATTAAGAGATGCATCATTCATAAATATGAGTTTATGGATTGGCAACCAATATTTGATCGGTGTGACATTTGACATTCACAGTTTGGATGAGATGAGTATCCAATGCAATGTTACATTTTGCAAAATACAAATCATACGAGTTATTAAAATTGTGTTCCCCAGTCCAAATCTTTTGTATAGATAATATACAATAATTATGTAGTAGGATTTAATTTTGTGAATAAAGAAAAATTTCTACATCTAAAATTTTTTTAAGGTGACTACCTCACGTAATAATTCTTGGTTCTGACCCTAGCATTTGGCGTGGAGTACGATTGGTTATCATGGGTAAGGATGCCAATGAGATGGGTGTTTTTGGGATCCTGCCTTACCCCGTTCTTATTGGGAAGGATATGGGACACTACTTAGTTGGGTTAGGATAGATTTGAGGATTTTTTTAAAAACCCATTAGGGTTCGGGGCGGGGCTGTGATGTTCTTTAAAAACCCGTCCCAAATGCACTATGATTAAGTTTTTACTTTTTATCGAATATATATATATATATATATATATATATATATATATATATATATATATATATATATATATATATATATATATATATATATATCATTGTTACAATGTGACTATTTTTTAGTTGTTACGATATATTTTATTAATCTTTATTTAGGGTTTTTTTAGAGATTTTTTAATTGAAAGTGGTTTCATGAATTTAATTAATGAATTTTGAGAATTTCTCATTATGAATGTGGAAAATTAAAAAGATTATTTCTCCCCCTTTTTTTTAAAAAAAATATCAAATGTAGATTATTGGATGTAATGGGTTTTTTTGTCCCACCTTGCTAATCTATCTTATTTGACCAAATATAAATGGAACAAGATGGGATGAAAATGAGATTTTCAAATTTAATTGGGATGGGAATGGGAATTTGATGTCAAACTTGAAGTGGGTTTGGGACGGGGTTGGGATGAAATTATTCCCATTAGGGTTGCGGTTGGGAAGAGGCTCTCTGTCCCAAACCCGCCCTGTTGACAGCCCTAATCGTAGGAAAAGGTCCCCTAAGTCAATTACTTTGGAAATGATTTAGAAAAATAAAGACTCCTGCAAAATAGGGACACCCTAAGTATAGGAAATTGGATTTGGTGTTTGGTCAATTACCATGTTTCCAAGGGCGAAGCCAATGCGTTGTTTGCCCCACTTGAAAATTTAAATTAAAAAAAAAAAAAAAATTCTTAATAGTTTGCTCTTTTGATAATCATTTTCCAACCTAAAATCAAATAAAGAAATTAGTAGTCATTTTGAAGCAAGTATACAGTTAATTTGTAATAAGTTGACAAGCAGTATCCTTTATATGATACTCCCTCTGTTCCTAAATAAGTAACTTACTTTCTTTCTTTTTTGGGATGTTTCAAAATTATTGTCACATTTCAAAAGTTATTGGTACTTTTTGATTCATTTTCTAAAATACCCTTAAAAATGTATTATCTCTTTTTCTAATATTTTGCACACTTTAGGGTAAAATTAGAATCTCAAAACATACACATTTTTTCAAAAAGATGGTCAATTTGAAACAGATGGAGTATTAATTTGCAAAATGATCACTAAAATGTAATAAGTTATTAAGTTGTCTCACATAAGGTAGTTTCCCAGCTTTGCCCCTGCATGTTTCCAATTTGGATCCATGCGCGACATGACAACCAACACTATAAATCTTAGGCGTTTAGCATCTAGATCTCCTCACTCATTGGCTAATGTGCATGTGGCACATCCAAGTGCCAAGACAAAACCCGCAAATCGCGCTCAAAACCAAGCACCTTCGCGTGATCATGGATTGACGGATGTTGAGGGAAGATCTCGGTTCTAGCTAGGTTTCGGTTCCTCCGCAAAGTATTCTAATGAGGATATCCTTGACATATATATATTCCGATCGAACTACCGAACTCCATAATGCTTTAATTAAATAATCACAAAGCGCACAAAAATGCATGAACGAATCAAGAAAAATGCTAGACTTGGTGTATATCCCAACACATATACCGTGTAATATCATTCGCGATTGCCATATTTAAAAAAGAAAAACAAAATCATAACAATTCAGAGAGATTCTACACAGGCACACTTGACTGCCTCGTCGACTGCTGATCCATCGCATTTGATCCCATGAGCCAACTAAAGAGCCTTTGAAAGAACGGAAGAAATAAGTCGCATGCAACCCTTCCAAGCAAAAGGAACCACAGGATGGCAATGAGCCACCCAAGCCAGAGTGGGTCGACAAACATCGATACTATTGATAGTACAGATAGAGCTCCCGAGAAAAAGGCCACAAAGCCAGCAAGTAGAGAGTGGCTTGAGTCTGGTGGCAGTCTCAATGTAGCTGCAAATGCGAAGCTATAGATGCATGTGGCGATTATAAAGGCCCACATATTTGCAGGGTGCGTAAGAAATGGAGATGCATTATTGGTTTGATTGTTCACTTGGAGAACACCAACCAGGATTGTGATGAGAAACGAGAAGGCCATGAAGTACGGCTTAGAGAAGAGGAATTTGTATATAGCACTGCACAACCATTGAAAAGAAAATACAGTTAGCTTTAGCCTTTAGATTATACCGAGCACATATATTCGTCCAACCTTATGAGCTATGCCATACATCCCTAGTATTTGATACATTTGAAATTTAGGAAGGGAAAATATTTGCAAGAAACTATAAAGTATAATGATAGTTGCACAACCACCAAAGCTATAGATGCATGATGCTCCCATTGCTTTTTACAATAATAGCCAAATCATGACCATGAAACTATAAAGTAATAAAATTCTCTCTCCATTTATAAAATTTTTATATGGTCATAATTAATTTGGTTGTGATTATAAAATATAATGATAGCTTGTGACAGTAGTTGTGATATTTAAAAATCACTCAAGAAGAATCACCCTAACTTTTGCTGAAATTTGAAATTTAAAAATCCACTTTGTGATAATACTTATGGCTAGATTTTTTTGTTTAAGTATTTTAACCATTCAGCGTGATTGGGCAAACGAAGTTAGGTAAAAAAAAATTAAGTTATATAGCAAAATAACTAATAATTATAATACTAGAGTAAGCAATGTTTTATCCCCCGAATGATGTGGCATGTGTTTTATCATTTCTGTAATATGAACAATAAATAATATCAATGTAAATTAGGGTAAATTACACTTACATCCCCTCTAGTTTATGATACTTACGGATGTACCCCTCTCATTTTCAAAATCACTATCACCCCTTATAAGAATAGTTGACTGGACGAGTGAACGGTGTTAATGAAACTCATAAAATGACGCAAATACCCCTACATATAAAATGCACCATTTAACCTTTTTAAATTACTTGAGTTCTCTCTAACTTATATCCTCCATTACATACACTCAAGGGCGGAGCCAATAAGGCTCGAAGTTAGCTTGCTCACAATCTTTTTTCCCATATATTTTTTGTAAATCATAGATTTGGCCAATCTTAAAATGTTTTTGGCCCTCTAGATTTATTACCTCTTATATATATATATATATATATATATATATATATATATAGTTTTGATCATGTAAGGGATATCCTAGATATCACGCACTTGAATAACCCTCGCGCGCACACACACACACACACACACATATATATAGCATTTTCATGTAAGTGTTCTATGCCAAAATCAAGTTGATCTGAGATTGATTATTATTCGATCCAAAATGTACATTTTTTAATCAATAATAATCGCTCATTTACGGACATTTCAAATGAAACAACTCTTAATTTTATATTAACTTTATTTTTGGCTTGCATGCCAACATATGAATTAAATTTAATCCAACAGTTGGTTTAGCCAAAAGAATTTTGGAGTGCACTTGATGCAAAATTGCATTAGGTGCACCTTTTTCTTTTTACATTCAAATTTCATCGTTTTGTCCTCATTTAAATTTTATTTTCACCCCATTTTCTTATCTTCATAATTTTATTTTGCTCTTTCCTCATTGTAATTATTCTTTTCATTTATTTCTATATATGAGCAATGCTATATAATCCTTTTTTTTTTTTTTTAAACCCAAATCTACTTACTCAAATGAAGTGGCAACATAGCAAATCAATTATATATATATATATATATATTGGCAAATCAATTAAAAATTTAGTTGAATAAATAATTGTCTCTAATGAGAACATTTGACAATTGCCACATCAGTTGGACAAAAAATTTAAACTTGTTAGCATTTTTCTTATATAAAGTTGGGGAAATTAGCAATAACCCTTATTAGGAGATTGCTTTTAACCAAAACCCTAGTTTTTAACTCTAAAACCCTTTTTTTAAGAGATTCTTTAAGAACAAGGAAAATGTTTTTTTTACAAATACATGTTTTAGCCTTTATGAGATTGTAAAATTGACTTTAAAAAATGATGGGGTGGTTTCCATGGAAACCATTAAAGGCTGACCAGTGAGGACGGGTCTCTTGGTCTGACCAGCGACAGCTGCAACTCTTCTCCGACATCAACGGGTCTCTTCCTTCGACAGCCAGCAGCGACACTCCCTTCTCCAACAACTATAGTAGCGAAGGCTCTCTCTGGCATTCATTTTCTTCTCTGAAGTCGACTCCTTCTTCTTCTTTTTCTTTTCATCTCCTAACTCTAGATCTATTCTCCTTTTTTCTTTTTTTTTTTTTTTTTTCTTTTTGTGTCTTTGGTTGCGATTTCAGATGTGGTCATTTTTTAGGGATTGCTATTGTAGTGTTTTATTTATTTATTTTTTTATTTTTTTCAAAGACAACAGTATTTTGTTACTATGTAGTAAATTAATTTTTTAAAACATACAATAATAAACTGTTACTATTGTCTGTATAATTTTTTCAAAATACACAATATACACCAACAGTAAAGTGATACTGTTACACAAACTAACTACCAACAATAGAATAATACTATTGCACAAACTAACTTACCAATAATAAAGTGATACTGTTGCATAAACGAATCGGTACAATTTGATACTGTTGCCATTCAAATACACTAGCAATAATAAAGTGATTCTGTTATAATGCTTTGAGATAAACAAAGGGTTGTGTTTTACTATCTAACAAATCAGAATTATCCATAAACAACTTTAACACTTTACTGTTGATGATTTTTTTGTCAATACATGTGTAAAAAAGGACCAAAAACTTTCAAACAGCTATTTACCTTCTCACGTGCGCGCGCGCACACACACACACAAATTTGTAGATCTGGAGTCACAAAAAAACAAAAAAAAAAAACTTGCAAATCTGGAGTTTGGAGTTGGAGGTAAGAAGAAGAAGAAGAAGAAGAAGATGGCAGCTATGGGGTTTATTGCTATTTAGGAAGTGTATTTTTCATTTGGTTTATTCTTGTATAGTGTCGCCGGAAAAAATGATTGAAAATCCCTGATTTTCGAGTGGGGAGTAAAATGGCACATTTGTAAATTATTAGATGTTTAAAATCAAGGGTCTTTTAGTCCATAGAGTGTCAAAAGGGAGTTTCACAAAACCTATTTTGTTTTGGGGTTTGTTGTAAAAGGAGTCTTATATATAGGGGTTTTGACCAAAATTTCATATATTATATTATTTGTTTATGAACAAAAAAGGAAAAAAAATTCTAATGTGCTAAATGAATATCTTGGATTGATGAGTTATATGCATTTAATATGGGAGTTGTCATCCAATAAAGGTAATTAGGGTATTTTAAAAAAAATTGAACATGACATCATTTTTTGTTTTAACAGAACAGTGGATGACCATTAGAAGAAGGATTTCTTTGTAGTTTATTTTGTAAAGTATGGAGTGTTAATGTCATTTCAAAAACGTGAGGGAGTCCACTCGTAATTATCATATACTAAAAAGGGTCTTAATGTAATTTATCCCGTGAATTATAATAATGGATATGTGTGGACAGTCCATGGCACTATATATAAGTCATAGCAAACAATAAAAAACCTCCCAACGCACCTGCTCCGTCTCCTTCAATTTCTCCCCTTCCGTTTCTCTATATGTGTGACGGTGCAAGGTGTTCAGACTTCAAAAAAAAAAATTCAAGGATGGCCCCCAACATGTGACTCCACCTCTGGCGAGAGAGAGAGAGAGAGAGAGAGAGAGAGAGGTTGGGGTGGAGTTGAAGAGATACGCATGACTGAAAAATGAAGTTTGAGACTGAGGGTGCTGTGGCAGTCACAAAGAACTTTTATGAGAATATTATCCTCCATCAAATGTTCACCGTTGGTGATTGACAATGGCAACAGCTGGCGGCAGTATGTTTTGGCCGTGGTTAGTACGTAGAGGTGGCGGCTGGGTTCGAGCCAAACTTCGGCCCGGCCCATATTTGGAGGTCAATGTTACACCATTGGTGATGACAATAGCAACAAGCCCACGGTGGTTAGTAGAGGTGGCGGCGGTGGCTGGGTTTGGCAGTGGTTAGTAGCGGTGGGACAGTGGCAGCCAAACTTCCAACCGGCCGGTTTTCAAAACACAGTTACAAAGCGAATAACAAGAAGAGGGCATATAGTTGTTTTCTTTCTTCTTCTTCTTCTTCTTCTTTTTTTTTTTTTTGATCCACAAAAGAGATAATATATTAATATTAAAAGAGATTACACCCAAAGCCCAATTGCAAAAGCAACCCCCAAACTAGAACGATTGAAAAATTCCAGAGCACCCCCATTATAAACCACACCCCAAACCACAACCACAACCACAACCACAAACTAAGCCCAAAACAAAACAAAACAAAAAAAACAAAACACATTGCTCCAGAAAACTCCACAAACAATCAAAGAGAACAGTTAAAACAAAGGCATTGGACCCAATATTTGAAGACAAGACACCCAGCAGAAACACCCCAAAAAACAACTTCCCAAGCTCCAAAAAAACCCGGACAAATTGAGGAGCAGACGAACACAGCAGAAACACCTGACCAGCGACGACACGCACCCAGCAAAAAACAGCCAACAAACTACGACAAAAGCATCAAAGCAAACCCACGACGAACCCCCAGCAAAGCAGCCCCGACCTATAAATATAATGAGGCCACAAGCGAGGCCAGGCTAACCCAAGCTATGGTAGAACATCTCTGCAGTGAAGATCACCATCTACACGAAGCAGCAACAACAGCCAGTCATGAGTGAAAACCTCAACACCAACACTAAACCAGAAATGGAACTGAGAACGCAGAATTCTCATTGCAGCCACTGTGGTGCTGCCTCCACAAAAAACCAGCTTGCACAGATGAAAAACTCCACGAAACAGAGAACTCAGCACCAAAATTGCCATCAAAGAGTGATAAAAAACATTTACTCTCAAAGATTACTTAAAAAACCCCTGAGGAGCCAAGAGCTTGAGCTAATCCCACTCAAAGAATACTAGATTACAAAACCCTTTCCTTTTAACACCTTATCTTCTTGAATTTTTTCTTTTGCGGCATTGCTTCACCTTCATAACTAATTCGGCTATAGTATCCTCCTCTCTTAAGCCTTCAATGAAGCTTTCCCAGTCAGATGAGTATTTTGGAACTCTCCCAACTAGACTTCTATCTGAATTCCCTTTTTAGGCCTAGGAAATACTCTTGACTTAAAATCCAACTGAGGTGTGTTTAAAATGCGCTACTACAAAGTTCAACTGAAGCAGGACCAATTAAAAAACCATGGGCTTCAACCATGCCATCAGAACTTCTCTTGTTTTTCTCAACTACTCCTTCACCTAATTCTTCCCAATTGCCAAAATTAGTTTCAGCCACAACGGTTGTAGGTATATCAATAGGACCATTCATCTCACCACTCAATGGAATTGGATTTGAATTTAAATTAGGAGAACCCCCACCATCCACTTCTGCCCTAGAAAAGATAATCAGCAAACTCCTCAAACAAACGGCGGGATGAGAAACAAGCCCTAGCTTAATAAATATCCGATCTTGCAGGACGAAGAGAAATCAAAAGCCAAAACACTGATGACGAACAAAACCAAATCGCTGATGCCAAAGATCCGATCCCTAACAGAATGACGATCAAAAACCTCTCCCCAATTGAGCCAGAACACTGACAGAATGATGAACAAAACCCTCTCCCCCGATCAAAGCACTGACAGAAACCCTTAAAACCTTCTCCCCCGATCCTCTTTCAAATCTTCCCCATATGTCGGAGGTCGTTCATGAACAATCGACGTCGGTTTAAAGTGGATAACTACGTAATTGTTTCTATTCTTGGCATAGGGCATGTAGTATATAGGAGAAGTGCAACATTTACCTTTCATGACCAGGAGGAGGAAGATCACTTAGATCAGACTCAAAACGCTGCATCTCAACTGCAGAAGTAACAATGCTTATCTCACTCGTCTCGATTCTTTCCGGTGCTCTCCTTTCTTGGGGGTGTGCACGGGCGCAGGTGCAGGTGCAAGTGTGTTTGTGTCTGAGAGAATTTCAGAGAGTTAGGGTATGAAGTATGGAAGTAACAAGAACAGGGCTGCAACACTAACCTTTCAGGGCCAGGAAGAGGAAGATCAGACTCAGATCCCGTGGGAGGAACAATCCTTGTCTCGTTGATCTCGCATTCTATTTCTGGTGCACTCATTTCTTGCAACCCCGTTTTCCGTTGGGATGTTCTATTCTTTCCCACATCCGCAACCCCCGTATTTATTGGCCTGGCGATTTGGGTCTCCCTTGCGCTGTACGGGCATCCCTTATCGCAAGAAAAGAATATTTTTCCTTTTACTTTAAAAAAGGGTGGAACTTTAAAATAGGGTGGAGACCACAGCAAAAGACACTCCTTCCACAGCAATTTAAATATATTTTAATGATTGGACCATTTTGCCCTTTTCTCTCCCCTCTTGTCTCTCGGGTCTCCCTCTCACCTTTCCATCTGCAACCTAAAATTAAATACGGACTAGAGAAAACAGAGGGAGGGGAATCTCACCCTTCTCTTCAAACTTGAGAGAAGCTAGTACCATGTGGCTCTCTTTTTCCTTCGCGGCTCGTGCAATCGGCATCCGTTCTAGATCGTCAGCCATTATAAATTTTATATACTCCGTATAAATCTGGTGTATTTCTTTAATCTGTATTCTAACTTTATTTTTCCCTTTGTGAGACCAATGGCAGATTAAAGAAAAGGGGAAGTGGGAGATAGTTTGAGAGATCTAAAGGGTGAGTTCTTTTTCTTTTTTTCTTTTTTTAATGATAATAAATATTTGTTTAATTATTCTACAAACTGGTTGGGATGAGAGAGGGAAATGGAGATGGAGATGGAGATGGAGATGAAGGTTGAGTTCAGCCAACCTCTTCATCGCTGAGCATTCGCCGGATCGCCCAAAATGTACGCTCGCTAACCTCTTCATCACTCACTTACCCAAAAAAAAAAAAACCCCTCTTCATCACTGGCCATGGTTGCCTCAGGAAAAACAAGATTAGAAAAAATGGGATACGGGAACGGGATACGTGTGTGTGTATATATATATATAAGTTAAATATGATAGAGGGCCAACATTGAAAACTTATAATTTTATAGTGGTTCTATCATAATAGTTACTTTGAAAGTAGCTGTCTTATGATACTATATACACATAAATTAGATCTGTTACTTTGAAAGTAGCTGCCTTATGATTGAGGCAAGTCAACCGAGTCGCGTCGTTCAACTAAGGATTGTTACAAGCAAGTCAGCAAACAAAGTTAGTCCCCATACAGCTCCCATTTAGGAGTATACACAGTTAATCCAAATCCTAGGAAATCAATCCTCAACCCAAAATATTAGAGGGTAACTCGTAATGCAAAAATACGCTGAACCTCTGGTCAAACCAAACATGAGCCAGAAGTAATGTATGGAAAATGCACATGAGTTCCTAAAACACGCGGTAAATCAAAACATAATACTAAGAAAATCCAAGACATACCAGTATATTTATCGCATCACAAACATTCTCATATCATATGATCTCACCCTAAGTCACGAGTAGTTTACGTCACATAATTCTATATTTTGTCTCATCAAACCTCGCAGTAATGTATACTTCAATATACTCAATCCAACATATATCGCAATGTGCCCCATGTTCAATGCATTAACTCACCTCATTTCACACATGATGCACATATATTCTCACATTATAATTCTTATTTTATTTTATTTTATGAAGTAAAAATATATTAGAAACAAAGGGCATAGCCTATGCACATATGGTTCTCTTCTTCTTCTTCTTCTTCCTTTTTTTTTTTTTTTTTTTTTTTTCATGCAGTATCTGTTAGAAATAATACGAAGAATTCTATAAATTTTAGCAATAAACAAATGATATGAAATAACAACAAACCAAGATAATTATGTAATCAGATAAGAGTTTAGAATAGCCTGTAGATCAAGGCACGCGTGATGCGCTATCCTTAGAGAAAATACGCCCCTGTCTGCACTGGCTTTGATTGACGTTTCTCTCCCAAGATACAATGATTCTTCGGGTAGCCTTGTGTACAGCTAAAACTTCCCACGAATCTTAAATTGCCCAATGCTCACCAAAATATATATATTTCAATGAAAATGGAAAAGCTCAAAAAGCAAATGATGGAATAGAAACAATAGCAGATTTTTTATTATAATATATACCTATTCTTTTAGATGCCATGTACCCAACGGCTATGTGCCTTATGGTATGCTTGTAGTGTGTAAATGATAATTAATTGATGGTGTTAATGGGTGCAGTTACATGCATATGTAACAGATGCAATAAAGTTGCCAATGGTCAAAAGACCAACAGCTCTATGCAATAAAGTTGCCAACGGTCAAAAGACCAACAGCTCTAGAAGATGAAGACTAAGCAACGTTGGTTACTTATGTTTCATCAATGCAATTATTTGCATTAATTTAAATCATATGTAACATTACCCCCACATGATTTAAATTTTTAAATAAAATATATATATATATATATATATAGTAGCGACCCCACTACTATACTCACTTAAGTGAGACCTCCAAGGGTGATCTGTGATCAACCCTCCGTAGAATTCCTGCCTCGGCTCATTCAGAGCTAAGCTCTTCCTTAATCATCACAGTTTTGAGCACTTCACTATAGGCATGGGACCAGGGAATACCCTTCAAAATATATTAGTGCTCCTTCTAGTCACCCTACAGTTTTGTTCTTACCCATTGAACCCCCTTCATGGGATCTCCAATCATAGAGGTTGGGTGTCCACTGCAATGACTAATTTATAGGCTTTCAGTCCCATTCCCCTCGATGATTCTATGACTAGCCTGCGCGCTAAATCTTTTGTAAGAGGATCTGCTATATTTTTTTCAGATCTCACATAGTAAAGTAATATTACACCATGAGACTATAATTGTTTAATGGAATTATGTCTAATTCTAATATGTCTCCTTTTTTCATTATAATTTTTACTATTAGCCTTTGCTATTGTAGCTTGGCTATCACAATGTATTGAGACTGTTGGTATTGGTCTAGGCAATAATGGTATGTCTACTAAAAGGCTTCTTAGCCATTCAGCTTCTGCACTAGCCAAATCTAAGGCTATAAATTTAGCTTCCATTGTGGATCTAGATATAACAGTTTGTTTAGCAAATCTCCAAGCAACTGCACCACCTCCTAAGGTAAAAACATAACCACTAGTAGCCTTGGTTTCATCTGAATCTGAGATCCAGTTAGCATCACTAAATCCTTCCAATACTGCAGGAAAACCAGAGTAATAAATTCCATATGAAATTGTACCTTTAAGATATTTAAATATCCTTTCTATGGCAGTCCAATGTTCAGTACTAGGATTACTTGTATATCTACTTAATCTACCCACAGCATATGCTATGTGAGGTCTAGTACAATTAGAAAGATACATCAAAGAACCAATTATTTGAGAATATTTATGTTGAGAAATACCTTCTCCATCATGTTTCTTCAAATTAATAGTAGGATCAAAAGGAGTAGAAACAGATTGAACATCATAATAATCAAACTTTTTCAATAACTTCTCAACAAAATGAGATTGAGACAAAGCAATTCCACTATCATTCTTAATTAATTTAATCCCCAAAATAACATTTGCAGGACCCATGTCTTTCATATCAAAATTATTGGACAAAAATTTCTTTGTCTCATTAACTACTTCTAAATTAGTACTGAAAATAATAATATCATCAACATATAAGCAAAGAACTACACAAACATTATCCAATTGTTTTATGTATACACACTTGTCAGAATCATTTATTTTAAATCCATCAGAAAGTATCACTTTATCAAATTTTTCATACCATTGCTTTGGAGCCTGTTTTAATTCATAAAGTGATCTTACAAGTTTACGTACTTTCTTTTCTTGACCAAGTACAACAAAACCTTTTGGTTGATCCATATAAATTTCTTCATCTAATTCTCCATTTAAGAAAGCCGTTTTAACATCCATTTGATGTATCTCTAATTTATAAATTGAAGCAATAGCTAACAAAATTCTAATTGTTGTTATTCTTGTTACGGAAGAATATGTGTCAAAAAAATCTATTCCTTCTTTTTCATTAAAACCCTTATCAACAAATCGAGCTTTGAATTTATCAATTGTTCCATCCATTCTTAATTTTTTTCTAAATATTCATTTACAGCCGATTGTCTTACAACCTGGTGGAAGATCAGTTAAAATCCAAGTATTATTACTCATAATTGAATTCATCTCACTATCTATTGCCTCTTTCCAAAAAGAAGCATCTAATGATGTCATAGCCTTATTATAAGTTTTAGGATTATCTTCAATTAAATAAGTATAAAAATCATTACCAAAATTCTTTTCTATTCTTCCTCTTTTACTTCTTCTTACTTCAACTTGTTCTCTATTATTTAAGTTAGCATTCAAATTTCTATTTGAATTAAAATTAGAGTTGGAACTCTCACCAATATGTCTAGGTAATCTATTTTTCATAGGAAAAATATTTTCAAAGAAAGTAGCATCACGTGATTCCATAATAGTGTTATTTGAAATTTCAGAAACTTCTGAATTTATAACTAAAAATCTATAGGTTACACTATTTAAAGAATAACCAATAAAAACACAATCAATTGTTTTAGGTCCAATTTTTCTTTTCTTGTTAATTAGAATATTTACCTTTGCTAAGCACCCCCACACCATAAAATATCTCAAACTTGGTTTTCTATTTTTCCAAAGTTTATAAGGTGTTTTATCAGATTTTTTTATAGGGAACTCTATTAAGAATATAACAAGCAGAAAATAAAGCTTCACCCCAAAAATTATCAGGTACACCCGAACTAATTAGCATTACATTAACCATGTCTAATAATGTTCGATTTTTTCTTTCTGCTACTCCATTAGATTGAGGTGCATAAGGAGGAGTTACTTGATGTATAATACTATGCACTTCACAAAATTCACCCATTTCAGCTGGAGCATATTCACCCCCTCTATTAGATCTCAGGATTTTAATTTTCTTCTCCAATTGATTTTCTACCTCTGCTTTATAAATTTTGAATTTATTAAATAATTCACTTTTAGAATTTATTAAATACACATAACAATATCCCGTAAAATCATCAATAAAAGTTATAAAATATCTCTTACCTCCACGCGTCAAAACATTATTAGAATCACAAACATCACTATGAATTAATTCTAACAATTTCGTTTTTTTTTTCAACAGATTGAAATGGTTTTCTTAGTTGTTTAGCTTGTACACAAATTTCACATTTTTCTTGTACATTGATTTGAGACTTTGGAATTAAATCTAAATTCATCATCCTTTTAATCTTATTTAAATTTACATGTCCAAGTCTACCATGCCACATATTAGTGCAATTAGAAATTTCAACTGAAAAAGAAGAACTGGAAATTTTATTTTCATGAGAAGGCATTACATTAAGCTTGAAAAGACCATCTAGCAAATATCCTTTCCCAACAAAATTTCCATGTCTACTAAGTACAACTTTATTGGACTCGAAAACAACCTTAAAACCATGTTGAACTAACAAAGATGAACTAACTAAATTTTTATTAATATCAGGAACATGTTTGACTCCATCTAAAGTGAGAATTTTCCCAGAAGACAACTCCAAATTTATTTGACCTTTTCCTAGTACCCTGGCCATGCTCCCATTTCCCATGCTTACAGATCTTGTGCCTGATTCTTGATAAGAATAAAATAAGTTTTTATCAGCGCACACGTGTACATTAGCTCCTGAATCAATCCACCAATCAACTAAATTAAAAATTGTATTTATTTCGGGGCTACTAACACAGTACCTTTCAGCAGGGCTAGAGGAGCTGGCCCCCACAGTGATCATATTCGCTTGTGGTCTAGGGGCTACTGGAGATCCTTGAGACTTAGGTGGTTGACCTTTCCGAAAATAACAATCTTTTGCCTTATGATTTGTTTTTCCATAGACCCAACAAGGAACCATCTTTTTCTGATTAGCATTCTTATCCTTTGGCTTATTGTTATTTTTGTTAAAACCATTTTTCTTAAAATTCCTGGGCTTAGGTTTAAGCTGGTTAATTAGATCGAGAAATAGCTGTTGTCTAGAATTTCCAGCAACTAGCTTATTTTTGGATTTCTAATAGCTTACAACCTTAATAGGCTTAATCAATCACCACTGTAACCCTTATTTAGTTACTAAAAAGTTCTTGATTGCTTTTAGTAGGTGTCCTAAAAGCAAGGATTGAAGACACAAGGACATGTGACCGTCACCGGTCCAAACCACCAGTCCAATTCTGAAAACAGTGTTTATTCTCTTCTTTAACAACTGTCCTACTTCTTCTAAATGAAATGTAAAACAATATTAAAGGCCTGTTTGGGCATCCAATTCAAAATTAAACAATTCAAGAAATTTTACATTAACTACAATTATAACTCCAACAATTTAAAATATTCTAATTCAAGGTGGATTTATACATAGTACACACTGACCTCATCAAACCCAGTAGTTTTTATGAAGGAAAACCACCTAGTTTGCAATATGATAAGCATGGGTAGGATAAGAACCTTCTATGGAGTTGTCGATCAAATCTTTCAAGTTACATGTACATATCTCCAATGAGATATACATTTACCTCCTTGATTTATGGAGTGCATAATATGTAACGATGTTAGGAATTGGATCCTTGCCAACTTCTATAAGCACCCTCATTTCCTTCAAGGCCAGGTGATCATTCTTAATTGGAATACTTTTGACAGCAACCAACCTCTCTCCAAACATTCCCTAAAAAATGATTGTTCCGTAACTTCTTCTTCTGATTTGTGTGGAGGACATGGACAATTGATCATGAACTTCATAATATTTTGATTTGTTGGTCCTCTTCTTCTTGTAGATATTTCATCCCGACTAGGGCTGAGGCTGGGGTTCTTGGGGTGCCAAACGCCACTTGCGAAAAATAAATACCACAGCAATGCAGCATGCTGCCAAAAATAGCGCCAACAACCCAAAGGGTTCCATGGTCTCATCTATGTCAACAATAAGAGCTCACCTCCCCATCATTTTGAAATAAATAAAGAAAATTGTGAATATAAAGGCTCAAATCCATCAAATAGATGATATTTTGAAGTGGAAACTTGGAAAATAAGTTCTACACCGACATAAGGATGCAAGTGGAAGAGTATGTACCAATAACCCTTATTAGATCTAAGAGAAAATTGAACAGCCAACGCTGTCCTGACGTAGACCGCCAACGCCGTCGACTTCTCCAGCGTTCTCATCGCAAGAGAGTAGGAGAGTGGAATGGAGATGAAACCCAAAATTTTTTTCCCTAAACAAATAGAAGCCAGATTTTGATTTTGTATAGAAAAAGGGACTTTTGTTTCTTCATGGGTTGGAGAAGCTTCCCACTAGCTGAGACTAAAGTTATGTCCTTTATGCAGGTTAGACCTTTTCACTTTTTCTCCCTTTTTTATTTTATTAGATTCTAGCTATAAGCATTTAGGACCATTCGATTTAGTCCAACAGCTCTCATCCAACTATCCTAGTAAATTGTGTAATGGGATATCCCTGATAAGAACAAACATGTCTGAACCAGAATTACATATGAATGAATTATCAAAGAACCAAATATCTCTAGCTAACTACTAAATTAAGAAATACTTTAGATATATTCATCTACATTGGATTATGTAAAATTAAAGCAACTTACTGTCATATCCTTTAGTACTGATTCAAGAATTAGGATTTGGGTAAGGTTGAGGGGATAGATAAGATGAAGGAGAAGATGAATAAAGGTTTCGGTAATAATTTCAACTTTTATCCTAAATCAAATTTCAAGCAGACAAAGAGAAGGAGAAGACAAAGTTGGAAAAGAAAGAAGTGTTCTCTGAAAACCCCGACTAACTCTCTTTCCATTTTCCCTACTGTCGCTACCCCCTCCTCTCTCTCTCTCTGGTGCCAAAAGAGGCTCAGTTGAGGAGGGAGAAGGTGTTTTTGTGGTGGTTTGGTGTTTGGGAGTTGATTTGGAGTGGTGGAATTAGCTTGAACAAACTTTGGAGTGATTTGGAAGTAAAATAGTGGTAACACAGTGAAGTTACCAGTCACCCGAGAAGAAGTTGACTGTCAACAGACACGAAGTTAACAATCGTTCTGTAGCAAAAATACAGCAGTTTATGGGTGTGTTCCTCCTAGCTACCCAAGCCCAAAAATGGAGGTCTTGTGTGGTTGGGTGTTCTTGGACAGTACCTTGGGAAGGATTTTTGAGTGGGTTTGATGGTGGCTCTGTGGTGGTGGAACTGTTAGAGGTGGTGGTGGTTTGGTGGTGAAGTGGTGGAGGTGTAGTGGTGGAGTGATGGAGCAAGGAGGAACTCCTCCCCCTATGGCTGGCCACTCTTGGGAGCTTCTCTCTTTAGAAGTGCTACACTTTCAATTTGGTAGAGGTTTCTTGGCTTTCAAAAGCTTGCAAAATGGATGAAATGGGTGGGGTATTTATAGGGAAAGTGGATGGTTCAAGGTGTAAATAGATGAATTTATCTCATCCATCCATTCTTGAGGTTCAATCCCAGCCCTACACCTCACTTGCTTAATGACTAAGGACTCATCCTAGCCCTAGATCTTACCTTGGTGATCAAGGAGTCATCCTAGCCACACATCTTTTGGGGCAAAAGTGCTATTAACCTAAAGTTAAATGACTTTAAGTGCAAAATAGAATTAAAGTAACTTCTAAATATCCTATCATGTTGGTGTAGGGGGGATACAAGAGCTTAAGTGCTGATTTTCCTTCTCTCTTTGTCTCCAAGTCACGGATAAATATCTCATACGCGTTATTCACTATTCACAACCGCGCAGGAAATATTTAAATGCTCGTAACTTCTTGCCACGTGTTCAGAATTGGATGATCCACCTGTCGTTGGAAAGATAATTCCAAGCTCTTCGACTTGACTATGGTTCGAGCTTGTGATTGCAACTTTTCTCGGTCGTGGATTGTGAGGCATGTGGGGCCCACCTGAGCTCCCTCTGAAACTTCAATTGGAAATATTTTAACTTATTGAACTCTAAATGACGTGACGATCAATGGCTATGGATTTTTCTCATCACACTCTTCAGGTTGACTTGAGAGTTGACTTTTTCTGATCAAGGTTAACCAAAGTTGGCTTTCTGTGCTATTCAAACTGTGTAGGACCCGCTTGCAACCCTTTTGAATTTCTGAGCTTTGATTGAGATGCAGTAAATTGCAATGGATTCTTTTCATTATTTCCTTCAATATGCCTACAAATTCAAATTTTTCTGATCAAGGTTGACCATAGTTGACTTTCTATGCGTTGGGGCTCGCATGGACTTTTTCAGTGTTCTAGACCTTAGATTGGGATGACACTTGTGGCAATAGTCCTGTTTCACTGTTTCCTTTTGAGGGACTGCAAAGTTGACTTTTTCAACACAGTTGACCACAGTTGACTTTTTGTCTTGCATCATCTTTTTCAATGTTCCGGAGCTCAGATTGTCATGAGATTACTGGCAACGGACTTGTGCTGCTATTTCCTTCTGAATGACTACAAAGTTGATTTTTTTACCACAGTTGACTTTTTGACCAAAGTTGACTTTTTTGGAGTGCACAATGCCTATGGGGGTAGATTGAGCTTAGGAACTCTGATTGAGGTGCTCCTGGAGGTGTTATAAAGATTTCAACATGCTCTTCATGATTTTGACTTTTTTCTACAATTTTGATTTCCTTAGCATGCGATTAAACGCAAAAAACCCTGTTTTTCAAAGAAGCGAAGTGAAATGCTCTAGGAATGGGGAATTTTCTTGCAATTGTGCTATTTCACAAAAAGATCTTGGAATGTGCCAGAAAATCCGTTCCCAGACTTTTAGAAATTTTTGGGGCGATTTATTTTTACTAGTTTGTTCCAGTGCAACGAAAAAATTGTGTAAGATTATCTAGGACCAGGACATTTTTAGTAGTTTTGCTATTTCACAAAAAGGTCTTAGAATGTGCCAAAACATTTGTTCCCAGATTTTTGGAAATTTATGTTATAGCTCTTTTTCGTGCGTTTTCCAATGCCTGCCAGAAATGGCTTAAAACTTTAAATGGCTCCATACGGAATTCGCTAACTCCAAATTGGGCATGCTACCAGTCATTAAAAAGATAATTTTGAACCCTTCAAGACCATTGAGGTCTCAACTCCTGTGCAATACTCGTTATCTGGGCGAGTTTTTGGAATGGGGTTGCAAATGGTTTTGGTCTTCAAATGACATTCCTTTAATGAATATGCTTAGTAAAAATGGGGTGTCTACACCTACTCTCAAATCCTAACCCGAAGGTGCTTCTTCCAAGCTAGAGCTTCTTCTCCTTTTATGTCTTCCCCAACAGAGTTGACTCCTCTTGAGCAACCTTCTCTTGTTAACCACCACTTCCACCGTGTTGATACCCTAAAAATGTGAATACACAAGGGTTGGTTTAGATGTCGGAGAGGTCGGCAACATGTGATCAGGTGTAACACGTTCTCTTTTGCTTATCATGACCATGAAGAGTTGTGGTTGGTAGTGGAGGAGAGGAAATGAGAGGGAGAGAGAGATTCTTTTTGTGGTATCTCCCCAATCTTTGAGAAGGAACCACCTTTTTCTCATGAAAGTAGGGGTGTATTTATAGACAAACACCACATGTGTGGTGTAAGTCAATTATAGAAATGGTGAACATATATCTAATGTATGATGCCCTCTACTAGTGACACGTGTCCAATAATCTTATCCACCCTTTCTCCCTTTATAACTTAATTTTATCTGGCCAGACTCAGTTTGAAGTATATAATATTCATGCGATATGTATGTAAGCGTTAGTGTAAATAATATGTTCTCGACCTCCATCCCCAGCCACAAAATATTTTGTAGGACTTCTATGCCCATGCGATGTGCTGCTGACCCTGTACATAACCCGCATGTGATGGTTAGGGTACGTCAAGTTCAGATGTAGTGACGACCCTTGACCGCTGACTAAGTCAACTAATTGACTTCTGACCACTTGTCAAGGTAAGATTGGTGTACAAATTATTTTAGGGGGACACATATAGATAAATCCATGTATCTACACACTGCATGAACAGGTCACTGTTTGTCCAATCTTGATCTTTTTCTGTTATTGTAGTTGTGAATACGTATAGAGAGACACTGAAAGAGAGGGAAATCCCATTAGGGTTTTAAGGTCAACTGGTGGTGAGTAAGGAAATAGTGTTCGTTTAACGTAGGAAGAGGAATTCGGAAAAAAAAAAAAAAAAAAACTTTCGAAAATATTAGGCCATCAGGGTTTTAAAGGCAACTGTGATCTATTATCTCAAGTTATAACCATGATTCACCGGTCTGGTCCGGTTCTACTAACAGTTGTTTTTTATAGGGGCACTCGTGGTTAACCGAAAATCAAATTGGCCGGTTCCATTTAGTTTCTTTTTATTTTATTTTATTTTAAATTTTATTGTATAATCTGATTTAGTTTTGATTCCAATTTTAAAAAATCAAATTTATTTGGTTTTGTTTCCGTTTGTATAAAAAATCAAACCAAGCTGGAAAAAGGAAAAAACGAAGTATACATAATTGATTATAATAATTTCATTCATACTATTATATGAAGAGCAATAGCTAATGTGGCATGGCTCTTTGGCCTTCCCTCTCTCATTTTGTGCTCTTCTTAACTATGGTTCTACTTTTTGAATGACGTAACATTAATTTATTGGTCATCTTCAATTTGTCTTCGATAAAAAAAGTTTCTAAAAAATATTTTAATTGGGGCCACTAATTAAATAGAACACTCAAGAATTTTTAATTAATGTATGGTAAGATTGAATACAGAAAATCACTATACCATAATTAAACCGGCTTGACTCATAATTTCCAAAGGGGAGGTATTTTATATGTACTATTCCGTGCATTGTGTGGGTCACTACTCATTTATATATACTCGATATTGCACACTTGTAGTGCATGTGAACTTTTGTCTAATAATAAATTGATTATATCTATACTACCTATAAAAAGATGAATGTAAGAAAAACTTTTGATTGACTTAATATACCCTTATTTTAATTTTTAAATACACAACTACCCACCCTTCTGCATATATAGGAAATATAGTAATATGGAAACTATAATTCTAAAACACATACCTTAATATATAAAACACAAATAGGAATTCAAAGGAAACCCTAAATCAAATACTCCATTTAATACTATACATATAATCCTAAAACATGTTGACTTCGTATCTCCTTCTTCCTCTCATTCTCTAGCAAATGAGAATGGCCTGTTAGAAGCACACCTACTTCCCAACGCAGTCACAAACCAAATATTCCACATCATGGAGACAATACCGGATCTCAAGGGGCTGTTGCGTGAGTGTTTTATACTTTTATTATGTATTTCTTGAAATTTAGTGAGAATTCATATAATGCTAAATTTGTTTGTGGTTGGGGGTGGTTGTTTTCGAGGATTTTGGGTAGACTAGGAAAACCCTTGAATGTGTTTTGATTGTAATGTGGAAATTGTTAAAATGGGTCATATATGTATATGATAATTATTATTATTATTACTTTGCTTGAATTTGGTTGTTGATGGGAAGGGAGGGGGAAAAAGAAAAAGGAAAAAAATAAAATGAAAATCTCGATCTCTACTCTCTTTTCAATATTTAAGTGAACAAAAAAAAAAAAAAAAAATGTAGATGATGATATCATATAGAAATAAAATTGAGAATTTTTTTTTAGAATTTTTTTTTAGAAAAAGTAAGAAAAACTATATTATGAGGGATCAATTTCACTTATTTAAAAAATAAATTAAATAATATTTAAAAGCATCAAAAATATAAAATATAGAAAATAAAAATAAAATAATTATGTTTGCTACTTTCCTTTGAAATGCAGATCTCAAATTGAAGTATCAAATTGTCACAGCCCACGTAAGGTAGCAAAAGACAGATTTGTTACTTTTTTTTTTTTTTTTTTTGCTACCTCCCTTAAAGATGCTTTTGTATCACATATTAAATTATATTATATCTATACTACCTATAAAAATTTATACTTTAAAAACACTTTTGATTGACCATTAGATCATTATTTTAAATTTGAAATATTTATTTGCCTCCCATATTTAACCAATTAAGAATGTCTTATATTTAACCAATTAAGAATGTTTTTATATTTAACCAATTAAGAATGTTTATTTTCTAGCAAAAAAGAAGGAAAAAAGATAACACAATTTATATTCACTTCATAAATTCTATACAGCCTCCATTACTATGCATGTGTTCTAGCTAACTTCTTATTCCTTCTATAACTCCTAACAATTGAAGGAATTTTGACTTATTGTGTTAAGTGTTTATTCTAATAAGTTAAATTAACACAAAAGTAACAAATAATTAGATTTTCATGTTCACTATATATATATATATATATATATATATATATAGAATTTATAAAATTTTTTATTTAAATAATATTCATGTGCAACGCACTGTGTGCCCATATCTAGTCTATATAAATTTATATAAATGTTAATATTTAAATAATAGAAATCATAATTCTATATGAGTTTGAAGTTATAGAAGCTAGCCTCACCCTCGCCAACAAAATTTAGAATATTTTAATATAATAATAATTATTTGAAGAAGGTAATTTGGTTACGGAGTGCCTATTACATTTCTTTCAACTAGTCGTACTATCATATTCCCATCCCCCTCTTATCTATAGCCACTTTGATGAACAACCACCTCCACACCACGTTCCACTTAATCTGGTGAATAGATCTAAACTGTTTTCTCTCAGTTATACTCAATGAATTACTACCAAGATTTGGTGATGATCTTCAACTTCATCCAATTTTATTTATTTATTTATTCATCTGTTTATTTTGTGATATCGATTGTATTGATGTCCACTTTGTGATTCTTCTTTCCTCAAGACCTTTTTCTCACTTTTTCTTAATTTTTTTGTGACTCAACTTTTTTATGGCATCATTGTCTACATTTTTTCTTTTTTTTTTCTTTTAGTTCACGTAAATATCGAAAAGATAGTGAATAGTTTTTCATACTTTTTTTTTTTTTTTTTTTTGCCATGTAGAGTTTTATCTATAGTTGTTTTTTCTTCTTTTTTTTTTTTCCCTCCCTAGCTTCGCATGATTATGTTTTTTCTCAAAGACCTTTTTTTTTTTTTTTTCACTTTTTCTCGATTTTTCAAGACTCCAAAGTTTTTCATGGTATTTATATATATATATATATATATATATAGAGATTGAAAAAAGAGTGGAGAGTTTTTCATACCCTTTTTTTCTCACATAGAGTTTTATCTATAGTCGTTTTTTTTCCTCCCCTCCTTCACGTGGTTATCAATATATTATTTATTTATTTATTTATTAATTTGGCAAGTCAAGCAAAGACATTGATTTCTTTTTCTCGTTTTTTATTTTTTATTATTTTTTATCAACTGTTTGTTTTTTTTATTCAGTGGTATTGTTGTCCACCACACGGTCTTTGCAAGCTATGCTCATTCGTGGCTTCTTGTTTTTTGTTTTTTAAGTTAAACCAATCCCTCATAGTATAGTTTTTTTTTAGGTTTTCCTCCAAACCTTTTCTCATTTTTTCTCACTTTTTTAAAAATTCTAAAGATTTTCATGGCCTCATTATCTACGATTGTTTTTTGGATTGTGTAGAAGACATAGTACAATTTATGTATATGGTGTAGAAGAAGAGTACAACTAATGTATAATACAAAAACTAAAATAAAGATATTACAAAAATTTATACATGAGCACTGCACATGGGGAAAAAAACGTATCAGACAAAGACAAAAGAGTGTGGTCTACCAATTTAACCTTGACATCATGCAGTGGAGTAGAGTTTTATAACTTTTTTTTTTAAATTTTTTGGACGCATAGAAGCTCTTTTAGGGTTTTAGGATTTTATATATATGTACAAAAGGTGTGTTTCTATTAATATTTACAAGTTGTTTTTCAATGACATACCACCGAAACTTCTATTATGAAATATATATATATATATATAGTCTAATAGATTGCATTATCATAAGCTGCTTTTCAATGTCGATGGCATTGTAACCTAATGGCATTTGCCTCACTTGTTAAGTTAATGGTTTCAAGTTCTAGTTTATAAAAAAGCATTGATATCCATTTGTTAAGAGAGATTAATTGTATGTATATATATATATATATATATACAGAGGTGATCCTATCAGCACGTGCTGATATAAGTTACATCAGCACTATGCATTGGGGGTTGTACCCCTTGCATTGATTTAATGCACCTCACATCTCACTAATGCACAAGGTACAACTCCCAATGCAGGTTTTGATATAAGATATATCAGCACGTGCTTACCTGATCATTATCCTATATATATATATATATAAAGCTGTTGTTTTTCAATGATATACTATAGAGACTTCATTATTTATATAATTTTTTATTTGTCATTAGGTAAAATTGAACTTACATTAGTCGTTTAACATCAACCACGAGTTACTAGTAGAAGATGTCCCTAGACTAGTTGGTAAAACTTCATCAATATCATATTAATATCCTCATCCCCTTTTGATGCTAATCAACTTGTCCATTGTCATAATTACTATCTTCCAATGGCTGTTCACTATGATGAATGAGATGATAATATTATTTCAACATAATAAATGTTGTACAAGTCACATCAATTACCTTGCAATATTATCATTCCAATAACACGATATATTATTGTGTTGATATGATATTATCATATTACCTATTACATGAAATGATTAAGGAAAGGTGGTAAAAATGATGCAAAACATCAACATAAAATGAGCTGACATTTAACAAGAACAATTAATTACCCAATAAAAAAAAAAAGAGGAAGAAAAAAATTACTCGTAGGCCAAGCAATCGTGGCATGAACTTTCTGATTGATTCAACTGAATTTAGCTCCATCTTTTGGAACCACAACTGTAAGATGCACAATTATATAACCTTCCCCTTTGGTTAAAGTTGGCCGTTGCACCAATTTGCCGCACACATTAATTCCTGTTGGTGTGTCCACGCCGCTAACCCTACTCCCTTCGCCTGGCAGAGACAGAATGCCACGACAAAGACGTTTTCTGCGAACTTCCCGACTGACCCATCTTACTCCTCATAAATGCACTTCCCTAACCTCGCACCTTTAGATAATAAAATAATTTGACAGGGGTATTCATGTCATTACATTGCACCCGACAAATTCTTAGATCAGCCTTCCATTTCAAAAACCTAAAAAAGCGAACCCATTCCGGAAAAATTTTTTGAAACAAAAAAAAAAAAAAAACACGAAAAAGAAGAAGAAGAAGCTGTTTTCTCGCATTTTCTCTCTGTTTCCAGAAGCATTTTGTCAGATCATTTTCTCCAGAAACCGTTAGCTTCGATTTTTGTACGAAATCATAAATCTGTTGCTTGGAGAGCCATGAGTATGGGGGATCTTCTCACTATTCAACCTTCGGAGCTCAAATTCCCTTGTAAGTCTCTCGATTCCTAGTTTTTCTGTCTGGTTCCCGATAAAAATTGGTGAAGAGGAAAGATAAGAAATTGCGGAATTTCATGCTTTGTGTGTTGTTTTTGTTTGCGAATATTTTTTTATTTTTGGAAAAAAAGTTCCTATTTATCAAGCCGAATGGGTGTGTCTTAGGTTTAGTTGAGTGGAGGTTTACACCATGTGCAGAAACCTAATTCGTATCGCCATTTCAAAACCTGTTTGGTTGCTGAGAAAACTGTGGGAATAAATTTAAATGAAATTATTAGTCTAATTATATGCTTTTTTTTTTTTTTTTCCTTTTAATCATGAAAGCCTCACCTTAATAAAATTTCATTTTATTTCCCTGAATTTTATCGGCAACCAAACTGTGCTCTAGTTTCCCGTTAATTTTTCTTTGATTCCATGTGAATTATCATTTGGTTTATTGTTTTGTCGAAAAGTTTGAATATGTGTTTGATTTTCTTTTTGTGTTCTCTGGCATGTAATGACAAAGTTGAATTGAAGAAGCAGAGTTCGTGTACTATGCAATTGACGAACAGGACGGATCAATATGTGTCATTCAAGGTAGTTTTTTCGAATTTCTGCTGACTGTTGTATTCATATCTGGTTTAGTGATGATTGCTTGTCAATCTCATTGCTTTTATTATGTACCATTGATGACCATTTTTATGAGAAGGTTAAGACCACCAACCCCAAGAAATACTGTGTCCGTCCCAATGCTGGAATTGTTTTGCCTGGATCCACATGCAGCTGTTACAGGTAAAAAATTTAAGTGTAAATTTGTAATTGATTCATGACTGGTTGTATGAAATTTACCCGTATAGAGATATTGGTTTGTTTATTTTAATTTAATTTTGTATTTAATTTTGGTTTTCGATTGGGTTGTTGTAGTAACAATGCAAGCTCAGAAAGAGGCACCACCTGATATGCAATGCAAGGACAAGTTCCTCCTTCAAAGTGTTGTTGTGCCGGATGGCACGACTACTTCGGACATAACTCCAGAAATGGTGGGATGGTTTTCTGCTGCACATGTGTCTTGTCAGGATAGTGTTTTGGATTTATTTTTGTTGGACTCAGACATGGTGTGTGTTGGTTTTGTAGTTTAACAAGGAGGATGGGAAGGTTGTTGAGGAGATCAAATTGAGGGTTGTTTATATTCCTGCCAATCCCCCCTCACCTGTCCCTGAAGGATCTGAAGAAGGATCTTCTCCTAGGGCATCTATGCTTGAGAATGGGAATCAAAGTGCTTCAATGTTTGATGCTGTAAGTTTTCCTAGTCATTGATAATTTGAGTTTTTTGCAGATTCTAAAAGCTATTCCTAGAAAGTTAATTCCCAATTTGGTTGGACATCTAATTTTACTCTGAAAGTTACGTTTATGTTACCTATTATAAATTTCAGGTAACAAGATCCGTCGAAGGAGCCCAAAGAGAAATCTTCAGAGGTAAATTTTCTTTCTCCTCCCTGCTACTCTCTCTCTCTCTCTCTCTCTCTCTATTTTAAACTTTAATATCTTTTTTCATGGGTTTGTAACTTTGCATACGAAAGCTGTCATATTGTTATTTATTCGAAGTTGCATCAATAATTGATAAAAGAAAACCTGTTTCAGATTCATCCATTATGATTTTTGTGAGTGGAGGCCTTAAATCATAGCTGTCTGACTGATAGAATGTTTTGAAATATTTGGGTTTCACCACTCTTTTCATCATCTTCATCATTGTCTCAAAATGAAGTTCATGTTGTGTATTTATATAGGTAGGTGATTGTCACTTGTCTAATGCTTGATTACTGGTTAAATCTTATATTGGCATGTATTTGAGTTGAGGGCATGGGTTAAAACTTGCTATTAAGGAAAAACGTCTTAATTAAAGTGATGGAAATATTTTTTGCACGTTATAGCTCAAATAAGTATCTTCTCACTGATTTCCTTCTCTTCCCATCCCTCATTTACTGAGGTTGTCTCCCTAGTACTGCCTCCTATTTTTTCTTTTGGGTCTTATGCAGAGCAAGCTCTCTCTCTCTCTCTCTCTCTGTGCAGTGGAATCTCTTACATCTCCCTCTACTGCTGGAAATCAGCTCTCTTATTTGCCTAACCATTGCAGCTTCATTTCAAATTTTTGGTTTGGAATCATTTTGTGATGGTTTCACCAAAAAATTAGTTAACCTGGTTTTAATTATTTATTTATTTGTTTTTTTTTTTTTTGGAGACATGGTAAGGCTACAAGGAAGTTTTGTAACTGTAATATTGTTTTCATGAAATAAAAATAAAAACTCTATGACATTTGTATGAATAGAAATTCAGTAGAGAGAGGTTCCGTGATTGCAACAACCATTTAGTGAGGGATCAATGGCAATTTTAATGTCGTGATCTTTAAAAATTGAAAGTTTGAGTGAAAGAGAAATAACTATAAATTTTGCAGCTTTTGGGAGAGCCAATATGAGGGTAGTTTTACCTTTGCTGGTGAGTGGTGATGCACAAGAGAGGAAGCGATGATTTAGTTATCAGTTATGAGAGGCTTGAGGAAGGAGGAGGATTTCTTTGAAAGAAGAAATTTAGTGAAATGACAGTACAACCTCTACTTGGAACGTGTAAAGAGCTATCTTATAAGGACATTTAAGTCCTATCAAATGTGTGGAGGAATCTACCTATCCTTCAATTTGGCAGGAATGCTAGCTTTTCCCTATAGGTATATAATCCTTGAGTAGTAGTTCTTGGTTTGCTAATTTAGAGTCCAAAATTTCTATATGGTAATTGCATGATATTTATTCAGGTTCTTCAGTCATACAGACTTACTATATAATGTCAAGAAAATATGGTGAAAATTCAAAGTTACAGCCGCATAATGCTAATAAAATAAAATTTGGTAACACAACATAGAAGTTGAAAACTAAAATTTTCTTTCATATGGTTCTAATCATCATTAAAAAAGTCATTAAAATAATAATTTTAATTACCACTAAAGAGTTAAAATGGTTTTATTAAGGCACACCTCTAGTACATTCTCCCTTTTTTCTGTGAAAATTAGTTTCTCAAATGAATTTTTCAGGTTCTAATTTACCTCATTTGAGTTATGGGTCTATCCGGTGTTCTAGGGTTACAATGAAAATTGTCCAGCTTTCATAATTTATATTTTTGTATAGAAAGAGCACAATTGGGTCTTTTATTTAGAAGGTTGTTCAAATCTGATACTTTCTATCTCTCCAGTATTACCATTGAAGATCTCTTTCAAATTTTTGGTGGTAATCTGCTCTCTCTCTCTCTCTCTCCAAAAAATGTATTATTTCCTTTTCATCGTCGTTATTATATATCCGTATTTTGATGCAGATGACTTAGGTAAAGAATATAGGTAGCAATTACTGGGATGAATGAAAATTCTGTCACCAATACTTTAGCTTATAGTTATCTAAGTGGGAAATTATCCCCAAAAATCAAGGTTTGTTGGATCAACTGGCTTATGTGCTATGTTACATGGACTCAGGTATATGTGTCTAGGTGTTGGGGTCGTCTACTTTCCAAAGATTGTTTACTATTTTGAAGTGTTAAGTAGTAGTACCCACACTCATGTCACATGTTTCCGACATGGATACTTCACACATTTTGAAGTGTCCATGTAACATAGTTTATGTGCCCCTTTAAATATTATAATGATTGGGCTTAAGCACCAGGGAGGCATGATGGCTTGAACTCTCATGATATATTCATCTGACATTTTCTTTATAGAAAGTGATTTATTTCGTTTGTGCAAGTGTGTGTGTGTGTGTGTGTGTGCGTGCGTGCTTGTTCAATTATGACACTTAAAAATCTGGCAATCACTACCCCTCTTGATGTGTAGTTGTCCAAAGAGTTTCAGGAGTATTACTGCAATTCCACCACCTGGACATGCATGTGAGCCTGGGTCAGCCCCTCGTGCTACTTGCATTATGTTAAGGTTGGAAGTTTGGAACTAACAAATATGCCACACTTCTCCCATGAAGTGCAACTCGAACAAAAGGATCTGCCTTCCCTAATTTTTGAAGTGCAGTCTAAATATGGCTTCTTTCCCAGTTTGACAGTATGCTTAAACAAAAGGATCCACCTTCCCTGATTTTTGGAAGTCTGAATATGGTTTCTTTCCCAGTTTGACAATATGTAATTTTGGAATTTGGAGCAGTGGTAGTTCCCTAGGTTCACCACGTCAGGATGTAAGCTCCCACAATAAATTCACAATACAAAGGCCATCTGATTCATTTTTCTTGTAAGAATAACAATGTATCAGGAAATATATATATATTCTAACTCTTTTTATCTGATTAATGTAGACATCCATTCATAAATCAGATATACTAGATTTGGGGATCATAAATTAGATATGGGCCTCAAGCACTTGGATCGAATTGGTTGTTGCTTGTACGGTGGAGTTCTAATGTTTACAGTTGAGGATAAAATAACTTATGATAATGTTTTAATTGGCTATGATATATTGGATACCCAAAGAGGTACATTATAGTTGTTGCGATGGTTTTGAGCAAATCCATTATCTTTTTTCATTTGTTGTGAGTCAATCTAGCTTGAAAGATGTAAAATAACATTTATATTTGCTTTTTTTTTTTTTTGGGTACTGTTATTGTTGTTGTTGTTGTAGGGTCAGAATGTAAGTCATTGTAATTTTTGGAATTTTCCTGGTATAAAGTAGAATTGCATGGCTGTTTCACATGATACTTGCTATGCTCCCAATAATATTGTACAAAAAATGATATAATATATAATTTTTGCACTCGGCTGATACACTAGTGGTGACATAATGAATCACGATTAAGGCTTAGTGAAGTTGATTGAAAGAGTTGGGAGTATGGGATGCTAAGTGCTAGACATAAGATGTCATCAATTACTCACCTATAAAAGAACATCTATATAAATCATATATATTAGTTTTATGTTGGATCTCTATTTTATGTTTGGTTATTGTTATTTTTCTTTCTATTTGATTTTTTTTATCCCCTTTGGAGTTGCATATAGAAATTCTGATGACCTAATTTCTCAGGCATTGTCTATGATTTCCAAGTTGAATGAGGAGAAAACTTCTGCTATTCAACAAAATCAGAAGCTCCGTCAGGAATTGGTATGGTTCAAATTTCCTTGTGGTTGATTATGTTTTTGCATTGTTTAACCTTGATCAATTTTCACCTTCCTGTGGTCTTTTATTAATGTTATGTATTTTTGTGCCTATATTATTTCGAGCAGTTCTCTCTGTTCGATCTGTCTTGTTATGCACACCTTTCTTCTTTCAATTGAATTACCCTGCCCCGTGTTGTTGAAGTAATAAGTTGAATGGGGCCATATTGTTATTTGACATTAATGCTCAGTTTGGTAGAGAGTAAAAGTGGAAGGAAGGAAAGGGGTTGAGGGAAAAGTGGAAGGGAAGAGACTCTTTCCTTTGTTTGGTTAGGATGGAAAAGTGGAGGGAAGGTATAAGTGGAAGGATAAGCTTTCTTTCCAGCCCACCAAAATATTTCCTCCCAAAAGTGGGAGGAAAAGTGGAAGGAAAGGGCGAGTATCACTTGTGTGGCAAAAATACCCTTTTCCCTCATTTCCTTATTTTCTCTTTGTGAGGTTAATATGGTAAAATAATATAATAATTCCTTTTCATTTCTTTCCATCCTCCTTGCTTACCAAACAAAGAAGGAAAGAAAGATTTTTTTCCCTAGGGAGGGAAAGTCCTTCCCTCTTACCTTTCCTTCTTTCTACTTTTCCATCCTACCAAATTGAGCATAAAATTGAATCAATAGACCTAGAACAAGGCATCTGAGATACTTCCTATGTTGCGGAAATTAGTCCCAAGGATTGAATTGAAAGTCACTACAATGGCAATTTGCGCACTCAATAGAGAAATTAAAGAAATAAATAAATAAAGAACAATCACTCAACACACAAAGCAATTTAATGTGGTTCGGCTAATACCTACATCCACTGGGATAACGATCAGAAAGCTTCACTATGGAAAACAAAGAGTACAAACAAAATACAAGAAAGTGGTTTCACACTCTCACGTACTCTCACCCACTGAATAAACACCCCTCACCAATATTTTGTATAACTCTCCCAAATGCAACTCTTTGCAATTCACCCTATTCCAAATGGTTGTCCAAGTCCCCTTTTAATAGTCACAATTAAAGGGGCTAACTTCCATAAAATAAGTGTTCGGGACAAACTATTCAAAGGACCTAAAGATATAGGCTGGCTAGAAAGTCTCCACCATAGGGACAAAAGTCACCTACCCATTTAATGAAGGTAAGACTTTCTTTTCTCAAGAAAGAAGCTGGTTCTCCTTTCACCAGATTTCAAGAGAGGTGTTTGTTGGGTGTTGGCATACAGATGCCGAATTTCGGCTGCACATGCAATTCTATCAATTCCTTGTCTGCAGAATTCAGCGAATTTCGGCTCTGAGATTTTTTTGCCGGCGACAATCGAGCCACAAATTCAACATCCTATTCATCTAAGAGGGAGTTGTTTCATTTAGAACTTGCCTGATTGTTGTTAGGTTGTGGGATGTCATTGTGACATGTGAAGTGAAACAGGAGTGGTTTAGAAAGAAGTTTCTCATTAGTCTGTTGCAAACTGATTTGTGCAATATAGGCCTGCACATACAATTTATATGCAGACAATAAATCAATGGTAGAAAATTTCTCTATTTCACTAACTGCCCTTTATTACCTACCTATCCCCTTTCTGGACAAAGGCGGATGGTTCTCGTTGACTGCTCATACTCCACTGTTCAGATTGAATTAGAAGACCTTTATTATGAGTCTGAGACCGAACCTTGTTTAACTGTTCTTGTTTTGGATAATTACCATATACCATTAGCAATTTGGTGTTTTTTTTTTTTTTTTTTTTTTCCTGAAATCACCTCGCTTTGAGTTTTAGAAATCTTCTATAATTAGTTTATAAGGAAGGCAGTATTTCTCAAAAGTTAATTTTCCACAGCTCAGATTAACTGGTTGTTTGGTATATAGACCCTTAAAGTAGTTAGGATGTGAGGCTTTGTTAAGTTGACTTCTGTTGAGATTGTTAACTCTCTTATGCATATTTCTTTTATCTCAATTAGATTTTGCTTCTTTTAGAAGGGAGGGTTATGTGCTAATATCCTGCGGACTTGTGATCAAGTGTCTTTGTGGGCAGGGACACTGTCTTCACCTTCTTTCCCCTTGTTCCTTCATCTACCTGGGAATATCTATATATATATATATATATAGAGAGAGAGAGAGAGAGAGAGAGAGAGAGAGAGAGAGAGAGAGATGTTAAGGACAGGTGGAGGAATTATTTTAGTAAATTATTTAGTGAGAATCATATTAATAATTTAAGCTTGAGAGAACTTAGTGATGCTGGTGAGGATAGAAATAATATGTTTTTTAGAAGAATTAATGTAACTGAAGTGAAAGAGGCTGTGAAAAAGATGAAAGTAGGGAAAGCTATTGGGCTGGACGGAATTCCTATTGATGCTTGGGAATCTATGGGTGATGATGGTGTTATTTGACTGACTAAGTTGTTTAATAAGATACTATAGACTAAAAGGATATTGGATGAATGGAGCAACACTTTGGTATTGCTGTATAAGAACAAAAGTGATATTCAAAGTTGCACTAACTATCGTGGCATTAAACTTATGAGTCATGATTAAAGCTTTGGGAGAGAGCGATAGAGTGAAGATTAAGATGAGAGACAACAGTATCAGAGAATCAGTTTGGTTTCATGTGAGGAAGATCAACTATGGAAGCTATTTTCTAAAAAAATTAATGGAAAAGTACAGAGAAGAAAAAAGACCTTCATGTGGTGTTTATCGACTTAGAAAAGCATATGATAGGGTTCCTAGGGATTTAATGTGGTGAGTGTTAGAAAGGAAATGAATATCTATTAGGTGTATCGCTAAATCAAGGACATATATTATGGAGCCTAAACTGTTGATAGAACATTCAAAAGGGAGACAAGGGAATTTCCAATCACAATAGATTTACACCAGGATCAGCATTGAGTCCCTATCCTTTTGCTCTAATTATGGATGAACTGACTGCTAGGATGGGGTCCCATAGCATATGTTATCTGCTGATGACATAGTATTAGTTGATGAAACTAGAGTGTGGGTAAATTTTAAATTGGATTTATGGAAAGACACCCTAGAATTTAAAGATTTTTGGTTAAGTCAGCAAAAATGGAATATATAGAATGTAAATTTAGTCAAACTAGGAATAGAAATGAGGGCATTGTGCAAATAGGTGACCAAGAGAGATACCTCGACGTGACTATTTTTGATATCTTGGATCAATTATTCATAAAGATGGATGTGATAGGGGAGGATGTTACTCATAGGATTATTGCAGGATGGATGAAGGGGAAAAGTGCATCTGGATTCTAGAATGCCGTGTGTCAATAGCATACCTATAAAGTTAAAAGGAAAATTTTATAGGACAGCTATAAGATTGGCTATGCTTTATGGTATGGAATGTTGAGCAATTAGGAAACATGTGCTGAAAATGTGGGTAGGTGAGGATGTTGAGATGGACATGTGGTAATACATGGAAATATAAAATAAGAAATAAATGCATTCATGAGAAGGTAGGAGTAGCACCATTGGAGGAAAATAGGAGGGCAAATCGTCTAAGGTGGTTTGGTCATGGGCAACAAAGAGTTATGAATGCACCTATATGTAGGAGTGACTTAATTCAACTTGAAGGATTCTTGTGGTCAGAGGTGGTGAAAAGACATGTGTGCTAAGGATTTAACAGCAACATAGAAATGAACGGTGTAAAAGGATTCATGTGGCAGACCCATGTAGTTGGGAATAAGGCGTGGTTGAGTTGAGTCGTATATACATTTTTATATATATATAGAGAGAGAGAGAGAGAGAAAGAACAGCAAATACTGTTGTTGGACTTCCTTTAATATTCACTATGCCTTTTGCCAACTATTTTAAATTGGCAACAAAAATGCAGCTCTGCCACTCCATCCTGTCTAGTGCAATCTCATGATTAACTTCACATTGTGGAAATTTTAGTTGACTTCATATCGGCTTCTAGCCTGCCCTGCCCTCTTTTTTTTATTTTTATTTTGGGGTTTGGACCTGTAGTGGGATAGAATGCTGACATCCTTGATTGAAAGTTGATGCATGGATGCCCCTCTCCTGTCACTGAGATGTCAAGTAGTTGAAAAATGGATAAGAAACCTGTTCTAAATGAACAAATGCTTTTTCCTCCTAGACCCCATGAATTAGAAAATGATTGCTGGTGCATTATCGTTATCTCATTGCATCCTGTCTCGTTACATGTTTGCCCATATATAATCATGATTCAGTCTTTTTCCTTTTTTCACTATTACCTTGTCTTGGTGTTTCCTTCGAACAGGAACTGATGAGAAAAGAAATTAGCAAGAGCCGTGTTGGTGGCTTCTCCTTCTTGTTTGTGGTGCTGGTTGGTCTCCTGGGTCTCCTGGTTGGGTACTTTGTTAAGAAGTAGAAGGAGCTGCATTCCAAGCGAGCTGCCATTTGTTGTCTGGATGCCAACATTAATGTATTTGGTGTTCCAAAATTTTCAAAACTTTCTAGGACTTTTTCGCCTTTTGTGTAAAGAAATTGCAGTTCTTCACTTTGTATTATTGACACTTGAATGATTGATTTGATTGGAATGATCAGTTTCACCATGTTTTGATGTTGTCTGGTGGTCACATAGGCTTAATCCCATGTGAAACATGACGACATATTGAGAATAGATTGGTTTACATCAAGTATTTGCTGTAGTTTTTTCTGATTTTACCGATTATGTGCTCAAGCTCATTGGGCTTGAACCTGTCTTACATATATTGGGTATTCTTCCTGTCATCTACATATCCCCCTTGTATCTCGAGGATTCTTCCAAATTTCGTCTATATCTCATGAAATTATACTCTTGCCCTGTTTATACTAGGAAATATAAATAGCCGAAGTTGGTGTGGCCAGGGTTGTTTTGTTAGTGCTTAATTGTATATGTTGTGTCTGGAAACAGCGTCGGAGCTGAGAGACGGGCATTGATAGTTAAGCTTGTAAATGGGATATTAGCAGCTGGAGTTTTCCACTGTGGTGTTCTGCAAAAGATTACCAAGTTATTGGTGTTACCAACTTGTAGCTGCTATTGTAGTATGTACACATTTGTTGAGGAAATAAATTCCGTTTGATAAAACGGAGGCCAAACAAAAAAGCAAAAGACTTTGGGCCAATTGGGTGCATTACCATTACCATTATCTTTTTGTTTTGTTTTGTTTCTACATTTCTTGTTAATGGGAAATGTAATTGGTCGTCACAGTTCCCTTTTCTAACAGATAAAAAATAGAAAACAGGTATGGTGAACACAAAAGAGATGGCTATGAGTAGGCTTGGGCTCCATGTGTTATCGTCATGAAGGCTTGGGTGATTCAAACCTTAAACTTGTTTGGTTGACGTATTTGCTAGGATTTTCCTGCCTTTCTGCGTGCGTATTTTCACTTTGTTTTGAAAACATACGGAAACAAGGTGTTGATTTGGTATTAAAAATGGAAATAGCTTTAGGCTTTTTACTCCTATTATTATTTATGAGGTGATGCCAGGCTATAAAAAAAATGGAAATTGAAGCATTGGTCTGAATTTCACAGTTTGTCTCATAGGATGAGTCCTCGAAGTACGAGTTTTTATTTATTTATTATTATTATTATTATTTATTTTTTATTATGGATATTTGAAACCTCAATCCATTTCCTTACAAGCTGCGAAGAGATACCACTGGCCACTCTAAGGTTGACGGTCGCACTGATTATCCAAATTGATCGCCAGAAGACATTGGAAACTCTCAAATGACAAATGGCCTCAAACAAGTATGCATAATCCACCACCCCCACCAATGGAAGGTAGTCAACTGTTCGAGTTATAAAGGCCGTCTAGGCCTCTTTTGTCATTGGCTCTTACCTAGTTATCTCTGTATGCTTTTTTCTAATTATTAAAATAAAAAATAAAAAAAAGAGGGGGCCATGCATAACCCAAGTAAAGAATCCAAATAATTAACCCATAATTCTTCTCCTGTCATTGGTTGTTATCTCCTTATACTTTTCTCCACTAACTAAAAAAGAAAAAGAAAAGGCATGCATAACCCAAGTAAAGAATCCAAATAATTAACCAATAATTCCTCCTTAAGAAATCTGAATGTAAATTACATGAAATACCCATAAAACACTGAAATTGACAACCCAAGCAAACTAGCCCTAGAAAATTTATAAGATCCTAACCCGTGTCTAACATTAGCCAAATAGAACTACTACCGCATGGAAAATAAAGCTAACACATGGTGGATTGATTCTTCTTCTTACCACATGTTATTTATATAATTGTATAGAAAAAGAAAAGAAAAGAAAAGAATGAAGTAGGTAACTAATTATCATCCACAGCGTCGTCGTTTCCTGTGTGGTTCTTGGGCTTCCGGTGGTTTTCCTCAACGTGCTTGGCCATGCCAAGCCCAGTGTAGGCCAGTTTTCTGATGTTGGGCACGTTGTAGTTCTGTGCAACGTAAACCCCAAAAAGAGTGCCCAACATGAAGGTGAAGCTGCTCTCGATTATACCCATTTGCTTGATATATATAAAAGAGAGAGAGAGAGAGAGAGAGAGAGAGAGAGAGATTGTATATGTGTGAAACTTTGGAAGAGCAAGGGGGAGGGTGGAGGTGTCGTATACACCAAAGACTTTATAGATGATGAGGTTGATTTATAATAGATGCAAGCTTAGCCCCTTCTCCAAGGGTCAACCCAACCTCCCCTAAATATAATGTGATAATTTCCCCTAAAGAAGATTATCAGAACTTGATCTGACATCGTAATTTTATGCGGATAAATTACGGGGAAAAAAAACAACCAAACAACAAAAAGTGGACCGGGCCGGCACGGAATATAGGTACGGTTTTTAAGGATCGTACCCGGTATTTTAATATTTTACCTAGATGACGGTATTTTTGTGTTTTCCAAATTTTCTAAAAACTAAAAAGCCCATATATAATTATCTAAAAAAAAAAAAAAAAAGCGCATATATAGTGGGATGGTTTTTTGTATTCATTTTTTTTTTTTTTTTTTTTTTTTTTGGTAAACTGGTGGTTTGTTGCATTCATTGAATGATAAATTACTACGCCTAAACAGAGACGGTATTGTACCTTAAACTTGTTCTGAGTCACAAGGGTAGTCTAAGCCCTTAGTAGACCGTTCTAGGCCTCTTATGTCATTTTTTTTTTATTTTTTTTATTTTTTACTTATATTTTAAAAAAAATGAAAAAAAGAAAGAGAGAGGCATCCATAAGCCCCCAAGTAAAGAATCCAAATAATTAACCCATAATTCCTCCGTAAGAAATCTGAATGCAAATTACATGAAATCACCCTATAAAACACTGAAATTGACCAACCAACCAACCAACCAAACTAGCCCTAGAAAATTTATAAGACACTAACCATGTCTAACATTGCCAAATAGGACTACCGCATTGGAAATAAAAGTAAAACATGGTGGATTGATTTTTCTTCTTACCAAATGTCATTATTTATATAACTGTATAGGACTATAGGTGCAAGTATGAAGTATGTTTCCCCCACCCCTAGAAAAAGAAAAAAGAAAGAAAAAGAATGAATTAGATAACTAATTATCATCCACAGCGTCGTCGTTTCCTGTGTGGTTCTTGGGCTTCCGATAGTTTTCCTCAAAGTGCTTGGCCATGACAAGCCCAGTGTTGGCCAGTTTTCTGATGTTGGGCAATTTGTAGTTCTGTGCAACGTAAACCCCGAAAAGAGTTCCCAACATGAAGGTGAAGCTGCTCCCGATTATACCCATTTGCTTGATATATATACCTCTCTATGTATGAGAGAGAGAGAGAGAGAGAGAGAGAGAGATTGTATGAGTGTGGAAACTTTGGAAGAGGAAGGGGGAGGGCTGGAGGTGTCGTAGAGACCAAAGACTATTTATAAATGATGAGGTTGATTTATAATAGATGCAAGGTTAGCCCCTTCTCTAAGGGTCAACCCAAGCTCCCCCAAGTAAATATAATGTGATAATTTCCCCTAAAGAAGATTATCAAAACTTGATCTGACATCATAATTTTAAGCGGATAATTGCCAAAAAAACAAAACAAAGGTGGACCGGGCACGGAATATAGGTACTGTTTTAAAGGATTGTCCCCGGTATTTTAATTTTTTACTTTGTTTAGATGACAGTATTTTTGTGTTTTCCAAATTTTCTAAAAAGGAAACAGCGCATATATGGTGGGATGTTTTTTGTATCGATAAATTACTATGCCTAAGTAGAGACGGTATTTTACCATTCCAATTACACATAGTATGGTTATATACTGTGGTATACTCATTTATAATACTAGTTGTTGGCGTGCACACAGTGATACCTTTGCAACACAAAACACTGTACAAACAATCTTTATTATTAAAATAAATTATCTATTAGTCTGGGCATTAAATGATCTCATGGGGTCACGTGGGGAGTGGGGATTAGTTGGATTTTGACAGGTCAGATACCTTGTTGCTAGGAAAAAAAAAAAAAAATCTAAATTCAGGAAAAAAAATTAAAAATGCAAACTTTGAATCTATAAGAAAGAGTATATTTTCTCAAAAACAAGAAGAAAGGGTATAAAATGTCAATCCATAAAATAAATTAGGACTCTAAAATTAAAAACAAAAAGGCAAAAACTAGAGAAAAAATATAAAATTTTTTTTATTAAAAAAAGAAGAAGCACATTTAAATGCATAATCTGATATGTCTCAATTAGAACAGAGAAAATGGAAAATTTGAATAACAAAAACCCCAAAAATACAATCCACAAACTTATGCATAAAACAGCAAAATCTAAATTCAAATAAATTAAAAGCAAAAATTAAATTAAAAGAGGAAAAAAAAAAAAACACACACAAAATACAAAAATGTAGCCCCGAAAGAACTAAAATTCATGAACTAAAAATGTAAATCCAAATTAAATACAAAATCTAAATGAGTGTTAAAGGGTTAAAAAAAAAAAAAGAAAGAAAAGGGAAAGAAATAACAGAGGCAGTAGAGAGAATCTATATGTAGATAGAGTACAATTCAAGCAAAGTTGGACTTTAATGAAATTCAAGAGTATAAAGAAAGAAAGAAGGAGATTAATAAGGATACCTTCGAAAATTGATGAAGTAGCTGTGTTTGTTGAGGAAATATATGAGATCCCAGATTGGGGTGGTAGAACCAAGAGAAGGGAGTAGGTGCTGTGTAACTATTTACATAAAGTAAAAAGATGGAGAGAGGGGAAAAGACGGGGATGAATGGGTTTGTGGGAAGAGCAGTTGAGATGTTGGATAACTTGGGAGAGTGGAAAAATAGAGAAGAAACAGAGTAGGAGAAGGGAATAGGCCCCAAAACCTAGAGATCTCTAGATGGGAATGAGTTCTTCGTGAAGGTATTCTTCGAGCACTAGCGTCGCGGGTTTGTGAGATTGTTGGAGGCTTTGAATTCTTTAGGCCTATAAGCTTCTTAATATGGCCTTTGAATTTCAATTTTTTATGATTATTACTTGAATTAATTATCTCTGATTAACTTTTGGATGCTTTAGAATTGAGTTGCAACCGATAAGTGCAGGAGGGTATTCTATTGGTGACGAAGGAGACCAAGAGTTTAAAGTTATTTTCCATTTTTGTCTGATGTTTCCATCTGTTCTTCTCATTTTTTTTTCGTTTATTACTTAATGTATTAGAAACAATTCAAGAAGAGACCAAACTATTGTCACCACATAAAACACTCTAAACTCTTCGCTAATTAAATCCCCTCAAATTATGCTATAAGCATCCCTCTATCTTCCTAAAATACCTTTAATAAAAAATCTGAAAACGTTAAACATTTTTCCACCCCACCCCACCCACACCCCGTCCCCCTCTCAAACCCCTTGCCCTTTACCAAAGCCAATGGCATCGTCCTCATCAACAATTCATCGGAAACCGATGCTGACGTGAACGGACGCCACTACAAGACATAAACGAACAATTCTAAATTGAGATTTGTATAGTTAAGTTGTTCGGTGTTTTAAAACAAAACAACATAAGCTTGTTCGGACTCCTAGTGTTGAACAATATCCATTTGTTCAGAGTTACATTACTGAACAATCCAAAAACGTATTTTTTAAGGCATTTAGAGTTTTAAAACGGAACAAAAGAATTTTGTTCGGACTTATAAATTGGAACGAGTTAAAAGTGTTTGGTGTTATAGAAATGAACATTTTAAACATGTTCGGAGCCGAGAAACCGAATAAGGCGAAATTCAGCATACAAAAAACTGAAGTTCAATTCGACAAAAAATGTATAAATACTTACCTTTTGACTGCTAATATCATCTCTAGTAATGCTTTTCTCATCCATTATTCAATATAAAATGAGAAACACTAATTTTTCATATACATATAGATTTAGTGTCAAGGTTGTTAGGGTTTGTGAGAGCTTGAAAGTTTACGGATAGTGTAATGTTTTTGAAGTTGGGAGTGGAGTGGAGTGGGGTGGGGATAGGAAAATTTTGAGGTCTTTATATAGACATGTCCTTATTGGTAAATGTATATTTAGATATAAAGAATTTAACAAATTATTTTAATTAATAGGGGGGCTTAGAGTATTTTATGTGATAGCAATAGCCTAGTTCCTTTAAGAAGATATCCATATGATTATATTAAGTTATGCCACTTGTTTACTGAATATTTTTTTATTTTTATTTTTATTTTTATTTTACATAGTTCAGATTGAGTTTCTCCTTGATTGCTAGATGAAAGTTCATTAAAAAAAAAAAAAAATTATAAATCATTCCACGGATATATTCGTCCAATGTAGTTTAGTAACTATTTCTATTACAAGATTGGGATGGATATATCTGTCCTTTATGAGTTTAGTTGAATATTGAAAAGCCTAAAATTGCAACGGATATATTCGTCCCTAAGGTTGAATAATAATATAAAAATGAGCTTGGGATAGATATAACCGTCCCAATGAGTTTGCGACAGTCAAGACTATCCGTTGCAGTTTTTTTGCGATGCTAGCAATTGCAACACACATTGGGATGGATATATCCATCCCAAAATTGGCTTTGGGATGCTTCTCTATTAGTGATTGGGATGGATTTTATTTGTTGCAATTGCTATCATTTCTTGTAGTGAGAAAGGATTTGGTGCTGTAACAGCACCATGCATGTTGTTCGTGATCGTATAATTGGTGTGTTGCCAGCCATGTGATCATTCACTATTCATTGTGTATGATCGCATGGTTGGCAATAAACCAACCGTGCAATCATGTACAGCATGATGCTGTAATAGCACCAAATCTAAACCCCAAAACCTATGCTACCCAGACCGTACCTACCTCGGTACTACTAGGCCACAAGTGTCGGTATTTTGTTTAGAGTTCCCTTATTTGTAAAATTTAGATTGTTTTAACTGTTTACAATTTTTATAAAATGTTTAATGAAAAATGGTCAACAAATCTACTTAAACAATATATTTTGGAAAAACTTTCTTTTACAAAATTGTTTGAAATGATCTTTTTAGTGAATAACGCAATATGAATACCTTTTATATTTTTCAACCTTAAAAAAATGTAAACTAAGTGAGAATACAAAAGAATTTTTATAGTGACGATAAGCGTCCCCTTCTATATAATGCCCCCTTTTATTTAATGTTCTGTTTTGGGCCCCTGTCCAACCAATCTCATGTTGTACTCGACCAAGTCAATTTTCAAATTGTGAGGACTCCTACAATTTACCACATTTTCAATAAATATAAGAAGAGTAAAGAAATAAATATTAAATACAGCATAACGAGTTCCTTTGTGGGACAAAGAGCCATAGGCTTCTATGAGGACTACGAGAAAATGAAGAAAAACAAAACAAAAACAAACAAACAAATAATAAAAAATAAACATTGTATCTTGAAATACACTAATAAACCACTATAAACCATAGCAAATTTTATGCAAATACGTTCTTTATTTCTTTTTTATAATTTTTTTGGACAGAAGTATTTGTCCCTTGGGGCATTAAGAACCTTTTTTTAATCAAATAAAAAATTTTCAAACATTATACAACAACCCAACATCCCAACGAGATTGACTACTTAACATCTTAGGAATTCTAAATAATGTGCTATTCACCCAAAATTTATTAATATGAAAGAAAATAAGAGTACAAGATTAGAAATTGGGAAATAATAAAAAAGATTTGAAGCTTCGGAGCAATTTAGCTATGTGCCTTCACAGACTTTTGGGTAAGGTGCAACTCAGTACGGGACGGTCCTGGGACAAGAGTATTTTTGTCCGGACCGAAGTAATTCGGGATCTTAAATCTTGTACCGGAATCGAACCGATTTGGACTTGGACTGAGTTAGTCCGGACCTGAATTTTCTCGATTCGGGACGGTCTCGGACTTGGTTTTTGTTTATATTTTTTTTTCTTCAATAAAATGGGATTTTCGGTTAACAATCTCCAGCGAACTCCATTTTGTCCGGCGAAACCCACTTTCAATTTCTCACTGTCGCCGTCACCTGCTCCATCAACAGATCTCTAAATCTGACAAACTCCCACCCATCAAGAGGCTCACCTTTCACCCCATTGCCATCACCTCTTCCAGATCTGCAACTATGAAGGTGGGTTTTTGGGGTTTCCGGCATAAAGAATTAAAATAGAAAAAAATATAATAGAAAACAGAATAGAGAGAGAGAGAGAGATGAATCGAGGAAGAGAAAAGAAATGGATGACGTTTTGTTGGGATTGCCGGCACTAGGACCGCAGAGGCGCAGTAGATGGTGAACGGTTGAATGCCGACTATGTGGATTTGGAGATGAGGAGGTGCATCAGGCGAGAACAGGGGACGGAGGTTCACCAAAAGAAAAAGGACACCTGGTTAGGGAGAGGTAGAGGGTTTAATTTATTTTATTTTTTTTGGGTTCAGGAGTGGTTTACGGTTTACACTTTTCAACCACTTTTGTGCTCTTTTTGACCATAGATAATGGATAATATTAGATTATTATATTATATATTATAAAAAATACATAAGAAACATAAAAGTTTTATTATATATTATATATATATATATAATTCGGGAATTTGGGATGGTTCGGAATTCAAATCTCTTAAACCGAGTTCCGGACCGAAAAAATTCGGTTTTTGAAAAAAATCCCGAATCCCAGACCGGATACTATTTGTCCTGGACCAGATCAGACCGAATTGTTCAGAACGGTTCGATCCTCGGAATTACCCGAACCAAGTTGTACCCCTACTTTTGGGTGTTTCTTCCATGTAGAAACAAATTTTGTGAGATATTTGCCAAAATTCAAGAGTAGATATCAGCCACTGCACTATATTTTTTACGTGGCCACAAACGTGGAATCTGCTAGCTTGGAATGAATGCCAATCACCCATTGATAAATATCCAGCTTCAACTCATCCATGGCCTAACACTGACCACTACCTTGTTAAGGCTATTCTAGTTTCAAACAATATATGTGATCTCTCCAATACTTATTTTTCTCTATATATAAGTACCTGATGAGGTCCTGATTCTTTATCATATGAAAAAAAAAAAAAAATGGCTTCTAGGGGTTCTAAGGCAGGAGCTCTTCTCATTTTCCTTAACATCATATTTGTCACTTGTGTCTCGTCTAATAAGGTCCTTTGCCCTCCTCCGAGTCCTTCCTCAGTTCCCGCTGTCCCAACAAAGCCAGCAAATTGCCCAAGAGATACCCTTAAGTTTGGTGTTTGCGGCGAGTGGCTAGGATTGGTTACAGAGGTTGTTGGGACTAAGCCTAGTAGCGAATGTTGTTCTCTGTTGACGGGTCTTGCTGATCTTGAAGCTGCATTGTGCTTATGCACTGCGATTGAGGCTAATGTTTTGGGTGTTATCAAGGTCAATATACCAATTGCCCTCAGTTTGCTCATTAATGGATGTGGAATGAAGGTTCCGGAAGGTTTTGTGTGCGCATAACATCTCTCTCTCTCTCTCTCTAGCTATATGTGTTTGTGTGTATGTGCACGCACTCGTGCTCGAGTGTTAATAGTGTTGGGTATTGTCTTAAGTCTCTGTAATTGGTTTTTGATTTAGTAATTATTTGTTCTTTAGTGAAATAAAGCAAGCTTGGCTAGGACTAATTGGTAACATCATAGTCCAAGTTAGGAAGTTATAGCCCAAAAAATATTGGTTGGTTTGTACTCTTATTCTTGCCTCTTAATCCTATTGCTTCACTAATTTATCTTTTCACTGTAAAAGGAGTGAAGGAAGAACATGTTGGATTCCCGTCCATCCTGTTTTTTTTTTCCCCTTCCGCGATGTGTTAAAGCTGGCAGTGTGGCATGATAAGGTTGGCTGGGAATTGGTCAGAGCACGAAACTTCCTAGAAAGGATCCATCTGCACACCGACTAGTTTAGTTTAAAAGACACTGAAAATAGATAAAATTGATTGGGTTTGGGTTTGGGTTTGGGTTTGGGTTTTGGCCAGTCAGGTCTGGTGGAAGCCAAACTGGAACCGGCAGCATGGTGGGTTTGTGTCAAATTTTGTAGTCTCTAGCTAGATTAATTTGTTCAACAGAGAAATTAATTAATTAGTGTTTTGTATTGTCTTTAAGCTAGTCTTTGTACTCCGAATTGTTATTTAATGTAGTAATTGTTCCTTAATTAGTGAAATAATTGGCTAGGACTAACTGGTAACATCATAAACCAATCTGGTAAGTATAGCCAAGAAAGCTTGCCTCTTAATCCTCTTGCTTCACTTACTTATCTGTTCAATGAATTTAAAAGGAGTGAAGGAATAACATGTTAAATTCCACTTCTAGGATGTGATAAAACTGGCAGTGTGGCATGCTAAGGTTGGCCTGGAATTGGTCAGAGCGCAAAACATCCTCGGATGGATCCATCTGCAAACCAACTAGCTTAATTTAAAAGACACTGAAAATGGACAAAATTGATTGGGTTTGGGTATTGGTCAATTAGGTCGATCGATCTGGAACCTGCAGCATGGTGGGCTTGTGTCAAATCAACTTTAATGTAGTCTCTAGATAGATTCATTCGACAGAAAAAGACTTGGATTGGAAATCTAATATGTTTGGTACGTATTCTAATGTGCTCAAACAATTCCAGTGGTGATACTATCGGAATGCATTTAAGAGTAAAAGGATCTTAAAGATGTTCAAGTTGCATGACATATTAAAGGTATGTTCTGCACATTACCCGGCCAGTTGCCTTAAAATTGGAAACGATTGCCCTTCGCATCATTTGTTGTAAAATATATTCAATGAAAGACAGCCAATTTTGAAGCCCAGTTTCTTTTGCATCTTTCAGAGTTGAAAAAACCGAATTTGCCATACCAAGGGAAAATATATTCAGTTCTGTCCTATTCATAAAAAAAAAATAAAAAAGTTTGGACATGGTCTACAATTAACACCCCTCCCACCCGATAATAAATAAAGAGTGCAATGGACTTGTTTATTATAGCAAGATATATATATAGCTCTATTCTTTTATTATCTCAAGACTGAATATTCAGCAAAAGGACTACCAATTGCAACCCGGGCAATTGCCATGACCTTGCGAAGCCATAAAATCCGTCGCAAAGGTTGTTTTGTGATCCTTTTTCAAGGGTTTGCAACGGTTTAGGAGGGTCGCAATTGCCCCCTTTTTTTGTAGGAACGACAGTAGTTTTTGCATTTTCAATTTGATGATAAGGCCTGCAGATCATGGTTTATCGATTCTTTAATCACTCTTATTCATTGGGCAAATGAAGAGATTACACATCAATATTGTGCAAAGGAAGAGAATACAGATCATTAAAGAATGGGTTAATAACGTTTTAATACCTTCAACTTTTGGGATAGTTTCAATTTGATCCACAAACTTAGAATTGTCTCAATTTAGTGACAACTTATAAACTTTTGTTGCAATGTGGTCCAAGACCTAACGTCTGTTAGGGTTATTGACGGAAAATGCACATGCGCGTCACGTGAGGCTTACGTGGAGCCTATGTGGCATCCACGTGTGCTTCCCACCCAATTAGAGACCACGTGAGAAGCACGTGATATCTAGTCCTGCATTTTGAGGGATGTTTGACCGAAATTCAACCCTTCCTTCTCTTCCTTCTTCACGATCTCTAAACCCTAACCCTAACAAACATACCAATTAGACCAAGATCTGTGAAGAAAAGAAGGTGCACACAGGTTTAGACAAAACAAGCGATGCGTGCGACCAATAAATCCACCCAGCAATTTATAAATCCTCAGCACCAAACTGAAATCTTCGTCCCAAAACACGAGACACCTAGAAACAAACACCTCTCGATCAACAACGCCCACGACTTGAAAATCAGAATAATATAAAATCTAACTCTCAGTGAACCTTCATAGCTGGAGAGAGAGAGAAAAGACCAAAACCCAGGGAACCAGCAGGACGCTATTGACGAATTTCTAAGCTTCTCCCGCCAAATATAACGTTCCTTCGGTGTGAATGATTTTTTTAGTTTTTTTCATTTTCAAAGATACCCATTAATCTTTCTTACCTCCACTTCCTTTTTTGATATTTTTCTGGTTGGAATTTTCAATCCCCACATTTTCTTCCCTCGCGCAAAATTATTTATCGTGGGGTGTTTATTCTCCAGGGAAAGTAATTTCGGAATTCCTCACGAAAGGGCGAATGCGCGTATCTTAGAGTTTTTCTTAGAGAAGATGGAGGAGGAGGAGGGTTCTGGTTCGGTGTTCTTCTCCATTGGCGCTGCTTCTGTCGTGTGTTAGGGTTAGGGTTAGGGTTTAGAGATCGTGAAGAAGGAAGAGAAGGAAGAAGGAAGAGAAGGAGGGGTTGAATTTCGGTTAAACATCCCTCAAAAGGCAGGACTGGTTATCATGTGCTTCTCACATGGTCTCTAATTGGGTGGGAAGCACACGTGGATGCCACATAGGCTCCACGTAAGCCTCACGTGACGTGCACGTGCGTTTTCCGTCAATAACCTTAAGGGATGCCAGGTCTTGGACCACATTACAACAAGAGTTTATAAATTGTCACTAAATTGAGACAATTCTAAGTTTGTGGACCAAATTGAAACTACCCCAAAAGTTGAAGGTATTAAAACGTTATTTACCCTTAAAGAATCGATTCTTTAGTCATTCTTAATCATTATCGTGCAAAGTAAATGTATCGTTGGATGGACTTTCTATTTTTTAATCATCTGTATGCCTGTGATTGAAAGTACAGAGAATCCTCTATGCCGATAAGGCCTAGCACCAGACCCAAAAAAGGAAAAAAAAAAAAGAAAAGAAAAAAAGATAAGGCCTAGCACTGCGCAGGGGGATTGGCCTTGGGGCCCTGCATTTACTGGGTCTATTGCACTTCGATCCAAGTAAAGGAGCACAAATGGCTAGTTTTAGAGGATTCATGGGGCAGCTAACATGGGAAGTACTTGGTATAGTATTAAGGTTTGCAACTGAAATAGGGCTCAAACATGTCACATGTGCGGCCGCTTACAAGGGCAATGCAGAGGATGTCGAATAAGAGGAAGAGAGTAGTTGAAGAAGAGACCTTGGAATTCATCTCTCAAACTTTGCACCAAGGTGGTAGCACTAATTTAACGTGTCATCGATCTGATGAGGAAATGGCTTGGAGATGGTGATATATATATATATATATATATATATATAGATTATGGAGGGTGAAATTCTTGCCTGGGAGCATTCATTCAAGAATTGCCACAACCAATGTACCCTTGCCCAAAAGTTCAGGGGCTATTTCTTTTACTCAATTTTACTTCTTTTTGAATGAAATGTCAATAGTGTTCTGTCTATATTGTGAAGTGGTGTGCCATAAATGGTAATGGGGCGAACAGGGGAGGAGATAAACCAATTTGTTTAGCGTGCTTCGGCAGTTTAGTTGCTAACACAAAAAATAGGGCTTCGCAAAGTAAATTGGTGTGGTCACATCGAAAGTTTTATGTGATAAGTGCGTTAAAATTTGAGGTTTGAATTTAAACTTAGTTTTAAAAATCCATATTTCTGGTTATTTTCAAGTTAAATTTATTTCGATTTTTGAAAACTCAAGTGAAAATTCAATTTAAAATTAACTCGATTTTGAAAATTCAAGTGAATTGTAATTTCAATCAAACTAAAATTTTATGGAACTTAAACTTGACTTGATTTGTAGAACTTAACTTATTCTTTTATTTTTTGTAAAATTTCTTACTCATCATGAATCTTATTACGAAGATCTCGACGAGTCAATTCTAAAATATAATTTTTATCGAAATTAGCCCCATGTAGATTGAAAATTATGATGATTCTTAAAGTTATATAAGTTTTGAAAAAGTATGGGTAAACTTGTCATATCATAATTTGAGGCCCTGTTTGGTTGGACGGAACTTTTAATTAAAAATAAACACCACGCAGCATGTCAATCCTAGCTCTTACGGGATTGATCATGAGGTGTTAATTTCTCCAATATATCAGCGAAGTTGGATTTGTCTTGTTTCCAAATCCGTTCCACTAATATAAAAAGAATTAAGATCTAGTGTAGACTGTAGGGTTAGGCGATCGACTCTGGCCGCCGCTTGGGGTATCCATCAAAGCTCTATTAGCTCGCCGCCCCGTCGACCCCAACTAACACTGCTATGGTTGGTTTATTCTAATGGCTACTTCTCAACTCCTTTACGCACTTGTATACGTATCTTCTTCTTCGATCTTTGTGTTTAATTTTATTGTAGTTTTGAATATATATTGTAGTGGTTCACGTACTATACTGTCGGTGCAATCTTGGCAGCAAAAACTCCATCACCACAACGCCCTCAGGCCGCAACTTTTTATATTATTAGTTAGTTGTAATCTTGAATATTTTAGACTTCTTAGTTCACTAGTGTTCGACGTAACATGGCGTGCTGCGTGAAACACCATCACAACATGCAATTAGATGATTCGATTGTACTTTTCTTGGGGCTTTTCAGTTCATTGTGCATCTCTTTGATAAGAGCTAGTGAGGACGTACGGTAGGCAAGAGAAGGAGAAGGGGGGAAAAAAAAAACCTTCATAGATGAATGTGCATGTATATATCAAATATATGTGTGTAAGGTATGCATGTTCGTCTGATAGAATGAATGAATGTGAATGGGTTTGTCTAGGCTTTCTTGATTGTTCACAAACCTAGCGCATAGCAGCCCACTAATCAGCAAGCAAGTTAAAAACAAAGCAACTGAGAAACAGGGGAAAACAGAGGGGAGCAAAAGAAAGACCTTTCTTGATCTTTCGCCTCTGTTCACAAATCCAGTTCTGTGTTAAGTTGTGCCTCTTAATCAATGTCCAAATATGAATTCATTAGAAGGGTTTGTTCCTCGATTGATGTGATGTGCTTGATTGTTGCGTGACTACCTCATTGGTATTGGAATTATTGAGATCCCCTAGTTCAAAGGAGTAGTTTCCCAACAATCAGGCGCGGCTGTCTATTCGGGAGAGAGACCTTTCTTGAACCATAGAACGTCATATTTAATCTACAAAAGAGATGTTGACGCCAACTGAAAGAAAAAAATATGATCCATTGAACAGTCAAACCCAACCAACAGTGCTATGGTTGGTTGATTGATTCTCCGGGCCTCAAATCCTTTATGCATTGTACGTATTTCCATCCTCATTGATCTTCTTTGTGTTTAATTAAATTGTACTCTTGAATATATAACGTGGTGGTTCACATACTGTCGTTGCAATCTTGATAGCAAAAACTCCAGCAAAGGGCTCCCAGGCCACAACCTTTTTTTCTTTTCCTTTTTCCAATATAATTTTATTAGTTAGTTGTAATCTTGAATATTTTAGCCTTTTGATTGTCTATTGTTCGATAGGTTTAGGGTTTCATTGATCTTTTTTGTGTTTCCTCTCTTAGATGTTGACTTTTATACCACGCGGCATGTCACGTTGCCCTAATTAAGTTAGATAGAGTTCTATCGTGCTGTGCTGTAAAGTAAAACACTATTACAACTTGGAAAGTCAAGTAGATGATTCGATTGTACTTTTCTTAGGGCTTTTTAGTTCATCGTGTATCTCTTTGATGAGGGCTAGGGAAGATGTATGGTGGGCAAGAGTGGGAGAAGGAAGAAAAAAAAAAAGAAAAAAAACATTGCCCATGTACACATACGGGCGCGCACACACACACACAACATGTACACATACGCGCGTGCGCGCACACACACACATATATATAGATTGAAAATTGCTTGTAATAGAAGTATGACTTATTATCACCCATCTCTCAGCTTATAAAATTGCAATAACTCATACTCATAGATGAATGTGCATGTATATATGTGTGTATAAATGGTTTGCATGTCGTCTGCTGGAATGAATGAATGTGAAGAGGGTTTGTCTAGGCTTTCTTTAGGGTTAATAAAAGGATATTGATTCATATTTATTGATGGGCATTGTGCAGTTCTCTTCTGTTCACTAATCAAGTTCTATGTTAAGTTATGCCTCTCTATCAAGGTTCAAATATGAATTCATTAAAGGGTCTGTTCCTTGCTTGATGTGATGTGCCTGATTGTTGCGTGATTACCTCATTGGTATAGGAATTATTGAGATCCCTAGTTCAAAGGGGTAATTTCCCAACAATCAGGCGTGGTTGTCTATTCGCAAGAAAGAGCTTTCTTGAACTGAAAAACTCATATTTGCACTTCAAAAGAGATGTTGAGGCCAACTGAAAGAAAGAAATATGATCCACTAAACTCTAATAGCTAGTATTTATTTTTCTCTTGTATAACACATTTTGTTTTGATAAGCTTGTATAGCACATATATATATATATATATATATATAGATTGAAAATTGCTTGTACTTTCGTATACAAGTATGACTTATTATCACCTATTTCTCTGCTTGTAAAACTGCAATATCTCATACTCATAAATGAGTGTGCATGTGTATATGTGTGTATGGTTTGCATATTCGTCTAATGAAATGGATGAATGTGAATGGGGTTTGTCTAGGCTTTGTTTGGGGTTAATAAAAGGACATTGATTCATATTTATTGATGGGCTTTGTGTGGCAATTCTCTTCTATTCACTAATCAAGTTTTGTGTAAAGTTGTGCCTCTTAATCAATGTTCAAATATGATTTCATTAAAGGGTCTGTTCCTTACTTGATGTGATGTGCTCGATTGTTGCTTGCCTACCTCATTGGTATAGGAATTATTGAGATCCCTAGTTCAAAGGGGGTTTTCTCCCAACAATCAGGCGTGGCTGTCTATTTGGGAGAGAGACCTTTCTTGAACTATAAAACGTCATATTTATCCTACGAATTGAAAGAGATGTTGAGGCCAATTGAAAGAAAGAATTATGATCCATTGAACAGTCAAACCCAACCAACAGCACTATGGTTGGTTGATTCTCAAGGCCGTAAATCCTTTACGCACTGTATGTATTTCCATCTTCATCGATCTTCTTTGTGTTTAATTAAATTGTACTCTTGAATATATAACGTAGTGGTTCACTTACTGGCATTGCAATCTTAATTGATAGCAAAAACTTCACCAAAGGGCTCACAGGCCACAGCCTATTTTTCTTTTCCTTTTTCCAATATAATTTTATTAGTTAGTTGTAATCTTGAATATTTTAGCCTTTTCATTCTCTACTGGGTCTATTACACTTCGATCCAAGTAAAGGAGCACAAATGGCTAGTTTTAGAGGATTCATGGTGCAGCTAACATGGGAAGTACTTGGTGTAGTATTATGGTTTGCAACTGAAATAGGGCTCAAACATGTCACATGTGCGGCCGCTTACAAGGGCAAAGATGTTGAATAAGAGGAAGAGAGTAGTTGAAAAAGAGACCTTGGAATTCATCTCTCATACTGGTAGCACTAATTTAATGTGTCATCTGATGAGGAAATGGCTTGGAGATGGTGGTATATATAGATTATACAGGGTGCAATTCTTGCCTGGGACTCTGGGAGCACTCATTCAAGGATTGCCACAACCAGAGTACCCTTGTGCCCAAAAGTTCAGGGGCTATTTCTTTAACTCAATTTTACTTCTTTTCGAATGAAATGTCAAGTGTTCCGTCGATATTGTGAAGCGGCATGCCGGGAGATAACCAATTTGTTTAGCGTGCCACGGCAGTTTAGTTGCTAACACAAAAAGTAATGAAAAATGCTAACGCACCCTTCTTAAAAGCCCCTCAAAACAACCTCCATTATGTGTCACAAAACGAATTGGCACTAGTACTATTAGACCCCACTAATCCACCTTTATTTTTATGACACATCATGGGGTTTGTTTTAGGGGATTCCAATAGCATTACCCAAAAATAACATGCAATTAAACTAGAGAATATTTGTTACTCTTTGACAAAAATTCCAACCAGATAAACCAATGCTGGCCAGACTATTCAGCTGGGAAAGGAAGACTTGTTGAGAGCTCTATCGATATTGTTACTCTTTGATGAAAGTTTTGAACAGGGAGGCCACGACGAGAGCTCAGTCTGAGTTGGGTTATTTTCTGGATTTAATAAATAAGAGTTATTTCTCCTAGGAAAAAAAGAACAATTACTTCTTCTTGTATTCCTTAGTGTTTGGCCTCTATGTTCTGATTACAGCTTATTATAGGTCCAAAACCAATTTATATTATGATGGAGGGGAGCCAAAACAGGTTGGATTGCGTATTTCAGATTTGAAAATTCATGAGTGGAACTGATTTTCCAGAATAGGCTTATTGGGTTCTTGCTGTATGCTCTATTGTTCCAACTTGGGCTGGTCTTGGGACCTAAATCCCCACTCACCCAATATTGTTAAAGCATCGTAATGCAAGGACAATGCCCCTACTAGAGTAGGTTCTGGGGCCCGGGAGGTCTCAACCTAAGCGCTAGGATAATTTTTTATTTCTTGCTTCTATCAGTTTTGGCTTTTGGGAGTATTGGTTAAGTGCCTCCATTAAATGGTATCATAGAATGTTGTCTTGTGTTCGGGTCTCTTCACCGGAATAGGTGGATAATGGAGGGGCATTTCCCCACTGGAGTAAGATGGGCCCTAGAATGGGGCTCGAGAGATCTCAACCCAGGCGCTATGATCTATGAAATAAAGCCCATGCTGTTATCAACTGTAGCTGCGGCTTTTGGGAGTATTGGTTAAGTCCTTGTATCAAATGATATCAGAGGAAGTCAAAGTGCATCCGCTGCTTGTGCAATCATAGGGTTGCGATGTCTGCAAGACTGCAACCTAGATGAATGCTCACGCTTTTTGAAAGTATTGGTTAATGGCCTGTTTGGTTGTCCAATTCGAAATTAAACAATTAAAGAAATTTTACATAGGATTGAAGACATAAATCTATTACCTTGAATTAGAATATTTTACCTTGAATTAGAATATTTTAAAGTGTTATAGTTACTATAATAGTTGATGTTGTATAATCAATTTTGAGGAATTCATGAAATACCACTATTTTAAATTGTCACTCTTATTTGTGATAACCATCATTTTCTCGAATTTGTTAATTCAGGATGATGGAGTATGCCTTGAATACTATGTAAAATTTCTTAAATTGTTTAATTTCGAATTGGACAACCAAATAGGCCCTAATTCTCTAACATCACATATTTTGAAGAAATAAATCAAGGGAAGACTATAAAGGGTTCGAGGAAGAGAACATTATCTATATTTAGAGTTCAGTTTGGGCGAGGTGAGAAGTGACCATCGTATATATGCAAAGTGACATACTGACATGCACAATGCTAACGAGCAAATCAGAGAATTTATAGAGGAAATCGGGTTGCCTACTTATTTCTATTAATAATATTTAGAATAGTGAACATATGATTTGGAGAATCTAGGGTACAACTTAGTTGGGATGTTAGATTGTCTTTTATGCTCATTATTTTTCTCAATTTACAGAACTCTTTTTAATTTTTTTAAAAGGATTAAATATTAACAAAACTTGAGAAAATTTTATGTGCCTCCAACTGCCTTAACTTATTCGTTGGAGAGTAGAGCTAACATTTTCATTACGTTACTATGAAATCCATTCTTACGTGAGAGAGTTGAGACAATTTATAATAATTGGGATAACACCGGATAGGATTGTCCTTATGAGAAATGCTAGTTAGCCCCACACTTTGTCCTACACTTTACCCTACTATGAGAGAATAAGGGTTGTAACAATTTTTAGGTTTAACCATATCAGTGGGTCCCACAACTTTATCCCCTTATTTTTTCATAGTAGGGTGCAAAGTGGAGGGTAAAGTGTGGGGCTAACTAGTATTTCCCTTGTCTTATTTCCAAATCCATTCCACTGGAGTTAGTTAATGATGTTTTTTTTAAAAAAATTTTATTTTAAATGTACTTACCAAAAAAAGATTGCAAAAAGCTAAAATACAATTTTTTTTTTAAATGTTTTTTTTTTATAATGGAAAACTGGAAATCATTAAAAAGTTTTGGGATTTTTTGCCATAGCCCCATACTCTGAATTTTTTCACAATCACTCCAACAATATATTCTTTAACCTAATAACCCATTTTGCCTCTTTTCAAACCAAAATACCATTTTATACATATAAGTCTATTTCTCAAGAGTCAAGAGTCATACACGCTCTCTCCCTTGATCTTTCCCACAGTTTTTGTCCGCAATGACTCCCATTGCGATTGAGTTCCGATCATCCTTCTGGGACTGTTTGCCTTTCGGCAATCCCACCAACGAGAGATGACAACTCGCAAAGCCACCTCAACACCCATACCCAATTGCAAACCTTTCTTCTTTGAGACACAACTGTTCATAATCTCCAACAAAACTCACTGTCAATCTTCCTTCTCCGGCAAAGCTCACTATAACCAAGCCACTAGGGCTAGCCTAGTAGTGAAGGAGGGTTCGAGAAAAGGGTAGGAGTAGGATAGCTTAGGGGTTCGAACCCCTCCCAATATACCCCCCTTCCCCCCAAAAAAAAGCCTCACTACAACCCCGCACTATCTTTGTTAAAGGACCCGCACTATCGTCGTTAAAGGACCACCACCATCAACTAGATCTGAGAAAAAGATGTAGGCACTAGATATGAAACAAAAAAAAGGGTAGGCACTAGATCTAGAAGAAGAAAAAGGGTAAATATCCAAAACCTCCATAAAATATAAAATCATATCCAAAAGCCCCTTTAAATATTTTATATATCCATCTAATCTAATATGAGAAAAATCTTATCCAATAAATAACCCCAGCTAGTTAACATTCCGTCTACTGCCATTAAAATGAACAATGATGGGACAAAATTACCCTCCTTTGATATTAATATATTTAATAACAAAAAAATACCCATATATTTAAAATACCACTTCTGCGCCCTCTCTCTTCCCATGTGGGTGTACCTACTCCTCCCCCTTCGATATCAGTTCTCCTCCCATGTTCAACAAGAGCTCTCTCTCTCTCTCTCTCAAGTACGATGATGTAGGAAAAGTGGAAGTCATGTCTAGTGGTCCATATCCCCTCTTCACATCATTCGCCCCATTCATCTTCTTTTCCAACCTTAATTTCTTCTTCCAGTGTTTAGCAGAAATAGCATCATAGGGGTATTTTTGTCCAGTTATAATTTATTTTAACAGTATTAGACAGAATGTTAACTAATTGGGGTAAATGGATATAATTTTTCTTTTATTGGATTAGATGGATAGATAAAATATTTAATGGAGTTTTTAGATATGATTTTATTTTTTAAGGAGGTTTTAGATATTTCCCCAAAAAAAAAAGAAAAAAAGAGGTTTGCTTCCACTATTATTGACTAGCCTCACCATGCTTCCACTATCACTAGCTAAGAAGTTGCATAATATATATATATATATATATAAAATAGTAACAGTTTACCATTCGTGCTTTAAAAAAATTATATAAAAAATAATTACAATTTATTATTCGTGCTTTGAAAAAATTATATAAAAAATATTAACAGTTTACTATTTTGTATGTTAAAAAATATATAAAAAATAGCAACAGTTTCCTATTTCTTGCTATAAAAAAACATTTGACCAGCAGCCCCTAAAAAACACTCGATGGTTGCTTTTCTCAGATCTATCTTCAACCTTTCTCTTCCACAAAACTCAAACCCATAGTTGGCCAAAACCGATCTAGAGTTGCAAATAGAAACTATATATATAGATTTAGAGTTTGTCATGGTTATCGTCGGAGAACGTCATTGGCATTGGAAAAGAAGTCGTTGATGGTAGTGGAAGCTTCATCATTCCTTGGATTGGATTTAGAATTTAAGTTTTGTTGGCGAGGTTGTTATGATGGTGATGATGGTTAGGAAAGGTTGTTGGTGATGGTTCTCGTTGGAAAAGAATTCATCATTAGCGTCAGAGAAGATGTCGTCACCAGTAGCCGTTGTCGGATAAGAATAAGCATCACTGTTTATTTCATGGAGAATGAATCTCTATTTGAAGGTCACATTAGAAGATATTAAGGGTAGGAGCGCAACTCAGTCCGAGTCGGTCTAAGCCAGAAGGAAATCCGATCCGTTTCGAATTAATTCTGTCCTTCAAAAGCATATTTAGAACCGAACTAGAAATAGTATAGCAACGGATCGGATTGGACTGGACCGAACCGAGAAAAACCAGTCTGGTTCTGGTCCAATTCTCGATTTTAAATTTTTTGTCTTTTTTTTTTGCGATAATTTTCTCGGTTTTGACTTATATTATATGTAATATTAACATACATATATATATATATATATATATCTTATATTATATGTAATATTAACATATCAACACTTGCATTGGAGGTTGTACCTTGTGTTTAGTGGGTTATGGGGTACATTGGGTCAATATACAATGTATAGCCCTCAAAGCATGGTGCTAATATAACTTATATCAATACGTGTTGATGGGAATATAACCGTATATACATATATGCGGTTATGGTCCCATCAACACGTGTTGATATAAGTTATATCAGCACCATGCATTGGGGGTTATACCTCTTGTATTGGTCCAATGTACCTCATATCCAATTAATGCACAAGGTACAACTTCCAATGCGAGTGTTGATATAAGTTATATCAGCATGTGCTTACCTAATCGTCATCCTATATATATATATATATATATATAGGTCGGGATCCGCGGACACAAAATTTGACACAAATTTTTATAACTCCATCTATGAAGCATATTTTTAGAAACCCACTGTTGGATTAATAATCTTCTTATGTAGACCATGCAAGCCAAAAATCAAGTTAATCCGAGATTAAGAACCATTTCATCCATAAATGTGAGATCTTTGTTGATGAGAAATACAAGTTTTTGGATCAAATGGCAAACGATATTGGATCAACTTGATTTTTGGTATGCATAGTCTACATAGGGAGACTATCTAATCCAACAGTGGTTTTCTCAAAATATGCTTCATGGATTGAGTTATAAAAACTTGTGTCAAAATTTGTGTCAAATCTTGTGCCCATGGATCCTAACCCTATATATATAATTGGTTGGAATTTGAGAATTCGGTCCGATTTGGTTGAAAAACCCCCTAAATTGTGGATTGAACTGTAATAGTACTACAAGAATATAGGTATACGGAATACCTCAGCAGAAATGAATCGGATCTTTGTACTTAGATTACAAGCCCCACGCAATTACGAACTTTGAAGTTGCAGCCACTCGTCAATGGAAAAAGCTACTAGAGTCTCTCCAATAATATCCACACTCTAAGTTGAATGGCTATGGTGATGGTTGCCAAAGAGATGAAATAGAGAGAAGAAAAGGACTGGGAATTTTTCATATTACATATGTTTCCAACAGACACACACACATATATATGGGTATATCTTATGTCTATTCCCAATAGACACAACCTTTTAATTCCAACTAACCCATGTAGACGCTCTATGGGTTGTGGGTTGGGTTAAAACCTGATCCAAATACCAACATCTCCCACTCGTCCACTTTAGGCAACATGTCCATTAAACGGTTTCTTCTCTATCTCGTTTCCAATTCTCTTTTCATACAAAACATGGAGCGTGCAACTTGACGAGAAGTTGCAAAGTAGGAGTGCTACATTAAGTCACCATCTAACTAACATAAACATCACTCGAAAAATCTTGTCTATGCCCTAGACTATTCTACCACACCATATCAAGCATATTTTAACCCCTCATATTATAATCTAAAAAATCATGCTCAACCTCAAACAATGTATTTGTACTAATGATTATATCAAAACAAATTTGACACAACCGTCCAGATTATGAGCTATAAGACAAGGGTGTAATATCAAACAATCTTCCCTAGCTACTCATGCTAATTGATTTATACTTGACCACTTTCCTAGACATAGTCCACTAGACCGTATCTTTTCGTGGCCTTTGGATTTTATGCTAAAGTAGCGACATCAAGTCCTTATTTCATAGTATAGCCCCAAGTTCAAAAGGCATAGTATAGATCACGATTTGATCTATTAGGGCTCATACAATGCTGGAACAGGGATTTATCTAGCCATTCCCTTAAATGGTCATCTATAGCACATACAGTATGATATGTATGCTACAGTGGAGCCCCCACTAGGTTTGGGCCTATCACACTCAAATACCGTACGAATCTTAGTCTAGTCACTATACAAGCGTCTAACTTTGAGTTTCTTAGCTCAGTCACTTATCGAGTGCCTATCTAAGATCTCACATTCGGCTCTATTCAGGCTTTATGAAGTTGTAGAATCATTTCATGTGACTTTAATAAGTCTCGATCATCTTAGCTTAACTAAGGCAACATTTCAAAAAATAATATTTTGTTCTCTCTATAAGTGTCAACAAAATATCTATCTTGCTCACTTTCTAAATGCCAAGATAATTGTCTCATCTTACTCGCTATCTAAGCGCTAGGGTGATCGCCCGTGTGAGTGGGCCAATCTAAGCCTGGTGACATCAACATAAAATGTGTGCTAAATTATAGTATCAATTACGCTATAATATAAACTCATATGTATAAGATACTCATAAACATAGATATCAAATAATCAAATACATCAAAGTCAATACGGTGTCCAAATACATCAAAGCCTACAAAGTCCCATACTTTTCCTATGGGTCTGAAAATGCATCTTTAGCAATGGCTTTAGTAAGAGGATTAGCCACCATCCTATTGGTGGAGATATTCTGTAGGACCACCTCTCCTCGTGCAATAATATCATAAATGTAGTGAAAACAAATGTCTATGTGTTTGATTCTTCCATGATATTTGGGATCCTTAGTGTACACTAAGGCTGTCATATTATTAATATAAATCACTACGGCTTCATTTGCAAGAGCAGAGATCCCAAGTACAGTAGAAGAATCTACTCAACCAAACAGCCTTCATGTATTGCCATAGAATAAGCAACATACACTAACTCTAACGTGGACAAAACTAATGCAGCGTTGTTTCTTTCTATACCAAGAAATAGCCTGCATCACTAACCCAATCTCATGTCTCCACCTTGATAGTAAAGAACGCGATATATTATCCCACGAAAATAATGAAAAATCCTCTTAACTACTTCTTAATGAACACGTCTTGGGTTATGTTAGTAACGACTGACCTATAACCACTGCGATGCATATATTCAGTCGAGTACACAACATAGCATACATCAGACTACCAACTACACTCGCATAGGGAACCATTTCTATTTTCTTCTTTTCCTCATTAGTTTGTGAAATGATTTCTTGAAGTAATAAATGGAACACTTAGGGCGGCGGCATACTTTGAACTCTTATCCATTTACCAATTCCTAGACTTGAATTTGAGCTATGAAATTCATGTAATCCTCCATAGCACCTAACCATTCTATAGAGTTAGGTGAAGCTAAAGCTTCTTCATAGAAGCAGACTCATCTATATCATTAGGGTCCAACGGAGCACACAAAAAGAATTCTTCTTCAATCTCAAAACGACGACGAGGAATTACTCCACGTTCGCTTCTACAGTAACTGAGACCCTTATGAGCTAATTTCTAGTGGTACACTCCCACTAACTGGTACACTCCCATTAGGAGGCAAGTTACTCCAACTATCTTTGGCAATTTCAAGACGAGTTTCTAATTCCCCACCTTCGCCCAAAGATGGTATAACTTCCTCAGATTCTTATAACTCAGAAAGTTCAAGATATTTCTTCACTTCACCAATGTTTGGAAAATCATTTTCCATAAAATTGACATTTCGAGACTCTATTTTAGTCATTCCACCATTAGGATGTTCACCATACATCACATAACCCTCAGAGCAATCAGACTATCGAATAAAAAAATTTATTTATTTGCTCTGGGGCTAAGTTTCCCATACTTGTGGGAAGAATTGTGAACATAACCTGCACAACCCCAAGGCCGCATATGCTCTAAATTAGGCTTTGCGCTATTCCATAACTCGTATGGGGTTGTAGAAATTGACTTAGAAGGCACACAATTAAGGATGTAGGCTGCAATTAAAAGAATATGTGAACAATTGTCTATAAAGGTGAGAAGATAATAAGCGCCATAGCATGCCTTCATATTCATAAGTCCACAAATGTTAGAATGGACTAGTTCTAAAGGATATGATCCCTAGGTGCCTTTCTAAAAGGCCTTCTTACAGGCTTTCTTGCTAAACAACACTTACACATAGGTAGGCTCACTTTAGCGAGAGACCCCAATAAGTCTTTCTAGCTAGTCTAACCATTTTATCTTTTCCTATGTATTCAAGTTTAGCATGCCATTTCACAAAATCAAAAGCATTATCATCATAAACCACGTAAGAATATGAAGAAAAATCCAAATCTAACATAAAAATTTTAGATAGATATCCATGTCCATACAAATTATCATCTAAATAGAAGTCCAACTGTGTAACATCAAAAAAAAAAAAAAATAAAAATAATAAATCCAAGTTCTAACAAAACAACAACTAAAAATATATTACATTAGACACCAGGTGCATAAAGCACATCATGGAGGAGTAATATGCGCCCCAAATGCATCTTGAGCTGATAAGTACCAACACTAAGAACATCCTCTCGAGTTCCATTACCCAAAGTAACGTATTGTGTTCTTGCAGATATCTTTCTGTAATCTACAAACCCAACTCTATCATCTGACTACATATCTGGTTGCTTCCTGTGTCTGCTAATCCAACTATGGAGAGAATGAGTAACAAATATATGTGAATAAACATAAGTATTGAGAGAGTTGTGTTAGAGGTCTACCTTCTTTGCCTCGGTGCATTCACGAGTAAAGTGACCCATCTTTTGATAGTTATAGCACTTTATCTTGGACTTGTTCCCTTTTCCCACTGCGCTTGCCTTTACGGCGCTTTCCTACATTGCCTTTCTTGGACCCATGATTACCAGATGTCTCAACACTGTTCTCTTGTCCCTTACGTTTAGACTTAGATGGTTGGCGCTGCCCTCCTTGGGCAACAAAGAGAGTGCCACGGTAGTGCCCCTAAGGCGCTCCGCATCTAACTCAAGGTGACGAGATATATCAGTAAAAGTCTTAATATTCTTACTATAGGTGAGGACAAGCTTTATTTGCTTCCATGACTTGGGCAAAGAGCGTATAACAGTCGTAACCTACTGCCTATCAGTAAGTACATTACCAGCAGCCTTTAAATCTCGAATCATAGCAGACATTGCCCTCAAATGTTCAAGCATCGAATGTTTAGGGTCTGCAGTATACTGCTCAAACTTCAAAGTGAGAGCTCGCAACCTAGTAGCAAATGTAGTACCATATGTAACTTTCAGTTGGTCCCACATATCTCGGGCAGTGAGAGAGTTCTCAAACTCTCCAATAAGATCATTGTGCATACTGCTAAGCTTAGTAAAGCGCGCGCATCGATCTTTCTTAATCCAAGCCTGATAGACTTCCATATCACTGATGGTGTTGGGCAGTATCACCCTTCTCAGGTTCAACCATAGAAGTGGTCAAAGTCTCTAAGACTTCTTGTTCATTAAGCAAGTATCGAATTTTCCTATGCCACATATCATAATTGGTTTCATCTAATTTCTCTCCCTTGGTTAGATCGGCAACAACATTCTTAGAGGCCATTTCACTCAGCGGAAACGAATTGGATCTTTGTACTTAGATTACAAGCCCCACGCAATCACGAACTTTGAAGACGCACTCACTCGTCAATGGAGAAGGCTACCAGAGTCTCCCCAATAATATCCACACTCTAAGTTCAATGGCTATTGTGATGCCAGAGAGATGAAACAGAGAGAAGAGAGGGACTAGGAATTTTTCATATTACGTATGTTGCCAATAGACACACACACATATATATATGGGTATGTCTTATGTTTAATCCCAATAGACACAACCTTTTAATTCCAACTAACCCATGTGGACGCTCCATGGGTTGTGGGTTGGGTCAAAACCCAATCCAAATACAAATATCCAAATTGATTGGTTCTTAAAACTTTTAAACCGTAATCGGACCGGTTACTGTTTGATATATATATATATGGGAAATGCTAAATGGGACCACTCATATGAGCCGACCGTGAGCCGAGAAAGTATCACCGTTACTAAAGCAGTGAATTTTTTTCTCTCTCCTTTCCTTTTCTAACACCTTTTCTCTTTCTCTTTTTCTCTCCTCTTTTTCTCCCTCTCTTATCACACCCTTCTCTCTCTCTCTCTTTCTCTCTCCTCTTTACCTTCCTTATATGATATAAAACTCCCTTTCCCCATAAAATTACTTTTACTCTCCCTTACAACCCAAGACATCTCTCATCTCTCTTCTTCTCATTTTTCGATTTAGATCTGGTCAAATACTAGATTTTTTTCTTTTTTCTCTCTCCTCCTTTCTCTCTATTCAGATTTAGTTGAAGCTTGAGCAGCTAAAGTTCTTGACTCTTAATGTGCGACCAATGTGATGGATGAGTTCACTCGCTGCTGCTTCTTCTTCTTCTTTTGACTACTGGTTCATTGGATCAAGTTCACTTTATTTTGAAATATATTGTTATTTCTAGATTTTAGCTATATTTTAGCTAAAAGCCCTAACCTAGGTTTACGTGCTTTTTCTTCTTTTTCTTTTTCTTTTTCTTTTTTGGATGCTGGTTAGTTGAAGTTTCTTTTTTTCAATCTTTTTTTCCTCTCTCTTCTTCTCACTTTCCATTTTGGATCTAGTTGAATACCAAATTTTCTTCTCTTCTTATCTCTCTCCTTCTTTCTCTTCATTTAGATTTGGTTGAAGCTCGACCAGCCAAGGCTCTTGACTCCTATTATGTGACCAATGTGATGGACGGGTTTTCTTGCTACTTCTTCTTCTTCTTCTTTTTTTGACTACTGGTTGATTGGATCAAGTTCATTTTGTTTTGAAAAATATTGTTATTTCTAGTTTTTAACTAGATTTTAGCTAAAAGCCCTAACCTAGGTTCACATGCACCTTCTTCCCTTTTCCTTTTTTTTAGTTGCTAGTTGGTTGGATTAGGTTTTTTTTTTATTTTTTTTATTTTTATTTTTTTTTGAAAAATATTTTTATTTTGAGATTTTAACTAGATTTTAGCTAAAAGCCCCCAACCTAGACTTTTTAACTAGATTTTAGAGCTTCAATTTTTACTTTGATTTTTAAAAAACTTGAAAACTTTAACTAGATTTCAGCCAAAAGCCCCCAACCTAGAATTTTTTATTTAGTTTTTTTTTTTAAATTAAAAAAACTAGTTAAAACTTTAACTAGATTAGGGGTGATAATCTCTTTTTCGACTTCTTTAATCAACACTCTTTAACTAGATTTGGCTTCTTTGATTGTTTTCTCTGCTCCATATTGAACGAAAATGGGTGAGATGATTTCAATTCAAATCCCTCAAAGATTGCGTGATGTTTTCAGGTCGAATCCCTTAAATGGCCGTTCTTGAGTTGGGAAGCTGAGGTTATATATATTTTTGGTAAAATGAGGCTGGTGTTTATCCTCCATTAAAGTACCCATTTCATCTTACGGTTAACACAAGAGGCTCGGCCCGGATAGTAGTACTGTATAACTATATATATATATATAATCGGTTGGAATTAAGGAATTCAGTCCGATTCAATTTAGAAACCTCCTAGACTGTGGATCGAACGAATTGATCAGTTCTCTGGAATTGGACCGGCAACTGTTTGAACTGGACCAAAATCAGACCGATTTAATCAGATTGGTCTGATCCTCGGGTGTACCCGAACCAACTTGCACTCCTAATTAAGGGTATGATGGGGATTTTTAAAAAATATGTTTTCTTATAGTTGATAAGAATACTAAATTATGAAGTTAAAGAGTTAGAAATTTAGGTAAATTACAAATAACCCCTTTAATGTATGGGGGGGGTCAGGAGGTGTCACACACCATTTTTGCACCACCTTACTAGGGCTCATCATTTCATGCATGTTTTTGTTTTGTTTTTGAGTCTAGTCACTTGCATTAGTTCTTTAGGGTCATAAGGACAATGGATATGAATTTTGATTCGATTCGGAGTTGATCTTGAGGGATAATAGAGCTTTTGTGACTTGAGGGGCATAATCGTCTTTTAAGTCACAAATTTTTCATTTGACCTTGAAATGATCTCCAAATTGTCAATTGGAGTTCATATTGATGCATATAAGGTATTTCTAGGTTCAATTTGATAAATCAATGGCTCAGGATTAAAATGGCTCGATGTAGTTCAAGTTGGTTAATTGACCCTTCTTTGGGTTAGCTTAAATTGACTCACAATTACCAATCAAATCTTTTCAAATTGACTTTAATTAGTCATCATTTTATCCTTAAAAGTGTTTTATAAAGTTTAATTTTGATACGGAAAGCATTTGGTTTGATCCTATGTGCATACCTATGCTTAGCAAAGGTAGAGTATAGCGGTTAACCGCCTTTGTCAAACCTAAACATGCCCATGGTTAGTGTTTTTCACCCTAAAATGTTCAAAAATGTATTCTTCATCGAAACACGGTCGTTTTGGCTTTATTTCATCAAAATCGGAGTTGATTTGACTCCTGAAACACTTTTAGAAGGAGAAAGAGTCCAAAAAAGCAAAAATCCGAAGTGGGCTCGGGTGACCACCCAACCCCAGGTGGCTAGCGGCCTGGGCCCAGGTGGCTAGCTACCCAGGCCCTGGTGGTCACCCGAGGCCACTTTCCTATTTCTTCTCCACTTCGTTGCTGAAGTGGACTCTTACCTATTTTGATGTACAAGGGCTCTTTTGGACGTGTTTCCTTCTAGTTTTTGGTAACTTTTGAGTTACTTAAGCACCAAGGGGGTCTCTAATAGCTCTTGGATTAACTTCTAGGGTTTTAATCCCAGCCATTGGTTTATCTTAAGTAAACTCTATAAATACCCCCTTATGCTTCAGCACAAGAAGAGCCACTTTATGCATTAAAATTGAGTTTGTGATAGAGAAGAAAGGAGAGAGACTTGAAGGAGAGCTAGAGTTCCTATTGTAGCCTTGAAGAGAGTTTGATTCAAGTCATCCACAAGTCAAGAGGAGGGTTTCTACAATAGCAAGGAAGCTCTTCTTAAGGTAAAGTCTCCCTCTATTTATGCTGAATATGAGCTTTCTGATAAAATAGGCTTATTGCATGTTAAAGATAGCTTTTTTATCATGTATTAATACTTTGGTTAGTTAATATACATGAGATATTTGCTGTTCATGATGATTTTAGCATGCTTTAAGACTGTTTCATAAGATTTAAGGCATGATTGTGAGTTTAGGGTTTCCATTGTCCTTACTTTAGAATGGTGTCATTGCATGTTAAAGTTAGGATTTTTATCATGTTTTATGGCTTTAGTTAGTTAATATGCATGATTTGAGTTCTGTTTATCATGATTTTAGCATGTTTAGAGGTTGTCTTATGTGTTTTTAAGCATATTTGTGAGTTTAGGGTTCTTATTATCCTTGTTTTAGGATAGTTTCATATAGCATGTTAAAGTAGGGTTTTTTATTGGTTTCTCTTCATAGTTGCTGTATATGTATTGCATCTAAAATAACTATGATATTTCTTTCTTTTTTTTTTGCATGCATGTTAGTTGATTCTAGGGTTTTTATGCATGATATGGTTATAGGATTGCATTAGGGCTTGTGTTTGTTCGTTGGTTATGCTGTTAGCATGTTTAGTAGATGAATTTAGGCCATAATACTATTCTGTCCAGATTTGCATATTGTGGTTTTTGTCTTGTTTTGAGCAGGTGTAAGGGTGCAAATAGGTGTGGTAATTGTCTTATAGCAAATAAGGCTGCTATTGCTTGAAATTGCTAATGCTTGGAGCTATTGCGCTCAGGTAAGTGGGTATGAAGGTGCCCCAATTCACCTTTCCTTTCCTATCCTTTCTCTTCTCCCTCCCTAGGGTTAATTTTTAATATGAGTTTATGGTAACTATCAAGGGTTTCTTTCATAAATAAAATTCTGTTTTTTACCAAAGTTTCTATCTTATGGAATTCTTTCTAAATTCAATCTTGGTTTATTCAATTCTATTTCAAACAAGGAAACCTAGGGTTTTTACTATAGGTTTATATTAAGTTTTAACCCTATTCTTATTCGAACTACGTGGACTTTGATCCATGTATTTCGTTGCATGGTACGTAGGCGCTGTTTGTGAGGCTCAAGTCCGTTCTAGGATCCAAGTATCCTAGGTTTTTGTAGTTTATTTTCTTTTTTTCTATTTTATTTTGCTTATTATGCATGGATGGATGAATGAAATATATGATATACATGCTGTCTTGTGATGATATATATTGATTTGTGTGTTGAAAAGACTTTAATTTAGCACAAATAAACCGAGAGACCGAAAGGGTGACATGGGTGCCTATAGGCTTTGCCTAGAACCTTCCCATGTCATAACTTAGCCTCCAAATCCCCAGTTTTCTTTGGTTTTCAAAAGACTTGTTTTTGCCTTTCCTTTTTAAACATGGAGTCATTCAAATTGTTTTCTTAAAACAAACTATTTTTAGGGTTTTCCTTGTTTCCTTTAAAAAATAAGGTGACGACTCCTTTTCTTTCTTTTTCAAACAAGAGAAGCATCTTTTTGCCAATCCTCATGGGCCACTTTCCGGGGTTTACAGGAGGTAACCCCTTTTATGTTTTAATTTTATCAATGTCCCTCCTGAATGTTTTAATTTTTTTCCAATGTGCCCATTGTTACTCTCCATCATCAAAAAGTGACAGAAAATGGTCATGTGCTATGTATATAACATTATAATTGTAAAAAATACCCCCATCCTCTCTCCCCAACCCAAACCCCCATCCCACCTTCCCTGTTCACCCCACGATAGCCATGGATGTTGGAGCCCAAACCTTCACGCGAGCATGCCACCATTGTCGGCGAGGATCGTTGTCATCATCGATGATTCCGTTCCATGTCTCTCATTTGCAAACCCACCCAAACCCACTCTTCAAGAACTCCAATCCAAACCCATTTGATTTTCTGCAAACCCACTCCACCATCTTATTTTGATTTTGCTCATTTTCTTTGATGTAGGAAGTTTATGATAAATATGGAGTTTGGGAATGGGACTTGTCGGTGCCACCATCATCGTTGCCAGAAGAAAATAAGGATGCAAATCTCACACATTCAAGATCAAGATCCATTTTTTTTTCTTTCTATGTGTTGGGTTTTGATTATGGAGTTGCAGGACATGGTTAATGTGGGGAAAAAGTTCCTTGTGTTGGGTTTGGAGTTAGAGGTGTTGTGGAGTTACAGACATGGGTAGGGATGTAAACGTGATGGGTTTTTTCAGGGCCCTACCCTGTCCCGCTTCTAATGGAAAGGGTTTGAGATATTATTTAATTGGGTAGGGGCAGGTTTGGGATTTTTTTTTTAAGAACCTGTTAAGGTTTGGGGTGGGGTTAGGATTTTCATTCAAAACCCATCCCAAACCCACTCCGATTATCTACTCTCTTTTACTACTATACCTCTATTAATACATAATAATACACTTATGCCATTTAATATATAAAGACCTTTAATTTGTTAGATTGCTTTTTGCCTTTGTTAGGATCTTGTTTCTTTTTCTTGTCTCTTTGTTCTATTCCGTTTTGTTGGATAGTTGTGACATTTTCATTGAAAGAAATTATTGTTATTACGTGACTCTTTTTAATTTTTATGTTTTATTAATTTTTCATATAGGAAAATTGAAAGTAGTTTGATGAATTTAATGAATGAATTTTAAAAATTTCTTATAATAAATATGGTAAAATAAAACAATCATTGTTTCTTAAAAATAAATTTATGCTATAGAACGTAATCAATTTTTCGTTTCGTCCCTTCCTGTCCTGCATTGTCCCACAAAGTATAAATGGGACGGAACGGGGCAAGGCAGGGGCAGGACGGGAATGGGATTTTCAAATTTAAATGGGATGGGAATGGAAATTGGATGTTAAATTCACAGTGGGTTTGGGACGGGGTTGGGATGGGAAAAATCCCAATGGGTTGGGGTTGGGAGAGGGCTTCCTTGTACCAAACCTGCCCCGTTGACATTCCTAGACATAGGTATTGGGTTTGGAGTCGAACTTTGGTGAAGAAGATGAGAAGGGGGATCAAACTTTGGATTATATTTGTGGTAGTGGTAGGGGTTTTCGCCGTCAGCGTGGTAGCACCCCATAGCCTACTGCGATGGCCGGAGATCTCAGATTTACCATAGCCTATCGTCGAGGTGTAGAAGGAGATCTTAGATCTACTAGTCTCCACTCTTGCTTTTTCAACGGCACTGCCTTTGAGAACCCCCCTTCCTTTGGCCAGAGTGGGTGCACCTGAGAGAGAGAGATAGAGAAAGGTTGCTAGAAAAAATGGAGTTGGCTGGTGTGTGGGCCGTCAGTTGAAGTTAGTTGAAGAGGGTGCACGCGATGGAGATGGTGTAGGGGTATGTTAATCTTTTTACATTTTCCGTTAGCGTTGTTAACCCAATTAAATCCCCAAATGAGCTTAGAGGACACATTGATAAAATTAAAACATAAGGGGATTATCTGTTGATCCCCGTACATCGGGGGGGGTTTTATGCTATTTACCATAGAAATTTTTATGATGAAATTATCGTTAAACCCAAAAATATAAAACGCTCCGGGAAAACTGGCTTTGGCGCCACCCAAATCCACCATCTCTTTATCCCTCAGCAATCAAAAACCACACTCACGCACCATCATTCTCTGTTTGTAGAACACCCACCCCTCACCCGCCCAATCTTTCTCGTCTTTCTCGTCTTGCTGTTTGAAGAACACCCACCCGTCACCCCCCCAGTCTTTCTCGTCTTGCTGTGGATGCTCATGGGATTTCCTCTGTCAAGCCAAGGGTCATCGCGTCTTCTTGCTGTGGATGCTCCATTGCCCCTTCTCTTTCTATAGGTATGTATACATAGTTTCTATAATACTTGAGAGGGGCGATGAGTATGGCTGTAACATTTGGCTGAGCCAAATTTTAGATGGAAATAGCTAAAGCGTTGGAGAGGGTCTTTTTCCCTCTTCAGCCAAAAACTGGCTTTAGGTAGGCAAATAGCTCCAGCGTTGGAGTTGGACCGATTAGGGTTTCTTTTGTTGCTTACTCTGTTCTTGCAGTAGTATCGAATTTTGTAATGATTTAAATGAGTAATCAAATGCAATGTATGAGGGTCAAGAAGGCTCTATCAGCAGATGAAGTCTCTATTCAGTTCATCTTTTGTAATCTTTTTCATGAATTCAACAGTACTGATTTATTCAGATCATTCTTTCACAATGTTTTTTATTCAAAATATATACGAAATTTTTTTTTTGATATTGTTTTAAAGTACTCTGCTAATAAATTGTTTCTTGATCTTTTCTGTAATACTAATTAATGATTATATTATTTAATTATTCTTCCAACAAGAATGTTTTCCCAGTAAAGCCAAGATAAAGAGGAAAATCTGAGGAGTTGATGATTTTAAGCTTGAATTGCAGGAAAAATTAATTATTGCCGTCAAATATGCCTTTTTTGGTGCAGTCTTTTCTTATGTTTTTGTATAATTTTAATTTTATTTATTTGTGCTATATAAAGAAATTACTGTTTCGAGATTCTTTTATTTCTTTATACTGAAACTCATATTTACATTTCTCTCTTAAAATAGTTCTGAATCTATAAAGTTTGTAAAATTATTTGTCAACATTTCCAATTAAACAAAATCATGTTTTTTGAATCATCTTTTATTTTTTGGTTAGATGTAGAACAAATATTTTGAGGGCAATAGGGGGGGAAAGATGTTTCAATCCATGAGGAGGTTCCTAGTAGTATAGGACCAGAGTTTAATTTTATTTTATGTTAATTTATTTTAATTACATTCCACAGGTTCAGAACAAGAAATTACAATCAAGCTTCTGTATACACAAACGTGTTGGCAGAAGATCTAACATGGATGAGGCAGAGGTATGATACTAGTTCACAATATCTTTATCTGCTAGCTATACTCATGAATGTGTGATCATCTAGCAAATGCATTGTTTCCTTGAGCTTTTAAAATCAGTTACAACCAATATATTTGAACTGGTGTTGTTTCTCATTAACCTAGTATAAAAGGTGATAAAAGAACCCTTCATAATTGCAATTTGATCTGCTAGATCATGGCATTTAGATGAATGACATGAGCCACTTTTTTCAAAATCCAAGAAAATGAATTATCAAAAAATGGAAGCCTCTTTTTCTTTTCATGTGGAAGATTTGTAGTATTTATTATGAAGAATGTATCAATATTTTTCTCTAAGCATTATAAGCTTTACTCCCACTCTCCAATTTATATGCTTCTTTGAACTGGCAGCACTATTGGCATGCAAACCTAAGCAGCTTGATATATGAAGAAGAAAAATAATAATTGGGAATTGTTTATGGCTTTCCTGATATTTTTACATACCAAGCATTCTCATTTTGATTGCTATAGACTTTGTTGGCCATATCACTGATTCTGAACTCCATATGGTCTAAAAATTAATAACTTTGTTAGCTTCTTTACAATAATTGTTTTGTTCTCTTCGATTCTCTTTATGTAAAAAAAAAAAGGAGGACAAATTGTTAATAATATGATTATATGAATACTACAACTGCACATTTTTTTTTAAACTCTACTTTCTTCTTGTTGATTTTTAACTTGACTTATATAGTTGAATCTTCCACAAATGAAATAGGCTGGTCAAGTGATTCACTCACCTCTTGTAAACGCATCTATTGCAACGGTAGCGATATCTGTTATTTTATTTTTCCATCTACGAACTCGGGGTAATCGCAAGCAGCAGCTGGCAAAGAAACATATGCATCAAATTACCAGGCTTCCCTCTGGTTTGTATTTTTTGCTGCTTGTTTTGTGCTCAATATATTTACGAGTACTATCGTTGTTCATTTGATTTATGGTGGTGAATACACAGATATCACGCAACAATCAGGTCCTGATGAGTCTAAGGTGTCCAAACCCACTCATCACATCACTAGGTATACTGCTACTTAATGATCCAAATTTCTCTAATATATATCTCTAGTAAATATAAACTCCAGTTAACTCAAAACGAGGAGGATATGAGGTAATGATGTTTTGGATCTAAGTACTAGACCTTGGGGCTAGCCCATTTTTGCTAAGAGATCCTTAGTTTTCAAACAAGAATTTCTCCTAGAGATCTTTGGAAATTGTTAACATTTCAAGTTTTTGACTTCTATTTTAACAGGCTCACAAAAAAGGAGGCTGCAATACATATGTGGGAAGTTGAGGAGATCTGGAGAGCTAGATGCCGCATGACGAAAACAAAGGTGATTGAGTCTTTTTTTTCTGGTATACTTTCAACTGTTGTAATATATAGAAATTTTAGGAATTTGTGGTTTTAATGTTAGGTAGTTTTGTGTCACAGGGAAAGCTAGAGAAAAAAATCCAAGATGCATGGATGAAGATGATGAAGAAGATAGAAAGCATCAAGAAGAAAGCTGAAGCAAAGAGGGCTAATGAGAGAAGGCTAACATCACGAATGGAGAAGCCACATCCCAGCAGAACACTTCCATGGTGGAGAAGATGTTTCTGCCTTTGCTGCTAACTTATGAATCAGATGTGCAGACTGATGTAAGTAATGCTTTTAAGCAATCGTCATTTACAATCTCCATATTTCATTTGTTGTAATAATTCCAATCTTCAATTTGAATTGAAGGGGTTGGAGAAATGCTATAAAATACAAAACCTGATAAACCTTTAGATGATACAAATTTTGTTTATTCGTTGAAATTTTAAGGATTCTCTTAGTGTCAATGCACCTTATGTGAAGGTAGACTTTATGGACCTAGCTTGGTGGAACTTGACTGTTTGGACATTGTTAGGGATTCACCATTCTGCTACGTCTTTAAAGAAAACAATGTATATAAACCAATATATGAAGCAACATATGTTATATACATGGTTATATATGGACTATGAAAATCCCTTTATAATTTTTAAATTTTTATGTGTATAGATTCATTACCCTACCAGTTCTTGTCCCAGAGAGAAGGTATATCCTTAATATTTGAAAAATGTTTCCAATTTGAGTGTTGGTATATATAACTTGGGTACTGTGCAAGTTGAATATACAAGGTAATTTAAGAGATTCGGTGCCAAAATGTGAGTTGAGTCCTAAGAGTTTAACACGCATTCAACTCAGGTATTCTCTCAATCTGTAATGTCCGTAAGTGTTGAATAAATCAACTAAAGAGAATAGTATCCGTACTTTTCTGAGACATGTACTCGTGAATTAATAACTTCTAGTCTTTCAATGCTACAACCTAAGGGCTTAACTAGATCCCAATGCTAGACTTTGTAGGTTAATATGATCTCATTCTTGAACTTCTCTATGCCTTGTCCTGAGCTACTAGAAGTCTAGAATGTCTATTTGTATTATTCCTGCCCATGTTGTTGTTACATACTCCGCTAATTTACCAATTTGTATACACTTTATATTCACAACAATTACAACATGCAAAGTCGAGTAGATGATTCGATTGTACTTTTCTTAGGGCTTTTTAGTTCATCGTGTATCTCTTTGATGTGGTCTAGGGAGGATGTATGGTGGGCAAGAGTGGGAGAAGGAAAAAAAAAAACATTGCACGTACACATATATATATATATATTGAAAACTGCTTGTACTTAATTTTATATAGAAGAGTATGACTTATTATCACCCATCTCTCAGCTTCTAAAACTGCAATATCTCATCCTCATAGATGAATGTGCATGTATATATGTGTGTATGGTTTGCATGTTCGTCTGATGGAATGAATGAATGTGAATGGGTTTGTCTAGGCTTTCTTTGGGGTTAATAAAAGGACATTGGTTCATATTTATTGACCGGCTTTGTGCATTTCTCTTCTGTTCACTAATCAAGTTCTGTGTTAAGTTCTGCCTCTTAATCAATGCTCAAATATGAATTCATTAAAGGGTCTGTTCCTTGCTTGATGTGATGTGCTTGATTGTTGCGTGACTACCTCATTGGTATAGGAATTATTGAGATCCCTAGTTCAAAGGGGTAGTTTCCCAACAATCAGGCGTGGCTGTCTATTCGCAAGAAAGACCTTTCTTGAACTGAAAAACGTCATATTTGCACTTCAAAAGAGATGTTGAGGCCAACTGAAAGAAAGAAATATGATCCACTGAACTCAAATAGCCAGTATTTATTTATTTTCTTGTATAGCGCATATTTTGTTATGATAAGCTTGAATAGCACATATAGAGTTTGCATGCAAAGAAAAATGCACCATTATTGCTTCTTCATTCATTTGTACAAGCATGAATATATATATATATATATATATATAGGAATGTATTAAATTTCCCAAATGACATGTCAGCTGCCATATCTGCTTACATCAACAGTTATTTATTGATAAAATTTTTGATTTGTTAGTCTAGCTACCATGTCATTTGTGCAGTATAGAACTACTAATATCTTACATTTTTGTACAATATTTGAAGACTAGTGGGGGAGGAACTATTTGATCTTGGGATTTATTTTGATTAAATCAATGATTGTTCATCCCCAAATTAGCGTTAGATTCTTGTATTAATTTTGATTGGGAAAGCTGGTAAAAAAATGTACACAGTTGAGGTTTTATATACAGATATTTTACTTCTTTATAAAGTAACTGGACTTGAAGAGAGTCAAGGAGAAACAAAAGAGCTTCTATCTCAAGGCAGGTTGGGCAAAATATTGGACTAGGGCTAGCTCAAATAATCTGAAGTCCAAGCATAGACAGGGCCATAGTTCACTGAAACTTCGAGTGGCATTAATTGAGCTCAGGCGACAAATAAATTATGCACCATCCCTAGATTGAATTGGAAGAATAAAATTTTGTAACCAGCCGAACGCCTTAGCCAATATGTTGGGGAATCTAAGTGAAGATATCGCTCAGGTTGACAACTTTTAGACGGCGGTGATTTGTTTTGTCTTGCCATAAGACCTAGCTTCTATAGGGTAAGCACCTTCCTTAAAGAACTTGCAGTCAATTCAAGGAGGTAATAGAAGAGTCCTAATGCTAAGATAGAGATTTTTACTTTATCTTTGCTTGGGGGATCTCCCCGAGATGATTGAATTATACACCCCTATATTATGGTTGAGCTGCATTGAGTTGCATTTGGAAATTTGGAGACTAAACTACACACATATAATTGATAAGGAGCCTGTGTCGAATAGAGATGAAATTAGGGTAGAAAATACCAATAGCCAGTTAGCCACTTCAACTCAAGAGCCCAAATAAAGCCTTATATCCTAACATTATTTTTTTTTTTTTTTTCTTTTGGGGTGGGGGGGGGAGGTCAGCCATAATTAAGAAAATCAACCATGGAAAGATTTGAATAAATTTAAATAAAAAAGGAAAGAGAGAGAGAGAGAGAGAGCAGAGAGAGAGAAGGCATCCATATGTGATCAACACATCTCAATTCCTCAAACAGCGGTCTCTTCAATTCTCTGCCCTCTGAGCCTATCTACACCTGCAAGTCAGGATATGTATTATCATGACCAGTTATATCTTGCAATCCTTTACAAGAAAAAATAAATAAATAAATAAATAAATAAAAACCCACAAAAGAATATAAATAGAAAGCATACATGGTTTCTCAGGTTACTTGTGGAACCAGGGCCATCCATTGAGGCTTTAAAGCATGATCACGCGGTGATGTCCAATTCGAGTCTCACTTATGCGACCGAGGTCACGAAGGACCTGTGGAGCAAGCAGTGTTGAAATCCTTTACAGAAGTAACAGTACTTATGTAAACAGACATAAAAGCCACCATATATATTATATTCTATTTTACAAAGTTGACGTCAAGGTAATTATCATTCCGTGTCAAAACATGGAACTTTTGTTCAAATCGAAGAAGCCTATAGATGTAGTTGGATGAGGGGTGTATGATCAAATTTGAAACCTTTTTTTTTTCATGCTAAATTAGCGATGTAAATGAATAATATGATATGAAAGACCAGAAATGCATTGCCAGCATTTTCAGAGACATAAATATTTAAGAAGAGGCCCTGGCCTTTTCCTCTAATTCCAGTTTCATAGAATTTGTTATTGACAAAGGATGAAATATTCTTTTGCACCAAAAAAAGTGGTAGTCAAGTTTTTTAAAAATGTTTCATAATCTAGTTTTCCCTAATACCAAACAGAGCCTTTATTATAAAAGGTTATTGCAGGTGTTTGATTACAATATAAAAAATTGCTACACATCATGGGAATGAAAGATGTACATATTCAGGCTATTCCACTATTTACTATGTTTTCCTAATCTTGCATTAGCCAAAGAATAGAAACACTCACAGGTAGTATTGATTTTCCAGTGTTGTCAATCTTCAGTGCTGGTCCTTTTATGTCAATTTCAAGGAAGAAGTATTTTCCCTTTACTGTTTCTGTCATTGCAATATCTCTTAGTTCCTGCAAGTTTCATGGCAGTACAGAAAACTAGTCACACAAATTAAGATTGAATTAGCATGCTTGGGATCATGAAAAGCTAATTAGAAGTCATAATTCACAGGCCAAATACTTAAAAAAAATTATTTTTTTTTGATAGGCACTTAAAAAATATTTTTCAAAAGTGACCTTGGATAAGTTTTCACTTACCAGGGCCTTCTCCCAGAGGTTCTCTGCCAACTTCATGGGGAAAGATAAAAATAGTCAGGACTCAGGACAAGGGAAAGTTCAAACACAAATGAATAGAAATCAAAATAGGGATCCTAGCAGGAACCTAAGAAATCAAGATGGTTCTCCAACCCTTGTCAGCTAGATGTACTTGAAAATTATCCTAGAACGAAGTTGCCAAATGACTGACCATTTCCCTTTTTTCCCATTTTCGTTGTTGTTCTAATTACTCACATTATTTTCCAGGTTTAAGATAAGAGCTTGGCTTAATATCAATATGATAAAGCTCACTGAGCACTACATCAGCAGTTAGAATGCAAGAGGTTACTTTTTGACAGTTATCGTGGAAGTTTCTTAAAAATCACCATGAAGTCATGATAGAAGATAACTTTGAATCTAATAGTGATAAATTTAAAATAAAAAAGGGGTATGTGAGTAGATTACTGATTCAGTATTTTCATGTCTGACATCCATTTCTGGTTCATAATAATCTGGTCGAAGTTACTTATAAAATTTTCAAAAGAAACTTTTTACTTTACTAAATTTACTGGTTGCCATGTTTAACCGTACCCTCAGAATTTTGTAATTTACTCCCCATAACAATCCATTCCTACAAATGCCTTCCGACAGTCACGCATGGTGAATAATTGGTGATCCTTACTCAGTATTTGACAATTTGTAGCTGTTATTGCTATTTGAGCTCATTACTTTAACGAATGTTAGTTTAAACGTTTCAAAATATGTATCCATGTAGTCTGCCACTTGATATATATGTATTTTTTTTTGGGTCTTTGACCCAGTGTATCTCCAAAGCTGACAACCAAAGGACTAATCATTGTCACTGACCGGTGGGCAATGGTAAATCGCTGGCCTAGGGATTTTTCCAAAGTGCCGTGATATATATGTATTTATATATACTAGTTATTGCACACGTGTGTTGTACGTGGATTTTTTGTCAACAATAAAATGATTTAAAGATCATCAATTATTTTTCCTAAATAAACATATAAAAGATCAATACTTCCCAAGATCATTTTAGCTTGAATAGGGATTGACCTTTTTCATGTAGCATAACCCCTCATCTAGTGGTAATTATCTATTCAATATTGTCCATATCAATTAAATATAAACTTAATTTACTTAAGGAAGGTTATGCGGACATTTGTTCTTTAAAACATTTAATCCATATCAAGTGTGAAGATTTGAGATGTTAAGAAATTATTTATTACTCCGTAGAAAGTTTTAGTCCGTGTACATCAAATGATTTGGAAAGAAATGCTAACACATAATGACACGTAACTATAAAAAATCTTGACAAATAACTTATTCATTGTCCACTAATTTTCTACACATTTACAATAAGAAACATATCAATGAAGAAGTAAAAAAGAGAATAATTAGAACCAAAACAAATGGGGAAAGTATATACTTAATCTCTAGAGAGAATTTAATTTGGTTGAATTGTTAACCATATGGCAAATCCATTGTATCGTAGAAATTATATGCAAAAAAATATATTAAATTTATTAATGAATTAGTAGTTTATATAATGTGACTTACACATTAACAAATTCTAATACATTTTGGATCACTTAAAGAATAAGCACATGCTAAAAAAGATAAGAGTCCTAACACCATATTACTATCATGAGATATTATTCTACTTCATCCAAATGAAACTTTACTACTACCTCTCTTCAACCTCTTTGTATTTTTTTTTTTTTTTGGCTAAAGAATCTATGGATCCCCACTTTGTAGCTAGACATTTCACAATGCATTATTGGAGTTCAACATCCCATTAATTGAAACAATCAAAGATAACATAGCACGAAAACTAATCTTAGGCTTCAAAAAATGGGAAAAATTACAAATCAAAAAATAAGGCAAGATGTCTCATCAAGAACATTTAGAAACCTAAGGCCCTTGTTCTTCGGCCCACCCCTCAAATCACCCATAAACAGTCTAGTCTTGAGAAGGAATTTTAATATCTAAGAAAAAATCAGAAAGACAACATAGAGATTGAGCATTTAAAAAAATAATAATAAAATAAAATACATACCTCTTACAAGGGATTTTTTATTAGCAAGAAAAAATTAGAAAGAGAATGAGCATATAAAAATAGCTTTTTAATTCCCATTGGATATTTCCAAGAGCAATTTTTCATCAAAAGAAAAAATATAATTAGATGATTTACCACGTAAAATAAAGGGTTTAGCATTCAAACACAAAAGCATTTTAGCAAATTGCTTATGAAACTCTACCAATCAAATCAAAAGTAAGTGAAAATACTCATAGCAAGAATAAAAAATACAAAACCAAAAACTTGAATAAAAAAAAAAACTCTAGGAAAGATATATAGAATTTAAATGAAATATGATTACATAAAATTAATTTCTCAGAGGAACAAAATTAAATAAAACCTAATGTGATTATTAACATTCAAACCAAAACCCAACTCAACAAATTTCCAGAACAGTACTATATATATATTATAATTTGCAGAGCAAAACTTATCAGAGAAGGGAGAAGTCGCTGTTAATGGAAAAGGTGGAGAGAAAGTTGAAGCTACTCTTGATGGAGAAAGTGGAATTTACAATCCGGCTGTTTATTTATTATATACGAATTATAGTTTCCGTTTCTTTAGAATTCCTATCTGGGTTTGGTTTTATTTAATTATTATACGAATTATAGTTTCCTTAGAATTCTTATTAAGGTATGTGTTTTATATTGCTATACTTCTTATATATGCAGAAGGGTAGTTGTATAGTTTCCTTAGAATTCTTATTAAGGTATGTGTTTTATATTGCTGTATTTCCTATATATGTAGAAGGGTAGTTGCGTATTTAAAAATTAAAATAAGGGTATATTAGTCAATCAAAAGTTTTTCTCACATTCATCTTTTTATAGGTAGTGTATATATATATATATATATATATATATATATATACATGAGAGAGAGAGAGAGAGAGAGAGAGAGAGAGAAAACCTTACCTTGGTAATGGTGCAGGCTCTTCCTCAATTTTTAGAGATGACAACTCACAGAGCCACCTCATACACCCATACCCAACCACAACTTTCTCTCCTTTGAGACACAACTCTCCATATTCTCCAACAAAACTTATTGTCAATCTTCCTTCTCTGGCAAAGCTCACTAGCTATAACCCTGCACCATTGTCGCTAAAGGACCACCCCCATCAACTAGATTTAAGGAAAAGAGGTAGACACCAGATATGGAACAAAAAAAGGGGTAGGCACTAGATCTAAAAATAAAAAAATGAAAGGTTTTCTTTCACTGTTGTTGACTAGCCTCACTGTGCTTCCACTATCACCAGTTAAGAAGTTGCATTTGTTATATAAAATAGTACTAGTTTACCATTCGTGCTTTAAAAAAATTATATAAAAAATAATAACAGTTTACTATTTGTGCTTTCAAAAAATATCTAGAAAATATTAACAGTTTACTATTTTGTATGTCAAAAAATATATATAAAAAATAGTAACAATTTCCTATTTCTTGCTAATAAAAAACACTCAATCAGTATTCCCGAAAAACACTATTTACAATGGGTTTCTGTGTGGGAATATTTCTGAACCGAGGAACCAGCTCGGGCTGAAGAGCTCAAACTAGAATTATTGACACGTGACAAAGGCACACGTGATCTCTCAGTTCACGGCCTTACACTCAGCTTGGGACATCTGTCCCATGACTCATACTACAATCCAATTCCTACTACAATCCAAAACTGTTACTACAGCTGTAATTCTTGACACAGCGGTTACAGGAAACCATGGTTCTTTGCCCAACCATGATCAATAAAGCATAATCAGATGGTTATTGGCTAACCATGGTCAGATCTGACCTAACCAAGGCAGTTACCTGACCTCACATGGTTAGTTCATACAGGTGGGTATAAATAGAATACGATACAGCCAAATAAGGTAAGCTACAGTACCCTAATCCTCTGAACTTCATCTTCTTCATTGTCTCTTCCTCCATAAACGGCTTCTGACTTAAGCATTGGAGAGGGCTTGGCCAAAACCCACCTTGGCCTACCCTCTGACTTTGTTTCCAAGCTTGTGAGTGCAGGTCCACGCACGAGAATAATCTCCCTCAACTTCATCAGATTTTCGAGAACAGTTTACTATTTTGTATGTCAAAAAATATATATAAAAAATAGTAACAACTTCCTATTTCTTGCTATAAAAAAACACTCAATCAGTAGTCCCAAAAAACACTATTTACGATGGGTTTCTTTTCTTAAATCATCTTCAACCTTTCTCCTTTACAAAACTCAGACCCATACTTGGCCGAAACCAGATTTGGAGTTGCAAACATAGACAATATATATATATATATATATATATATATATATATATATAGATTTGGAGTTTGGTTATGGTTATCGTTGGAGAAGGAGCTGTTGATGGTGGTGGAAGCTTCATCATTCCTTGGGATTGGATTTAGAACTTGAGTTTTCTTGGAGAGGCTGTTATGATGGTAATGATAGTTAGGAAAGGTTATTGGTGATGGTTGTCGTTGGAGAAGAAGCCATTGTTGGCATTGCAAAAGAAGCCGTCATTGGCATCGATGCCGTTGCTAGTGGTTGTTGTTGGAGAAAAAGAAGAAGAAGTGTCACTGGTTATTTCATGGAGAGTGAATCTCTATTTGGAGGTCACGTTAGAAGATATTAAGGGTAGGATATCTCTTAATAACTTGGTATATCTTTTAATAACTTTGTAACTTAATAAATCCAAAAGGGTATCTCTTAATAACTTGGGTCCCCCCATGAAGAGAAAAGAGAAAATAATTTACAAGTCTAATAGTAACAAAGCGAGGAAGACTAGGTCTACTAGCAGAGACATAGGTGGTGCGAACGATTGAATCAGTTGGGTGCCATGTTTTTAAAAGAAGTACTTGTGGTTTGATTTTGTTGTTCCCATCATTTTTTTTCCCCAATAGGTGCAATTTCGGCCTTGTATTTGAATCTATTTTTTATATTTTTGTCGAAAACAACTTAATAAATTACTTTTGATAACTCGACACTATAGACACGTGATAACTTGATAACTTGATATCTTATTAACCTCACACAAATTTTTTTTTTTTTCTAGGGGGTGGAGTGGTTTAAGACAACTTGATAAATTAATCTTAGTAACTCGATACTACAGACACGCAATAACTTGATAACTTGATATCTTATTAACCTCACCCAATTTTTTTTTTAAAGCAAATTCTCCTAACTTAAGTAATACTCACAAACCTACGAGGAATTAGCCATGTGACAACTTGATAACTTGAAGTGGAGGCACATGAAGCTAGAAAAGTGCATAATGTTCTTTTCAGAACTCACAAACCACGAGGAATTAGCCATGCTCACAAACCAAACCATAAATCATCCCAACTTTTGAAGTGGAAACTTTTATACTCCATAATAATTTCAGCTAGTAATAATCATATGTAACAAAGACTGCAGGTAGCTAATAAAACTCATGATAAATACTTAAGATAATAACTTAATTAAAAGTTGAGTGCAATAGTCAAACAATAATTTTTGCATTCAAACGATGCAATATGCCATCTTTCTCAAAAAATTATGCTTCAGTGGATATCACCCATCCTGGATTAGTTCTAAGGACACATGAACATATTAAAAAAAAAAAAAAAAAAAAAAAAAAGGGCCATCGAGCGCAAAAAAACAAGTGGAAAACAACCACCTCTAAGTTTTACAGCCTCAACAGTTCAACTCCATGAATTTGTTCACAAAATTGTGGATCATTTCTGCATGGAATGCATTGCAATCATCGACAAAGAAACTAGTATAACTTAATAAAACAGAGGATAACTAGAGAAAGAAGACTTTATGTTTGGGAGGAGAAGCAAGAGACCCAAAGAATGATGGTCTCTTAATAACCAGAGTTTGATATATGAAGGACAACCATAGAAACCAACGAACCAGAGAGTGATGGAGGAGCTTGCAAATGATGGGTTCTCCAAGAAGGTAACTTGTTTGAAGAACGAATGAGACTTTTGGTTCGTGATTTTCGCACTAAAAAATGGTAATGGTTTTTTTTTTTTTTTTTTTTGTTCAAAAAAATGGTAAGGGGTGGTTATTGAGTGATTGTGGGGGCAGATTTGAGGGATTCGGGAATTTTAGTTTATCTTTTCATTTTTTAAAGAGACCAATAGAAATACTCCACATCAGTAGGTTATCCTAGTAGGTCTATGGAGTAGTCCTATATAGAAGAACTCAAAAAAAAAAAAAAAAAAAAAAAAAAAAAAAATATATATATATATATATATATATATATATATATATATATATATATATATATATATATATATATATATATATATATAATAAATAAAAAGATGAAAACCATAATTCAATTCCATAATTGATTTTTATTCAAATAAAACTTATAAAAATTTAGTTAACCATTTAATTTACCTTGATGTTGGTCTACACTTTAAAAATAGTTTAACAAAAATTATGGTTTAAAGTTGATTTACCATAGCTCTCAGCTATAAGCCGTTCTGCCACCGTCACTCCACATCTTCTATGGGAATCAAGCTCTAACCAATTACACTACCATCTTCAAGAAGCCCTAACCCATATTGGAAGCGCAATCAAATTGCATCACACTATCAACCCACCTTCTCTTATGTCGCAATCCATTATCGCACCCCTCCTTTTGATCAAATCAGTGAAGCCTTCTCCGACCTTGCTTTGGTGGTGGCTATAGTGATGGACAAAGGTTATCAAGGAGGGCTATGGGTTTTCGGGAGGGGTTTACGATATGGGCCCGTTTGGCGCAGTTGTATCTTTTGGAGAAGTGCTTTTTTTAAAAGATCTATTTAAAAAAGAGGTTGCTGTAAAGAGATTTGACAATATTTGGTTGTCGAATACTTAGAAGAGCTTCTAATGCAAGAAGTGCTTTTCAATTATTTGGTGGCCATATTGTTAAAGCACTTCTAACATTGAATTTAACTATAATGCCCTTGCCCTTTGACGAACCAATGTTTCCTTTGCTTGCCATCTATCCATATTCAAATAGTATAAATAAAAGTTAAAAAATTAAACGGAAAGAAAAATAAGGGAGACAATATTCTACTACTGTATTCAAATTCCATTGGTCCAAAAAAAAGGGGGGGGGGGGGGAGGGGTAGGGTGAAGGGAAGGTTTTCTAAAAGTTTAAGTGGCACTAATTTGTTTCAATTTTTCATAAAATCTACGATTTTTTATTTTATTTTTTTATTTTAACTAACACACATAGATAACACACTCCTCCTAAAATGTGCGAATTTGTAACCTTTACAATCCTATTATTGTTGTTATATTACTTGTAGCTAGAAGATAGGACCCACCATTAAAGTGGACACATAAAATTGATAAATGATTATAGAACCAAGTTGATAGGACCACCCATGAGGTTGATGAGAATGCTGGTAGGAGCTTGATATACAGCCATATAGCACCACTTTATATAATAAAGTGCTATGACTTGAGGTCATGTTCGAGAGGTGAAAGGAATTCGGTTAAGTCATGAGCGTAAGTGTCATTTTAAAATACAAATATGGGTAAATATGTCTAAACAAAAAGTTTCATTAATTAAGAAAACATCTTCCCGAGAAGAGGTTAGAACCTCTACGCGGAAAGGCATCCCGCCCCTAGCTTCTGCTAAAAGAGCTAGCTGTATTCTCTTTTTTCTCTTCAAACCAACGCACTTTTGAATGCACACCAAACACATGGAAAAATGCGTCTCCCATAAAAAAGGCGCTTTTATGGTAACACACCGCACTACCAAACGGGGCCTAAGTTCTGATAAGTGAAGGGATTAATCTAATAAGGGTATCCGAGGCTTTAGCCTTGACTAATCCCTTAGGCATGTGTGGTCGGGGTATTACCAGGCCCTTTGGGCCTTGGGGGCAGCCCCAAAGGGAATCAACGCTTTCGTATAGTTTCAAACACCCAACCTATGTTTCTTGAGGCGCTTATCAAGACTTGACTTACCACTTGGCTAACTCCTTCGAATTAAGGGACTAGTTCGATGGATCCAATACTTTGTATTAGTGTGATGCAATTGGATTAGGGCTTGAGGGTTATATGAAGGTGGTTGGAGGGCTTCACGTTGGTGCTTGAAACTAACAAAGGGTGTGGTGTGAATAGGGCTTCGTAGAGTCAATTGGTGCTGTCACAACGAAAGCATAAAATTTGAGGTTTGAATTTAAACTTAGTTTTAAAAATCTGTGTTTCAAGTTATTTTAAAGCTAAATGTAATTTGATTTTTGAAAACTCAAGGGAAAATTCATGTTAAAATTAAGTTGATTTAGAAAATTTAAGTTAATTGTGATTTCAATTAAACTCAACTTTTGTGGTACTTATTTTTTATTTTTTATTTATAGAAAAAGAAATATTATTGATTAAATAAGCAAGTACAACGAGGAAAAGCTACACCTATACCTATCTTCAATACAAATATTCCATAGAGTTCTAGGAAATCTATTATTCCAAACATGACATGAATTACGGAAGTGTCCTAAACTTGCCATATAATCAGTTGCTCTATTTGATTGTCTAAATACATGTCTAAACCTAATCTCATCGAAGTTCCTTGCTATGTTCCAAATATCTTGAATGAGTGTCTGCAAACTCTAAGGATATTGATAATTCCTTTGACAAATCCATATGATAATTTGCGAATCACCTTCAACTTGAACCTTGTTAAATCCTTTTTGCCAAGCTTGATACAAGCCATTCCGAAGAACTGTACATTATACAACTAAGACCGAACAGGTTAAATGTTGAAGCCATAATAAGTTTTCCTTCCTCATTCCTGATCACAAAACCACCTGCTGCAAATTTTTTGGAATAGTTCCTTGAGCCATCAAAATTCAATTTCACCCACCCTAAAGGTGGAGCTTCCCAACAAAATTACCTGTACATTTTCTTTTTGTCTCTAGTTAGAACCTTATCTGTAATACCTATCAAGTCACCAAATACTTCATTACGTCTACAGATTTCATTAAATAAAACAGAAGCTCTATTTATCACTCAAGTTGGATGGGCTTGAAATCCTTGAAGCACAACTTGATTACGATGGTTCCATATACACCACAAAACTATAGCAATTTTTATAATTATAAAATTTCCGGTTCAAATAGATATCATTAACCCAATCTGAGATGGTCCCTACAAAATTCAAAGGATTAGGACAATGATCCTTAACAAGAGTCCAAATATTCGTAGTAAAACTACAATTTTTGAAAATGTGGTCCATGGATTCCCTATCATATCCACATAAATGGCATTCAATAGGAACATTACAACCTCTATTACATAGAAACTCTGATCTAGGAAGACATTTCCAAATAAATAACCACATAAAGAAGTGCATACGAGGTAAAAGATTTCTTTTCCAAATCCAATTTAAAATTGAAGCCTTCGGATGAATAAGAGAAGAATCAACATTATTCAACTAAGTAGCTAACTTAACAGTAAACTTCCTATTTTAGAGAATCCCCAACAAAAGGAGTCATCAATATCACGAATCGACAAAGGAACACTGCAAATATCTTTAATTACCTCCTGAGGTAAAATATTATAAATACCATTTAAATTCTAACAATGATTTTGGGAATCAATAAATTGACAAACTTTAGCATTTAAATCAATAAGATCTCGCATATCATTAGAAACATAGTCAATCAAAGGTTTACTATAAACCCAATTATCTTTCCAGAATAGAACATTCCTACCATTACCAATAATCCATCTCATACCTTTTCTAATTAGATGTCTTTAACTTAATATAGCTTTCCATACCTTAGATGCATTACTACCCACACGAGCATCAAAGAAGGAAGAATGTTTGAGGTACTTACTCCTCATGAGCTTGACGCTAAAGATTGTCTTCTTCATCCCAGTTTAGCAATAGTCGCCACATTGAGATCCTCCTATATTTCGAATACCTAATCCACCTTTTGCTTTACGGCTGCAAACCTTGTTCCAAGCAACTAATGGCATAGATTTATTGCCAGAATTATCATTGTTCCCCCAAAGAAAATCTCGGTTTTGTCTATTAAGTAAATTAGTTGTACCTTTAGGTAATTTAAGACAACTCATAGTATGAATAGGAATGGCAGACGAATTAGCTTTAATTAACGTCATCTTACCTGCTCTTGATAAAACCTTACTCTTCCAACCCTTCAAGTTTGCTTGCACCCTATCTGAAATGTCTTTAAAAGTATTCTTTGTGATCCGATCTTTCACAATAGGACAACCAAGATACTTACCAATATTATTAGAACAAAGAATATTAAGCCAACTACCAATAGATTGTTTCAATTGATTATTGACATTAGGCGAAACATAAATACTAGATTTATGAAGATTGACCAGCTGACCAGATACTGCACAGTATTTAACTAAAGTAGCTTTAATACTTTGACAAGCCCTCTTTCTAGCTTTAGCAAAAATAAGACAATCATATGCAAACATGAGAGAAGCAATCTTATCGCTACCTTGGAAAATTTAATACCAACACCAAAATTAGTAATAATCGATTTTTGAATCAAATTTCTAATTAAACATTCAGCTCCAATAACAAATAAGTAGGGAGATAAAGGATCTCCCTGTCTTAAACCTTTAGAAGGTTTAATGTTACCTTCAGGATGTCCATTAATTAATACAGAGTAAGTTACTGAAGATACGCATTCCATAATCCAATTCATCCAAATATCACAAAAACCAAGTTTAGAGAATATACTCTTAGGCCTTGTTTGGGAAAACTGTAGCTTTTGCTTTTAGGCAAAAATAGAAGAGAATCAGAAGTTATAAGTAGCAGAAGAGAATCAGTCTCTGTTTGGAAACTATATTCAAAAGTGCTGTTAGAGTTGAAAGTGATTTTTTGTCTGTTTGGGAAGAACATTTGCAGTAATTGTTATTACCCTAAATTGACTGAATTGTCCCTTATAATAATAAAAAATTTTTTTTTTTTGGCTCTATTGGGTATTAGTAGTGATTTTTTTTAAAAAAATTTAATATTAATGATTGGGGGTACCCTAAGCTGTACTTTTATCGAAATTTGAGCATGAATTGATATTTTAATTGAGATATATATTTTTTTAAAAATTTTTTCCTTGCTCAAAACAAAGAAAAAAAAGAGAGCATGAATTAATTTTTTTTTTTTAAACAAAATTATTACAAATCCAAATTTTATGGAATCAATTCTTGAAAAAATTCCAACAAGTATAAATCAATGAAGGGAGAGTCCAAGTTGGTTGAAGTTACTAAGACATTGATGTCGGTAAGAGAGAGGAACATAGCCGTAGGAGAGGAGAGGACTTGGGTCTAAGGTGAGGCTATTATCGTTTTGTTAAAAGATATGGGTGAAAAAAAATTGTTTCCATATTCAAGCATTAAGAGTAGTTTTGGAAATATGAAAAGTTATTAAAATCCTCCGCAAAAGCTGACACCAGCTTTTGATTAAAAGTTGAGGGCAGTCTGCTTATTATAAAATCACTTTTTGAGTTTAGAAGTGATTATGATTTAGATTACCAAACAGGACCAAAAGTGATTTTAAGCTTCAAAAGTGATTTTGGACCATCTAAAAGCTTAGCCAAACAAGGCCTTAATAAAAGACCATTCAAGCCAATCATAAGCTTTGTCCACATCAAGTTTGAGAGCCATTGAGTCACTTCTACCTTTAATGTTTTTTTATCTTTAATAAAAGCTCATGAGCAATAAGAATGTTATCATTAATTAATCTGTTAGGAGCAAATGCTCCTTGAAAAGGAGAAATAACTCTGTCCAAAACCGAACGAAGCCGATTTGCCAAAATTTTAGCAATTAACTTATAGCTTACATTACAAAGACTTATAGGCCTAAAATGATTAACCATATCAGGGTTTTCCTTTTTGAGAATAAGTGTGATATAGGCTCTATTAAGTTCCTTTAAAATATGTCCATTGTGAAAAAAACTTTTAATCATAGAAACAACAGAAGATCCTACTATGTGCCAATACTTCTTATAAAAAACAGCCTGAAAACCATCACCTTTAAATCATACATTTAATTTAAGTGCCTCTAGAATCTCATCTTCAGATATAGGCTTAGTAAGCATAGCATTATCACCATCGGAAATGCATGGATCAAAAACATCTAACATCTCATTCCAAGTAGTTTGACTAACTTGAGTATTAGCAGATTTGTATCTATTAGTAAAATCTGTAATAAACAAATGAGAAATATCAGAGTGAGAATCATACCAAAGACCATTCTCATCTTTCAATTTCCAAATGCGGTTCCTTTTGCTCCTAGCATTGGCCACGGTTTGAAAAAATTTTGTATTTTTATCGCCACATTGAAGCCATTTATATCTAGATTTTTGGGCCCAAAACAGCTCCTCTTGCATAAGTAACTCATTGTACATTTGGAGAAATACTTTTCTTGAGCAATCAAATTCTTATCCTGGGGGTTGGCATTAAAGCTTTTTGGGTATTATCAAGTTGAATATAAGTTTCACGAATTTTGGTATCCAAATTTCTAAAAACGTTTTTATTCCAACTTTTAACCAATTTCTTAAAACAGTCTATTTTTTTAACAAACTGAAAAGCACGAGATCCAGGAATAAATTGTTTCCACGATTGCTGAACCACATCTTCAAATTGACGGTGATAAAAGCCACATGGCTTCTAGTCTAAAGGGTTAGCTCTAGGAATATATACACGGTTGGTAGTCAACAGAATAGGGCCATGGTCTGAAACAATAATGGGTAGGTTTTCAACTTTAGCATCTCTAAATTTGTTACTCCATTGGGCATTAACTAAAACACAGTCCAATCTTTCATAAATAGCCGCTCAATCATGTCTTTTGTTATACCAGGTATATGGAAGGCCACATGATCCAATATCAATAAGACCACAGTCTTGAATATATGAAAGTTGAAAATTCATTCATTCTTGAGAAACTACCAACATAGCCTCCTAGTTTTTTCGAAGGATGAGGAATTTCATTAAAGTACCTAGCCCATGGCTCTTGGATATATGGAGCCATAGATAACAGATCATGCCATAAATATTTTTGTTTACAATGTTGTGGGTAACCATACACAAACGTGAGGTGCCAATGTAAATTGATATCTGGAACAAAAACATAAGCATGTATGTATCTAGATGTAGTGCCCACAATGTTCAGATTACAAACAGAGCTGTTCCAAAGAAGCCAAGGGCCCCACTAAAACCCTTAGAGGCTATATATACATATTTATCAAAGGCCAATTTTTTAGAAAGCTTAGCAATTTTTTCTTCACTAACCCTTGTTTCCATTAAAAAGATAATATGGGGAGATTTTTTCTTGATAAAATTGCGTACCTGTCTTAAAAATTCGGGCCTGCCAGCCCCTCGAACATTCCATGCCAAGGTCTTCATGTGTTCCTTGCAAGAGTCTGAGTTCCGCCCTCCAACTGGTCCTTTCCTAGGAGTCCCTAGTAAGTTGTGAGGTCCCCCTCAAGTTGCGGTCCACCCGCATTAAACACTTTTCCAACAAAGTCATCCACAACATAATTCTTTATTTGATCTTCTCTGGCAAGAAGATTATGGACTTGTGTCCAAAAACCAAAAGAGAAACCCAACAAAACTGGGCCATCAATAAAACTATTGTAGGCACTTAAACTTGACTTGATTAGTGGAACTTAACTTTTTTTTATTTTTTGTAAAATTTCTTACTCATCATGAATATTATTATGAAGATCTCGACGAGTAGATTCTAAAATAGGGACATTTCTTATTTTATGGTCAACCCTCAATTTATTTTGAAATACACGACAAAAAAGACCTTATTTCCATACCTATGGTAAATCGTGTCAGTTAAGCATGATTATTGCAAAATCGTGGCAGCCGAACACGATTTGGCCTTGGTATACTTCTTCCTTACAGCCAAACAAACCCCGTATAAAACTTATATACCAGTCCCAAAATTGTGGTGGCCAACCACGATTTTGTGGTTGGTATACAATTTTTATACAGCCAACATACACAGTATAAAGTAAAATCGTGGTACACCACCACGATTTAACGTGATAAAAATCTATGTACTCACTTTCTCGGATTTGGATTTGCTCAAGTTGGGAGCAAAAACTGGATGCTCAAGTTCACTGTTGATCGTTGCCACGTGGAGAATAAGCAGATCCAACGGTTCCCAGGAAAAACGTTGAGGCTGTGCATAACGCCTAACGCCGTTAGGGAGGAGTGCCATTCCAAATCCAAACGATGCCGTTTTCACCTGCAAAAACAAAACCAAAATCGTGAAAGGTGGGGGGCGGGATTCCAGATCCAGATCTAGATTTGATTTTGGTTCCTCTCTCTCTCTCCTCTCCATTTTCGTCTTCGAATCTGCTCATCGTCTGGTCTCCTCCTCTCCGGCGAAAATAGAGCTGTGGTGTGGAGGTGAAGCTTCCCCCCACCGGTAACCTCCTTGTCTTCTCCTTTGTCGTCGACAGTAAGTCCCCCGAAGCCCGACGGTGACTTAGCGCAGTCAATCGCCATTCCCACCGGCAGTCACGCTCCATTCTCTCCCCTCTCGCCGTTCCACTCTCTCTCTCTCCTCCTTCCGCCGCAGACCCTGGCGCGAGTACCTACCTTCTCTGCCCATGGAACCACCAACAGCAGCAGACTCCGGCACGGACCAGATCTAGGATTCTGACCCGACGAGGAGCTCCTTCTCCTTTCGTTCTCCTTCTCGCCCACTCTCTCCTCTCTCTCGCTCCTCTCTCTCCTCTTCCCGGCGAGCCTCTCCCCCGTCGGCTAGACGGCGCTCCCTACCCCTGCTCGATCTCTCTTGAGTCCCGATCCCCCTCACCGTCGGCGCACTCTGACTTCGGCCGTCGGCAAATTCTTACCCCTCAAAACCTAGGTATGTTTATTTTATTTTATTTTTTGTGGGTGAATTTTGGGTAGGTAGAATGATTTTATTTATTTATTTATTTGTTTGATTTCTTTGTGGTTGGATTGCCGGTTGGTTGAAACATTGTATGCATTATCTGTAAAAAAAAATTCATTATGCCTTCATGAGTATTATTGAAAGTTGATATCTTTAGTTCCTGTGTTAATATTGGACATATGGATGGAATGTGCTAGCTTAATTTGTTATTAAACATATAGAATATTCAGCTTAGTTGAGGCCACTTAGATGGTATAATTGCAACAATAAGAACTAGTGTTGATAATTCTATAAAATGTAAATTATATTCCTTACATTTTTCTGTTAGTTTGATATAAATGAGATGCATTTTAAGTTTAATTTAGTTTGATATAAATACATGTGTTGCATCCATGAGGATCATTTAGGCTCTATTTGATTGGCAAATATCGTTTGGAGTAATGACTCTAATTTTAAATTGATTCCATTTGGAGGATGGAATTGTGTGTTCAAATGTTATTTGTTTTTAATCGGCAATATCATAGTTATAGAAAGTGCCGAGCAATATATTGAGGTAGGCATGATGCCTCATTTACTTATTTCATTTTCTTATATTGATGAACAATATAACCCTTCTACCGTTTAATTTCCTCTTTTTCACTTTTTTCCATTCAGGTGTTGATGAACAATCCTTTTGGACCTACCAATTGATTGCCAAAAGCATGGAATGATTTGAAAAGATTGATTTTTGTCCCCAATCATTTTTGTTTGATTCATTTTGGGTTGTAATTTTTAAAGGATTTGGTTTGATTTATATGGTGAAGATGGATGTAAACTCCATTTTTTTTTTTGTTGATAATTTATCATTATTGGGGACTAATTATTACTATTTAAGACTAATTGTTGCTATATGATTTTTGTTACCATATGATGTGTTTATTGGTTGAATGGTGAGCAGTTGTTTATTGTTGTATAGGTTTGATAAGTCGATAACGTGGGATATCCTAGTTATAGATAGGGTCATGCCGGACTTTCAAAAAAAAATTGATTCCTTGATATTGGTTTAATGGAATGATGTATAGGATATGTTGTTTTTATTTGTGATTGAGTTGTTTGATTTTGTACACGCTTGATAAGTCGATAACTTGGGATATCTTGATTATAAACAGGGTTATGTCGGATTTTCCAAAAAATTTGGTACCTTAATATATTGTTGGCTACTAAATGAATAGTTAGTAGTTGTTTGATTTTGTATAGGTTTGATAAGTTGATAACTTGAAATGTCCTAATTATGGGCAGGGTTATGCTAGATTTTATTGTGATTAATTTATGACTGATTAATATATTATCATATATTGATCTAACATTGTTTATATAAATTTTCTTACTGCCAGATTGCTACTGAGGCAGATGTAAAATATGAAAACCAAAGCAAACAAGCCTAAAGTTGGTTGCTGGGAAGTTTTTTTTTTTTGGGTTAGATTGCCTAAATTTAGAAAGTCATAGTGGACAAGCCTATAGTTTTGATGAAGCTTTCAAGCAATGGTTACAAGTGATATCACTTCTTGATAGAATTTAATTGCGAGGCTCCGGGGTTAGAGTAGTGGCCAAAAGGAGAATTATATAGAGATTCAATTATTTTGTAAATGCATTGTTATGGAAATTTGATTTAAAAAAAAATTTCTTTTGTAAATTCCTCGAATGAGGTTAAATGCTTGCAAATATTCCATTAATTTAATGAAAATTGCCTTTGCCATTGCCCTTTTCTTTTCGTAAGCCCCTTGTCTACTAATAAAAGGATTGTAGTCTCTAGTCTTGAACTTTCTAAGCAGCAAGTTCAATGTAAGAAACTCGAGAATTTCGTCTAATAAAAACAAAGGAATTGGTTAGTTACCTAGATGAGAAAGCTGCCACAATGAGGAGACTAGATGCTAATGTCAGTTTTGAAATAGGGTTGCAATTGCACTTGATCACAAACTTGAGTCTGGAAATTGTTATGCTTGGTGATTATTCAAGCACAACTGCTGCAAGTGGCAAATTGTTATGCCTGGTTTCCAGTTGTGTATGATCAAACCAACAACCTGATTATCATTCGTGTGTTCTTATTTACACTCAAATTCTGTAAAAAGCCAAACAAGGTTCTCAAGCATCAATATCATCGTATCTAATTTTGTTTCATTAATTGGTTTAAGTACTCGGGTGAGGTCTAAATTAGGTAAAAAATTCTGCTTCATAAAAAAAAAATTAGGTAAAAAATTCTGGCATTTCAAATCATTATGCAGGTTATGATAAAATTCCCATTTTGGCAACCTTACTGTCGGCTTAGGCATTCCCCTCCAAATGCGAATTAAACATGAATAGAAGCCAGCGATACAAACAAAATAAGTACACAAAATAAGCATATATCAGTCGGATAAGACTACTTTACACCTCAAGTCCTTGAGAAAAATCATAGTCCAAAATCAACTCATCCACCAGACCCACAAATATTTGAAAAAGAAAAAAGAAAAAAGAAAAAGGAAAAATGGTCCAATGGCCTGAGACCTTACACAAAAGTGACGTAACCTGATGAGGGAAAATGCTATTCATGGCTAAAAAAGCCAGCAGGTCAGCTTTTCCGAGGCAGTAATGCTTCTCTCTTGGCCATTTCATATAAGGCAATGGCAACTAGTGTCTTTGCATCAGCTGTCATTTGCCAGAGTTTCATATAGGGAACTACATGCACCTTAATCAGCTCACCATGTTCACGAAGACCCATTTGCTTCCCTTGCAGCCGTGTAATAATCTCTTTATTCACATGCCCTCTGTATAGAAAATATGCACATTGGGTTGCACTAAACCCTCCCATAAGCCTGAAATTTTAACAAACATGTCCATTGTGCATTTGTGCTAGAACAAAATGCTAAATCAAACCATATTCAAAGTTACAATTCCAACTACAATTCTAGAAAAATTCCAAGAAAGAAAAAAAAAAAAAAAAATCTGGCATGACCCTGTCTATAACTAGGATATCCCAAGTTATCGACTTATCAAACCTGTACAACATCAAACATTAATTCAGAAGCCAACAATAATTAAAAAAAAAAAAAAAAAAAAAAAGGAGTTTCCATCCATCTTCAGCATACAAATCAAACCAAATCCTATAGAAATTACAACCTAAAATGAATCAAACAAAAATGATTGGGGACAAAAATCAATCTTTTCAAATCGCTCCATGCTTTAGCAATCAATTGGCACTTGGCAGGTCCATAGGTATTGTTCATCAAAACCTAAATGGAAAAAGTGAAAAAAAAAAAAAAAGATAATTAAAATTTCCACAAATAAAACAAAACCATATATTTTGTGCATCAAACAATGTGTGTAAGCATAAATAAATTTGTTTCCCAGAATAACATATCTAATTGCATGTGTAGGGATAGTAAAGGTGCTTTATATAGAGCTTAATAAAAGGGGATTATTATTAATGTCACTAAAATGACTCAAGTCACACTACAAGCAGTCCAACCACAAACCATTAGAATGGGAAATTGGGAATGGAGAATATAATTCTCCATGCAATTTTGTTCCTAGAACTAACTTCAATTCGTTCTTGTATTACTATTATCCACAGACTGGCCAACCAATGTGTGTGTGTGGATTCTTTTTTAAAGAAATTGGAACTAATAGTACTCACTTATGCTCATCCACTTTATACACAGTTCAATTACACACACTAATATAAATTTTAATTCTGCACAATTTCTCAATTACACACACTAATATAAGCCGTAAAAACAAGCATACCACATGGTCATCAGTGTCGAGGCCAGTAAAATAAAAAATGGGAGCACTACCACTAAATTCAAGACTAGAAAATGTTCAAATAATACACTAACCATATTCAACTATATAACAAAATCAATATTTTCTATAATTGAGTGGATCAGACCAACAATAACCAGACCTTGTGAAAATCACAGAGATCGGAAACCCGAACTAGCAGCAAAAACCCCAAATCCTTAGTCAGTTTGTTTGATTGTTTATTTGTTTTTGGGGGGCAATTGGGGAGATAGAATGGGGAGCATAAAGAAGTTTCTATTCACATCTAAAGAAGTTTCCATTCTATCCCCTTGTGGTTTTGCTTTTCAAACCAGATTCAAACTTCATATAGGCCACTTGAATTCATTAATAGAGTATATTGGTTCTCCATAAGGAACTCAAATTCCAGAAATGCCATCCCATTTAAATATTTTCTATTACTCAACCAATTAGTTTTCTCAATATTAAAATTACAGAGCATAACCCAATATACAGAGCATAACCCAATATTACTCAACCAGATAATACAGAGCATAACCCAGTTTACATATATAACATAATATATATAACATAATACATATATAACATAATACATATAACATGGTTAACTCAGGTTAACATATGAAAAAAAATTTAACAGACATATTTCAATTTTGGTTTGCAGAAAGATGATGCCCAGATGGACAGATCATGTGCAAGTTTCCTCTGATAATTGGATGGAAGGACCACATGATGATGGCTTTAATTGGAGAAAATATGGACAGAAAGACATCCTTGGAGCCAAATATCCTAGGTAATAAGTCTTTTCCCTTATCTAGATTCAAATTCACAAGAGCCATACAAACACACCAATACAGTAAAATTAACGTGATTGCATGCATATAAATCAAACCCATAAAACAGCATTTTCACATTTGAAAAAAAAAAAAAACCCAGTTTAACATTTTCACATTTTAACATGGTTAATTCAGATTAACATATGAAGAAAAAAAAAACAAAAAAATATGAAATTCCGCAACAATAAAACTAGCAGGAAAAAAAAAAAAAAAAAAAAAAAAAAACCCAGTTTTACACAAAAAATAACCCAGTTTACACAAAAAATAAAAAAATAAAAAATAAATAACATACCTGCATTCGTCGACGAAGGAGCAGCCGCAGCAGGAGGAAGGAGCGGCAGCAGCAGCGGCGGGAATGGCTGACTAACTGGTAGCAAAATAAAAAAATTTAAAAAAAAAAATTAAATTCACCGTCGAAAACCCCAACTGGCAGGGGAAAAAAAAAATTTTGAAAACCCAAACTCACCTTCGAAGCTTCACGGGGGGTTGACTGCCGGCGAGAATGGAGAGAGGGGCAGCAGCAACGGCAGCAGTAGCGGCAGTAGCAGGGGCATCAGCAGCGGCGAAAACCCCAACTGGCAGGGGAAAACCCGAAATATTAAATTCACCATTTATGCACAAAAACCCCAAAACCCCAACTGGCAGGGGAAAAAAAAATAATAATTTGAAAACCCAAACTCACCGTCGAAGCTTCACGGGGGGCTGACTACCAGCGAGAATGGAGAGTGCAACAGCAGCAGGGGCAGCAGCAGCGGTGGCCGGTGGTGGACGGAACTGCCAGACCAACCGAAACCCAGATTTGGGTTTAACCAGAGGAAGCAGCGGCGACGGAGGGAGGGGAGAGAGAGTGGAACGGCGGGAGGGGAGAGAACGGAGCGTGGCTGACTGTAGTTTCGATAGGCTCCAATGGAGGGGAGAGAGAGAGAGGGAGAGAGAGAAAGAGAGAGAGAGGCGAAAATTTCGGACGAGATCTGAATCCCACCCTTTAACTATTTTGGCTTTGTTTTGCAGGTGAAAACGTTGCCGTTTCGAATTAGAATGCAATTCCCCCCTAACGGCGTTGGACGTTATGCACAGCCACAAGGGGAGCCGTTGGATCCGCTTTTCCGCTACGTGGCACCCATCTACGGTCAACTTGAGCGTCCAGTAGATGGGTGCAACTTGAGCAAATCCAAATCCCACTTTCTCTCTCTCTCACTCTCACTCTCACTCTCTCTCTCTCTCTGAGTTACCAGGCCGCCGACGTCGAAGATCCACTGTCAGAGGTACGCTATCTCTATCACGTTCTCTCGAGGATGATCTCGGCTTAGATCCACCATCGTTGGGTTTCCATTCACCGTCGACGACATCCAGCTCACACATTTGAGCGTACGACCCTTTTCGATCTATACATCGATTAAAATCTGGGGTTTCCTTACCCCATCTCTCTCTCTGTCCATCTCTCTCTCTGTTTTTCTCTGTTTTGATGATTTTAAGAGTTTCGATCTAGAGGTAAATTCACTTTTCGAGTACAAATGTTTACTTTCTGAAGTTTAATTCAATTTTACTCGGTATGGAGTAATTTTTTTTCACAGCATTCCATTGTAATCTGTATTGCCTAACCTCGCCGCCCACGTCGTACTGAAGCAAAATCCACGCCGCCGGCCGGAGTCGAATCTTAGATCCACCATCTTTGGGACTCGCAGATGATCTCTTTCCATTGTCGACACCTTCTGAGGTTGAGAATCTAACAAGTAACCTCTCTCTCTGCGTCACTCTCTCTCTTTCTGTCACTCTAGGGTTTTTTATTTTTTCATGAACAAATATTTTCCACTCTCCACATTCTGTGTGGTATATAAGTTTTTTTTTTTTTTTTTTTTTTGGCATTTTTCTTGATTGTATGAAATTGTTCAAGTTTGGAGCGTAAAAAAATATGATACATGGAAACATATCAAAGATAAAAGTTTAATATCAAAATTAAGATAACCATAGCAGAAATTTTTTGTGAGCAAAATTAAGCAACCATATACCTGGCACAATAAAAGACATGGGAAGTATAAAAAAAAAAAAAAAAAATTTAATTGTTATGATACAGAGTAATGAGAGAAAAAAAAAAAAAAAAAAAAAGACAGACAGGAATTACACACCCGAGGGAGAGAGAGAGAGAGATGGTCAAAATTATGCAAACTAAGAGGACAAATGGATAAGAACCTGCAAATTAGCAAGGGGGACTATCTTGGACTCCATTTCCTTCCAATAGTCCTCCCTAAAAATTAGGTTTAAAAGAGTATGGTCTTGCATCAGGAGTAAACATGTAATAATCAAGAACAATGCAAACTAATAAATTAATAAAATCCCAGAATTTAAGTGACTGAAATCAATCATAAGTTAGAAAAAACTTAAGGGTATAAATGCATGCATAAGTACGTGCTGATGGAATAGAACTTTGAAAGTCTGAAGGCCAATGAAATTGAAAACCACAACACAACACTTTGAAGTGGCTGAGAAAAAAAAATAAAAAAATAAAAAAAAGAGAAAAGAAGAAGAAAGAAAGAAAGAAAGGGGAAAAGAAACCTTTGCTATACAAATAAGTAAGTTGAAAAAAAAAAAAAAAAAAAAGGGAGGCTGAAAGTAAGCAAACTAAAATAATTAAAGAAAATGGCTAAAATTAACTAACTAAACATTAGACTATGAATGCATAAGAATAAGAACTTGCTGAATGAAATCAAAAAACGGTCACTCAGATTAGAACAGATTAGAAGCTGATTAATTAAAATCCTAAAAATAGGAGGCAAAATTTAGAGAGAGAGAGAGAGAGAGAGAGGTAGCGGATGAGAGCATCGAAAGAGGAAGCTGTTGAGAGAGAGACATACCTGGAGAAATTGGAGAAGGCATTCTTTTGGAGCTTCTCCATGGGTACTAATGAGAATGGTGAGGATGATGAGGGAAGGAAACAGGGAGGATAAGAGAACTGATTTGATTGGGTTTAGAGAATGACTGGGAGAGAGAGAGTCCAACACATTTTTTGAATTTTAAAATGGGGCAAACCGGCAAAGTAGGGAGAAATTGGATAGAGAGAGAGCGAGAGAGAGATGGCATATGAGAAAAAACTCCCCTATCTGGTAAGAAAGAGTCAAAATAAATTTTTTTAAAAAAAGATGGAAAAAAATGGGGCTTAACACGTCAGATTTTACTATTCACCTACAGTGAACAAAGTCCCCAGCTTATAATAGAAGGGAAGATGGGAAAACACTCTTCTTTTTACATGCCTTTATAACTCAAGCCCAAGTCCGGGATAGCTAGCTAGAGAAGCTAATGGAGTGGCGGACAAGTTAGCTAAGAGGGCTGCTGGTTCATTGTACCTGATGGAGGAATTCACTTCCTCCTCCTTGTTGAGTTGAACACAAATTGGTATTTATAGTATTGAATATATTAGATGTAAGAGAAGAAAATACTAAACACAAAGTTTTCTTATACATTATACTTTGTTGGACAAAATCAAAATAAGTAAATGTAAGACTAAGATTTTGTTAACTTACTCTAAGAACTCAAAATTAATTAAAAAATTGGATGACTTGGGAAGCTTGGAAGCAGGGCCTCTTATGGATACCATGAGTGAACCGTGTGTATGGTTAATCAAAGGAGTCAAAGCTAATCAATTAAATTTAATATTCAAATTTTTTTAATAATTGAAATGTTGCCTTTTTGGTAGTTCTTTTGAAAAATAACCCTTCAAGCAATTCCCCTTGGTCATTAAAAAAAAAAAAAAAATCCCAAAGTTCCCTTAAGTGAGTCATATTAGTTTTAAGGAAAATGATTAATAGAATAAGGTATATATATAAAAAACAAATGATTAAATGATAGTAAAAAGAAATGAAACAAATGATTAAATGATTACGAGTAGAACACATAAAGAATCAGTCGCATATAACAATTCTTGTCGAAGTTGCAGAGTAAAGAGAGAAAGTGAATATAACAGAACAAAATAATAGAGAAGCAACATCAAAATTAAACATTTGTACCTGTTTTTTTTAGTTCTAGCAAAAGCATAAGACAAGTTTATTTCTCACAACACTTCATATTAATCATATGTGCATATTCATATTTGCCTAAAATACCCGTTCAAGAATGATATGCTAGTTGAAGGTGCTAACTACAACTCAATAACAACGTAAGGATGGTGTTTGATAAACAACTTGTTTCCTAACAGTTTGTCATTGCATATAAACTTGCTTTCTATCATTCTATGGTAGGGGTCCTTGTTGTAGCTAGGTTTTGGAGGTGGTGTGCAGTGGGTTTGAGTGGTCCCATAATTTTTGGCGATTTTTACATGGATGGTTCTTTGTTGTTATTGGGTATAGTGGTAGGGCTGTAGGAATTGTTCCATCTTCTTTGGTGCTTTGACTCACTAATTGCTATCATTCCATCAACTGAAGTTTGTTCAATCTTATTTTTCTTTAATAATGATATCATAATAATTTTTTGCAGTTCTGACTTCCAAAATGTCATCACCCCTAGTCGAGAACTCTCAACAATTCCCCGCTGAAGGCTCACAACCACCAACACAGATTGATGCCTCACAACCACCAACACAGATTGATGCCCCACAACAACCAGCACAGATTGATGGTGATGAAGTCGAAGTTGTTTCTCCAAAAAAAAAAAAAAAAAAAAAAAAAAGGAAGATTGATTGGTACTGTGTGGAACCATTTTGAGAAGAAAAAGATTGAGGGAGTGGATAAGGCTATTAGTAATTATTGTCATATTAAGCTTGGGGGTGCTTCAAGAAGTGGAACTAGACATCTGCTTTTAGCACAAGTGGCAGATTGTTGAGTCCACATCGTAGTAGACTTCATCCAAAGACTATGGAAGCATTGATGTGCACTTAAAACTGGTTGTGGGCTGCTGAAATGCAAGGTAATAATTGTACTAATTATTTAAGTAGTTTCTAATACTTTTTTCTTCTTAAGGTAATTTTGATATTTACTTATGTGCTTATCTTGTTTTGCTTTGTTCCTAGGTGTGTCGACTGCGGAATCACATGGTTATGCGACAATATATGATGATATGGATGTGGATGAGTCGTCTAGTGTTGGAGTAAATGTTCTAGGCTGATTCTGACATTTAGTTGCTTATGCTGCCATATTAACGTAATAGCCTTTGTTGATAATATTTGATTGATAACAGTTCATATTGCCATATTAATAAGTTGAGATTTTTGTTTAAAGTGATAAATTTTTTTTTTTTTTTAAAATAAAGGCGAAGCTCGGTTAGAGAATTATCTTTGTTTTCTAAACCTTGAATAGTGGCCCAATATGTCTAAGCGATGTCAGTTGCTCATGCTGCCTGCTGCCATAATACCTTGAGTAACTATATTGTAAGTCATAACATATATAGTTCTCTTTTGGAAATCCCATATATGTGTATATATATATATATATATATATATATATAGAGATATACACATTGAGAATATGTTTAAACTTGATAACTAGTGGTGCTAATAAGGTTTCTTTTCTCATTGTTTTATTTGACAGGCATAAAATCGTGGTTTCTTACACACAATGTTAAAAGTTGGAGATTCTTGACGAGAAATTTGGTTGGAGACTTATGATTTTTAGGGATTTACTGGAGCTACATTTGTTTTAAACCTTTTTTCTTTGGGATTTTTTCTATTTTGCTGGAGCTATATTTTTCTGATTTTTAATTTCTGTTTAGGCTAGTGCTTTGGGAATTTTCGTTGGAGACTTGAGTTTTATGGATCTGCTGGAGCTACTTTTGTTTTAAATTTTTAATTTTGGGATTTTTTTCTATTTTTTCTGGAGCTATATTTCTTTGATTTTCAATTTTTGTTTATGGTGGCTGCATGGTTTATTTTGGATTATGTTCCCTACGACGTGGGGAATGAGAAATTGAGAATTGCCATTATGTTGACCTTACACAGTTTTTATTGTTTGTGGATTTTCCCCGCTAATCTAGATGTTTATTGAGATGCTTTTTGAGTACTATGTCAATGTATCTGAATGGAATTTACTTTGCTACAAAAAAAAAAAAAAAAAAAAAAAGAAAACATAAGCCGTCATTACTACAAAGATTAAAGAAGGAGCTTGCCAATCAGGAGACTCAGGACCACAATGATATTCATTGGTGGGGCAGTGCGGGGCTAGGGATTTAAAGTACTTATTGGGGCAGGGATGGTTAAAAGAAGGAATATACCGAACGGTTTTGGAGCAGGGATGGGATAAAAAGTCACATATCAATTCGGGGACGGGCATTAAAAAACCAGTTCCGTGTTGTCCCGCTGTCATCCTTAATGATGAAGATTGGTTAATTTGATATTAATTTCTTTGTTAAGTTTAGATATTATTTCTCATATTTTTCTAATTGCTAAATTGGAAGTTGAGTTGTACAGGTTTTATTGAAAAGTCGATAGCTTGGGTTGTCTTGTTTAAAGATAGGGTCATGCTGAATTTTTCATTGGATTTTGTTCTATTTAAAACGACGGAGTAGAGTTTTGATATGTGATTTATTAGGTATGTCATTATGAAATTTGAATCTTATATGGATAATGAGGTTGTGATTGGATATTGATATGAGTTATACAAGTTTTTTTAATAAGTCGATAACTTGAGATGTCCTATTTACATATGGGATTTTGTCGGATTTTTCATTGGATTTTAGGCATGAAGTAAATGGTTAATGTAACCTGATTGTTTTTTTTTTTATGATACAAATCTTGCTAAATAAAGCAATGAGTTTTGTATAAAACATTTTGAAGAATATCAAGACTTTGGGTATTGAACACAAAAAGGTAACATGTAATTTGTATTACTTTTCTCACTAGATGGAAATGGTTGAAAATTTGATTTGTAAGGGTAAAGCATATGTAGATGATATACCACGTGAGCAAATGCATAAAGAAATAATGGATGGCATCGAGTCAACATGCAAGAATAATGGCATAGAGAAGAATATGGAATTAATCGCTCATTAAATAAAATCTTGTTTTTTAAATATTAATTTTGATCATGTTTTTTTTTTTTTTTTTTTAAATTTTTTATAATCCCTTATTAATTTATGTACAATCTATTGTGATTTTAGGGAGTCCCAATGACAAAGGAAAAGACATGGATAGCCCTGACATATAAAACTGTAGTACGTAGCTCATGCCTAATACGAGTCTTCCACGTAGCTATGACCTGGCCATGTAGATTGTGGGGTCAAAAAAATACTCTAACCATCGCATTTTGATGCATTCCCATTAGATTGTAATACAACATCAGCTCAGAAGTGATAGTGAAAAAACAAAAAAAGGGAAGCAAGAGGCTGAGATGGTCGACAATTGGAAAAGCCTGCTATTGAATTTGGATTCCCACTCAAAAATTACTATGAAGAACTTGTGTGGGTTATGTACCTATATTTCACTTGTAATAGGAGTATGCTAACGTGGGAAGTTGTTTTGGGGAGTGGAAAATGGGTAGAGGAAAGGTAAAAGAGAGTCAAATGGAAAATTAATTTGTTAAGCTAGGCATCCTGGTTCCATAAATTATGACTGCGTAGCTGTTCTTTCTATTTTTTCATGAAGACTAAAATTGTGGCTACCTATCACTATTGTAACGAAAATGTGAGTCCCACCACGAGTTGTTAACATGTGTGATAAACACTAAAACCGTGGTTGCCAACTACAATTCTATCTGAAAAACTACAATTCTAGCTTTTTCAGATAGAATTGTGGCTAACCTCCACGATTTTAGTGTTTATATACCATTTTTATATAGGTTTGGTTGGCAGTATAAAAATAATATATGAAGGCCAAAATCGTGGTGGAATTTTGCGATTTTGAAAAAATTACCATGGAAGTGGAATTAAATTTTATTTGACCTGTGTTGTTTGAAATAAGTCAATAAACTGCCATAGAATAAGAAATGGCCTTTCTAAATATAATTTTTATCGAAATTAGACGCCCGTAGATTGAAAATTATAATGATTCTTAAAGCTATTTAAGTTTGGAAAGAGTATGGGTAAACTTGTCATATCATAATTTGAGGCTCTGTTTGGTTGGACGGAGCTTTTAATTAAAAATAAACACCACGCAGCATGTCAATCCTAGCTCTTACGGGATTGATCATGAGGTGTTAATTTCTCCGATATATCAGCGAAGTTGGATTTGTCCTGTTTCCAAATCCGTTCCACTAATATAAAAAGAATTAAGATCAAGTGTAGACTGTAGGGTTAGGCGATCGACTCTGGCCGCCGCTTGGGGTATCAGAAAAGCTCTAATCCATCAAAGCTCTATTCGCTCGCCTCCCCGTCAACCCCAACCAACATTGCTATGGCTGGTTTATTCTAATGGCTGTTTCGCAACTCCTTCACGCACTTGTACGTATCTTCTTCTTCTATCTTTGTGTTTAATTTTATTGTAGTTTTGAATATATATTGTAGTGGTTCACGTACTATACTGTCGTTGCAATCTTGACAGCAAAAACTCATCACCAAAACGCCCACAGGCCAAAACTTTTTATAATATTAGTTAGTTGTAATCTTGATCATTTTAGACTTTTTAGTTCACTAGTGTTCGACGTAACATGGCGTGCTGCGTGAAACACCATCACAACATGCAATTAGATGATTCGATTGTACTTTTCTTGGGGCTTTTCAGTTCATTGTGCATCTCTTTGATGAGAGCTAGTGAGGACGTACGCTAGGCTTTCTGGATTGTTCCCAAACCTAGCGCATAGCAACCCACTAATCGGTAAGCAAGTTAAAAACAAAGCAACCGAGAAACAGGGGAAAACAGAGGGGAGCAAAAGAATGACCTTTCTTGATTGTTCGCCTCTGTCCACAAATCCAGTTGTGTGTTAAGTTGTGCCTCTTAATCAATGTCCAAATATGAATTCATTAGAAGGGTTTGTTCCTCGATCGATGTGATGTGCTTGATTGTTGCGTGACTACCTCATTGGTATAGGAATTATTGAGATCCCTAGTTCAAAGGGGTAGTTTCCCAACAATCAGGCACGGCTCTCTATTCGGGAGAGAGACCTTTCTTGAACTATAGAATGTCATATTTAATCTACAAAAGAGATGTTGAGGCCAACTGAAAGAAAGAAATATGATCCACTGAACAGTCAAACCCAACCAACAGTGCTATGGTTGGTTGATTCTCAGGGCCTCAAATCCTTTACGCACTGTATGTATTTCCATCTTCATCGATCTTCTTTGTGTTTAATTAAATTGTACTCTTGAATATATAATGTTGTGGTTCACATACTGTCATTGCAATCTTGATAGCAAAAACTCCAGCAAAGGCTCAGGGCTCACAGGCCACAGCCTTTTTTTCTTTTCCTTTTTCCAAAATAATTTTATTAGTTAGTTGTAATCTTGAAGATTTTAGCCTTTTGATTCTCTTCTGTTCAATAGGGTTAGGGTTTCATTGATCTTTTTTGTGTTTCCTCTCTTAGATGTTGACCTCTTTACCACGCGGCATGTCACGTCGCCCTAATTGAGTGAGTTAGATAGAGTTCTACCTAACATGGCATGTTGTACAGTAAAATAAAACACGATTACAACATGCAAAGTCAAGTAGATGATTCAATTGTACTTTTCTTAGGGCTTTTTAGTTCATCATGTATCTCTTTGATGAGGGCCATGGAGGATGTATGGTGGGCAAGAGTGGGAAAAGGAAAAAAAAAATAATAAAAAATAAAATAAAAAATAAAAAACATTGCACATGTACACATACACGCGCATGCACACGTACGCGCGCGCGCACACACACACACATATAGAATGAAAATTGCTTCTTCGATCTTTGTGTTTAATTTTATTGTAGTTTTGAATATATAATTTGTATGGATTTGTGTTGGTTTTCTTTGGGGTTAATAAAAGGACATTAATTGATTCATATTTATTGATGGGCTTTGTGCAGTTCGCCTCTGTTCACTAATCAATCTGAGTTAAGTTGTGCCTCTAAATCAATCTCCAAATATGAATTCATTAGGAGGGTCTGTTCCTTAATTGATGTGATGCACTTGATTGTTGCGTGACTACCTCATTGGTATAGGAATTATTGAGATCCCTACTTCAAAGGGGTAGTTTCCCAACAATCAGGCGCGACTATCTACTCAGGAGAGAGACCTTTCTTGAACTATAGAACGTCATATTTAATAAGTTTTTTGTTTTTTATCTTCTTTTTTTTTTGCATTTTTCTTAATTGTATGAAATTGTTCAAGTTTGGAGCGTAAAAAAATATGATACATGGAAACATATCAAAGATAAATGTTTAAGATCAAAATTAAGATAACCACAAAGCAGAAATTTTTTGTGAGAAAAATTAAGCAACCATATACCTGGCACAATAAAATACATGGGAAGTAAAAATAAAAAATAAAAAAATTGTTATGATACAGAAAAATGAGAGAAAAAATATAAAAAAGACAGACAGGAATTACACACCCGATGGAGACGGAGAGGGAGAGGGAGAGGGGGAGAGAGAGAGATGGTTGAAATTATGCAAACTAAGAGGACAAATGGATAAGAACCTGCAAATTAGCAAGGGAGACTATCTCGGACTCCATTTCCTTCCAATAGTCCTCCCTAAAAATTAGGTTTAAAAGAGTATGGTCTTGCATCAGGAGTAAACATGTAATAATCAAGAACAATGCAAACTAATAAATTAATAAAATTCCAGAATTTAAGTGATTGAAATCAATCATAAGTTAGAAAAAACTTAAGGGTATAAATGCATGCATAAGTACGTGTTGATGGAATAGAACTTTGAAAGTCTCAAGGCCGATGAAATTGAAAACCACAACGCAACAATTTGAAGTGGCTAAAAAAAAAACAAAACAAAACAAAAAAAAGAAACCTTTGCTATACAAATAAGTAAGTTTAAAAAAAAAAAAAAAAGGAGGCTAAAAGTAAGCAAACTAAAATAATTAAAGAAAATGGCTAAAATTAACTAACTAAACATTATTAGACTATGAATGCATAAGAATAAGAACTTGCTGAACGAAATAAAAAAAACGGTCACTCAGATTAGAACAGATTAGAAGCTGATTAATTAAAATCCTAAAAATAGGAGGCAAAATTTAGAGAGAGAGAGAGAGAGAGAGTTAGCAGATGAAAGCATCGAAAGAGGAAGCTGTTAAGCAGGGACGGAACCAGGATTTCAACTTAGAAGGAGCCAAAGTATGATAAAAAAAAATTAAAAAAAAGATTCACTATCAATAATAAGAATTTTTGTTTGTGCCAATTAAGAAGCTAATTCAAAATTTCAAAACAAGCATCTTTATTTTTATTGGTATAAGATTCCGACAAAAAAAAAAAAAAAAAAAAAATTTAGTCTCCTCGGCAATAAATGGAGCACCTAAAAAAAAAAAAAAAAAAGGAATGTGAAATTCTTTGTCCCTATTTTCTTGCCAAGAAAACAACATGAAATAAAAGAAAAAATATATCTTTTGTATCAAATTGAATAATCCATTTCAACTCAAAAATATATTATTTTTCCATTAAAGCTTAGTTAGGGTTATTAAGTATATGTATATATATAACACAAAATAAAAAAAAATTCAAAAAGTTGGGGGGGGGGCCATAGCCCCTTGGCCCTAACATAGTTTCGTCCCTACTATTAAGAGAGAGAGTAAGAGAGAGACATACCTGGAGAAATTGGAGACGACATTCTTTTGGAGCTTCTTCACGGGTACTAATGAGAATGGTGAAGATGATGAGGGAAGGAAATAGGGAGGATAAGAGAACTGATTTGAGTGGGTTTAGAGAATGACTAGGAGAGAGAGAGTCTGACACATTTTTTTAATTTTAAAATGGGGCAAACTGATAAAGTAGGGAGAAATTGGAGGGAGAGAGAGAGAGAGAGAGAGAGAGAAGAGAGAGAACAGGGTTCGAAGTCTCGGTGGTTTCGTCCGAGATCTCGTCGGGTCAACTCGGAATCGTCCAAACCTGAGACAAGAATTCCTATTGGTACAGATATTTAGGGTGAATTCCTTCTCTCGATCGAGAGGCTCGAGATCATGGACGAGATGAAACGAGTTACGCGAGATCTCGTTCACCTGACTGTTCTCGGTCGAAATCTCGTACAATTCGCACGAGATTTTTCTTTTTCAAATCACCTAACCCCATACGCCCCATGCGATGGCTACAAAGACACTTGAATTTGAAAAAAAAGATGGAGAAGGCACAGGGAACACCTTACAGTTCGCGTCGTCAGTTGAGAGCATCTCTGGCTTCCCTTCTCCTGTAGATCTGGTTCTTCTCCTTGGTTGGAAATGACGAGGTGTTCGTCTCCTTCGACTCGTCTGGGCTCGTCTCCTTCAGATCTAGTGTCGGCGGTGATCCTTGCCTCCCGAAGTTGTCGTCAGTGGCTGGTTGTCTTGGTTGCACGAGTCTCTCTTTCTCTCTCTCTCTCACACTCTCAAGTAGTGAGTTGCGAGCATTTATTTATTTATTTTGTTTTTTTCCTTTTATTTTTATTTTTTAAAAAAAATTTTACTTTTCTTTTCTTTCCTTTGGGACGTGGTTTTTTTTTTTTTTCTTTTTTTTCTTTTCCCCCACCTGCACCCCACCCCAATTTTAATGAACCTATATGGCTATACATTTGTTTTTTTTCTTTTTTCTTTTTTCTTTGTTTTTTTAAAAGATAATGAATTGTACATCAATTCTTTTTTTTCTTTCTAAAAATGATAATTTTTTAAATTTCGAAAATACAAATTTTTTAGAAAAGAAAATTGTTTCCCAAACTAATTTTGAAAACATATTTTCCTTCTTTTTTTTTTTTTTTTTTAATTTCAAATTTTTTGTTTCTTATAAAAAGAACTTTAAAAAAATCAAAATTGTATGGATGGCCATGGATCTCAAATGAGTGGTTGGGTAACATATACACAATTAATTTACAAAATTCTTTGGAAAAAATACTACAGTAACGCACTAACGCCTATTTTTATGTTTTTGAACATACTATGTCCCTTAAGTTCATTATTTTGCTTACTTGATGGTTCCAACATAATCATCATATTTTTTTTTAAAAAAAATTTATGATTTTTTTGCATTTTTTCAAACACTTTTTCATGCTTAAAGTTGCATCTCACCCGAGATGCAACGGGTTGGACGAGACCGAGATGACCAAGACCGAAACGAGACGTGGACCGAAACTGAGACTTTGAACCATGAGAGAGAGAGGGAGGGCATATGAGAAAAAACTCCCCTATTTGGTAAAAAAGAGTCAAAATAAATTTTTTTTTAAAAAAGATGGAAAAAAATGGGGCTTAACATGTCAGATTTTCCTATTCACCTACGCTAAACAAAGTCCCCGACTTATAATAGAAGGGAATATGGGAAAGCACTATTCTTTTTACATGCCTTTATAACTCAAGCCCAAGTCTGGGATAGCTAGCTAGAGAAGCTAATGGTGTGGTGGATGAGTTAGCTAAGAGGGCTGCTAGTTCATTGTACTTGATGAAGGAATTCACTTTCTCCTCCTTGTTGAGTTGATCACAAATTGGTATTTATAGTATTGAATATATTAGATGTAAGAGAAGAAAATACTAAACACAAAGTTTTCTTATACATTAACTCCACGCTCTTAGTGGCGTTATCTCCCTCACCCTTTCGTGGTTGAAGGTTCCAGATCCCTTTTTCTTTTTTACTCCATTGGTGAGTGCTAATCTTTCCCCTTTTCTTTTTTTATTTTATTGGCTGGTTGTCCTTTTCCTCTTTTCCATCCTTGCTTTTTATCATGTCTACTCCTTCTTCGGGTGAGATCTCGCATCTTATTTCCGAAACTGCTAGTCTTAGTTGTGTTGAAGATTCCCTTGAGTTGGATCCGGTTTCTGATGTGGCTGTTAATGCTACCAATCTGTCTTTGGTTGGTAAACTAGTGGCAGATAAAGTGGTGAACGTTGTGGCTGTTAAGGCGGTGATTAATAGGGCGTAGAATTTGAAGCAAAATGTCTCAATCTCTTGCCTTGCTCCTAATACTTTTCTATTTGGGTTCTCGAATTCTCAGGATGGGGGAAGGGCTCTTAACACTGGTCCATGGTCCATTTCGGGATTCCGCCTTGTTGTGAAAGTTTGGCCTCCTAGCCTTGTTCTTGAAGAAATTGATTTATCTCTTTCTTCCTTTTGGGTTCAAGTTCATGGGCTCCCTCATGATAGGATGTCTCATGAAAATGTTCTGAAAATTAGGGCTCTCATTGGTACTCTGTTTGTGATGGACTCCCCTCCTATTGGCCCCCTTTCATGGAGGAAATTTGTCAGGTTTAAAGTAGAGTTCAACGTATGGAACCCTTTGAAGACTAGCTTTGTTCTGAAAAGGAAGATCGTCAAGATGTCTGGATTCAGTTCCGTTATGAGCAACTCTCAGATTTTTGTTATCGTTGTGGGAGGCTTTCTCATGTCTCCAAAGCTTGCCATTTTGATATCTTGGAGTATACTGGTGTTAGGGTTTATCCTTGTCAGGGTCCTTTGGCTTTTGGTCCATGGTTGAGAGCTGAATTTGGTGACTATATTAGAGGTCATACGGGTTTATTGTAAGACTCTGCTTTGGTTCCTCAGCGCTAGTCATCGGTTCTCATGGGGTCTAAGATGGTGCATGATACTCAATCGCCACCCAGTAGTGTGGGGATTGAAGTTTGCTTTGCTACTGGACTCTCCCAATCCCATCACCCCCCCTACCAAGTCGGCTATTCCTTTGGGTATTGCTCCTAGTGTACCTATACCTGTAGTTGATTTTCCCTCTCACGTGTCGCTCGGTATTACAGGTATGAGTCCTAAGCCCAGTCCCACCCAACCTCCCACTCACGTGCCTTTTTCTAGCTCCCCCACTGGCATTTCTCAAATGCTCCCACCATTGATAAGAAATAACCCCATATACCCTAATATTATCCCCTTATCCTCAAAACGTAAAGCAGTCCATATCCCTTCTATATTGGGTGTTACTAAAAAACCCAAGCACTTTAATATTTTGGCTCCCCCACCTCCCTTTCTACCTTCTAACCCCACTATTATTGATCCCGATACTTCTTCTGTTGATCAAGGTCTAGTTTTCAATGGTGGTCTCCCAGGTAATTCTTTAAGCAATGTTCCCTCAAGCAGTTCACTGCACTCGGCAGGTGGTCTTAAGCCTAGAAGGGCTAAACTCAAATCATTGGCAAGAAACATATGCTCTGGTATTGATCAAGAGTCTGTTATCCATTCTTTGGATTTGTGCTCTTCAGAGTGCTCTATGGTGAATAACAGTGAGGTTCCCTTAATTTTCTAAGGTGGCAAGCAGGGACTTGCTACCTCACTCCAAATGAATGCTCTAGCTTGGAATTATCGTGGGCTTGCTCGGCCTGCAGCAATTCATTCTCTCTGAGCACTTATGCGCGATCAACATCTGGATGTTCTGTTCCTTGCTGAAACTAAGATCTCTGATATGAAAATTTCTAACTTGCTCTCTAGTTTGGGGTTTCCTAATCTTGTCTCTATTCTCCCTCTTCGTTTAGCAGGTGGCATTTGTCTTGCTTGGCGTACTGGGTTTGAGATTGAGATTACTGTTGCGAATTGTAATTTAATTAATGCTTTAGTCTTTTCTTCCCCTCCTTCTAATCCTTGGATACTTTCTTATGTTTATGGTCCCCTTCTTGGCAAGGTAAAGCTGCCTTTTTGGATCAGTTGGAAGTTATAGCCAACTCTTTTGTAGGGCCGTGGTTATGATTGGGTGACTTCAATTGTGTTACATCTCAGTTAGATAAGAGAGGTGGAAGGCCTTTTGCTTGTCCTTCGATTAGTGGTCTCGGTAATTTGATGGATTCATTGGACTTATTGATCTGGGATTTATTAGCTACCATTTTACTTGGTTTAATAAACGCAGTTGCAATGCTAATATCAAAGAGCGTCTTGACAGAGGTTTGGCCAATCTTGAATGGAGGTCCCTTTTTCTTCGGGCATCTATTCTTCATCTCCCGGCGGCGTCTATTCTTCATCTCCCCACGGTTTATTCTGATCACTATCCTCTCTTTTTGAATTGTGCTTGCTTGTCTAATTCTGTGGCTCGCCCGTTCAAGTTTCAAGCCATGTGGACCAGAGATGATTCTTCTCTACTCGGTGTGGAACATGCGTGGAGGTCTTTTTGTTTTGGGTCTCCTACTTTTAGGCTCTGCCATCGTATAAGAGTCTCAAGGAAGGCTCTTTCCTCCTGGAATAGGGAGCATTTTGGTGTTAATAAGGAGAAAATTTTGGCCCTTAGAGAAGCCATAACCCTTGTGCAGAGTTCAGTGGCTTCTACTGAGAATTTGGCTACTAACACCAACCTTCAGATTAACCTTGATGAATGTCTCAGACGTGAAGAGATTAGGTGGAAGCAAAATTCTAGGATTCAGTGGCTTAGTGATGGGGATCGTAATACCAAATTCTTTCACCTGTCTGCTGTTATCCGAGGGCGTAGAAATTTAATTGATTTTCTCAAGAATGACAGTGGTCAATGGATATCTGATCGAAGAGCTATTAGTGATTGTTTTGTCACTTTCTTTCGAGAGCTGTTTACTTCTTCCAATCCAATCATTCCTATGAATTTGGAAGGTCTCATCCCAAGTTGTATCACCAATGATAAGAATGAGTCTTTGTATCTTATCCCTGATGCTACTGAAATTAGGGAGGTTCTTTTTCGTATGGGTTCTAATAAGACCCCTGGACTTAATGGTATGTCAGTTCTTTTTTATAAACATTATTGGAATACTGTTAAGCATGATGTTATATCCACTGTTAGGAGTTTTTTTATTGGAGGATTTACGCTCAGGGAAATTAATCACACTCACATTGCCCTTATTCCTAAATCTGAGGCTGCTTCTAGCGTGAAACATTTTCGACCGATTAGCCGATGTAATGTCATCTACAAAATTATTGCCAAAATTTTGGCTAATCGTTTACAGCCTTTACTCCATAAGATTATTTCTCCTATGCAAGCTGCTTTTGTGCTGGATAGGAATATCTCTGACAATTCTGCTATCGTCCATGAAATCATGCATACTATGAAGCACAAAAAAGGAAAAGGGGGTCTTATGGCTATTAAAGTTGACATGGAGAAAGCTTATGACAAGATTGAATGGCCATTTTTGTTAGCAGTTTTGATATGCTTTAGTTTCCATTCTACGTGGATTCATTGGATCTCTCAATGTATTTTGACTACTTTATTCTCAGTTTTGGTGAATGGAAGGCCGATTGGGTTGATTAAGCCTCACAGAGGCCTACATCAAAGAGATCCCCTCTCTCCTTTTTTGTTCATTTTATGTTCAGAGGTTCTTTCTAGGCTTCTCTTTAGAGAGGAAGCTAGTAATGCTATTCATGGTCTCAAGGTTAGTAGAGGAAGCCCAGCTGTGTCCCACTTGCTCTTCGCAAATGATCTTTTTATTTTTATAGAGCTACCTAATTTGAAGTAGCTGTTATTATTGATTGCATTGAAGACTATGGTGATTGGTCAGGTCAGTCTATGAACTTGGATAAATCTTAGGTCCATTTTAGTCAGAATTTTGGGGGTTGTGAGGCTGCAAATATTTGTTCTATTTTGGGTCTTCGTAAAGTAGGTGCTGATGCTGTTTACCTTGGTCTACCATTGTTTTTGGGTAAGTCGAAGAAATTGGCTTTTAATTCGATTGTTGAGAAGGTTTCTAACAAGATTAATGGTTGGAAAGCACAGCTTCTCTCTCAGGCTTAGAGGGCTACTCTTATTCGCTCTACTGCTTCTGCTATCCCTAACTATATTATGTTTACTTTCCTCCTTCTTCACTCCATTTGTAAGGCTTTGGATTCTAGATACAGGAATTTTTAGTGGGGATTTCCAAAAGAGAATAGTAGAGGTCTTTTTCTTAAGGCTTGGAACTCGATGTGTCTTCCAAATTTTGTGGGAGGTCTGGGGTTTCGCAGTACTATCGATATGAATAGAGCCCTATTGGCCAAAATGGGATGGCTAGTTTTTTGGTAGTGAGAAGCTTTGGACTTAGATTATGCTCTCCAAATATTGCGCTAATTCTTCTTTTGCTAATGCTACTGTCTCATCCAAAGCCTCTTAGTTATAGAATGCTATTGTTTGCTGTAAGGACCTCATCCTTAAGGGTGCTTGCTTTTCGGTTGGTGATGGTCATTCTATTGATTTTTGGAAAGACCTTTGGGTTCCTTCTCTCATAGTTTTTGTCCTATTCCTTGCGATGAATGACGTATGGGGTTAACTTAGTTTCTGATCTCTTTATGGAATCGGGGTGTCATTGGGATAGGGAAAAACTCAACACCATTTTTGAGCCTCAGGATGTTGACAACATTTTAAAAATTTAGCTTTCGCCAAATGTTCATGACGATAAGCTAGTTTGGACCCCCACTACCTCAGGTGATTTCTCAGTTAAATCGGCTTATCTCTCTATTATATCTCCTCGTTTATCGTTGGGTGACCCTTGTTCCACTGCTAGTGTGGAATGCTCTCTGGAAATCACATATCCATGAGCGATATAAGTTGCTTCTTTGGAAGTCCTTTGGGAATGTCCTTCCTTGTCGAGCAGTCCTCAACTCCAGATTCCCACTTTCTAAATCACGTGCCCTATTTGTCATGGTCATTCTGAGACGACCCACCACCTTTTCTTAGAGTGCAAAGTGATTGAGATTCTATGGTTGAATTCAAGCTGGGCGCGTCGCATTGCTGCCTTTCAGTCATTTGGATCTAACGGATTGGATTGCAATGATGCTTTTCAATAATCCTGGTCTTAATTTAAGCCAGGTTGAGGCCAAAAAAATTTTAATTTTTGCTATGGTTTTAATGGATCTTTTGTAGGTTTTCAAGGAACCAGGTGGTTTTTAATGGGGCGACCATTGATCCTCCAGGTTTGCTGTGTTAGATTGAGAAGATTGCTGCTTGAACATATTGCGGTGTGTCCCCTTCCTTGGTAGGCCTACCAGCAATCCTCCACCCCAGTGGTCTCCATCACCATTTCTGTGGTATAAACTTAATTTTGATGTTGCTATTCTGTACATCTTTTTTGGTGTTGAGTGCCATTGTGAGGGATTCCAATGGAGCATTCCTTTTTGCATGGACTAGTTTGGAAGGCCCCCTTGAGCCCCAAGTGGCTATAGCAAAGGCTATTTGTCTAGGATTGAATGAAATCAACAAGTTGGATTTAACAGGGGTTATTATGGAAGGTGATGCTTCTATCGTGATGGACCCTGGTTGATTAGAGCCTTCTCCCTGATTGGGCTATTTTGGCCGCCATATCTGATGCTAAAGTTTTGTTATGTGGTTTATCCATGTGGGTAGCTAGATGTGTTCCTCGAATTGGCTAACAAAGCAGCCCACTCTTTGGCCCAATGGTCAGCCCATTGTAATTGCTTTGGTTCCATCCCAATCACCTCCTTACCAAATACTGTTATCTTGGCTAACAGGGATGAAGGGGTTGGAAGCATGGCCTTGCTTTCTTCTATCTAATGAATTGCTTATTAAAAAAAAAAAAAAGGTTTTCTTATACATTATACTTTGTTGACAAAATCAAAATAAGTAAATTTAAGACTAAGATTTTGTTAACTTACTCTAAGAACTCAAAATTAATTAAAAAATTGGATGACTTGGGAAGCTTGGAAGCAAGGGCCTCTTATGGATACCATGAGTGAACTATGTGTATGGTTAATCAAAGGAGTCAAAGCTAATCAATTAAATTTAAGATTCAAATTTTTTTAATAAATGAAATGTTGCCTTTTCGGTAGTTCTTTTGAAAAATAACCCTTCAAGCAATTCCCCTTGGTCATATAAAAAAAAAAAAAAAAAAAACCCAAAGTTCCCTTAAGTGAGTCATATTAGTTTTAAGGAAAATGATTAATAGAATAAGGTATATATATAAAGAACAAATGACTAAATGATAGTAAAAAGAAATGAAACAAATGATTAAATGATTACGAGTAGAACACATAAAGAATCAGTCACAGATAGAAGTTGCAAAGTAAAGAGAGAAAGTGAATATAACAGAACAAAATAATAGAGAAGCAACATCAAAATTAAACATTTATACCTGTTTTTTTTAGTTCTAGCAAAAGCAAAAGATATGTTTATTTCTCACAACACTTCATATTAATCATATGTGCATATTCATATCTGCCTAAAATACCCGTTCAAGAATGATACGCTAGTTGAAGGTGCTAACTACAACACAATAACAACATTAGGATGGTGTTTCGTAAACAACTTGTTTCCTAACAGTTTGTCATTGCATATAAACTTGCTTTCTATCATTCTATGGTAGGGGTCCTTGTTGTAGCTAGGTTTTGGAGGTGGTGTGCAGTGGGTTCGAGTGGTCCCATAGATTTTTGGTGATTTTTACATGGATGGTTCTTTGTTGTTATTGGGTATAGTGGTAGGGCCGTAGGAATTGTTCCATCTTCTTTGGTGCTTTGACTCACTAATTACTATCATCCCATCAACTGAAGTATGTTCAATCTTATTTTTCTTTAATAATAATATCATAATAATTTTTTGCAGTTCTGACTTCCAAAATGTCATCACCCCCAGTCGAGAACTCTCAACAATTCACCACTGAAGGCTCACAACCACCAACACAGATTGATGCCTCACAACCACCAACACAGATTGATGGTGATGAAGTCGAAGTTGTTTCTCCTATAAAAAAAAACAAAAAAGGGAAGATTGACTCGTACTATGTGGAACCATTTTGAGAAGAAAAAGATTGAGGGAGTGGATAAGGCTATTTGTAATTATTGTCATATTAAGCTTGGGGGTGCTTCAAGAAATGGAACTAGACATCTGCTTTTAGCACAAGTGGCAGATTGGTGAGTCCACGTCGTAGTAGACTTCATCCAAAGACTATGAAAGCATTGATGTGCGCTTAAAACTGGTTGTGGGCTGCTGAAATGCAAGGTAATAATTGTACTAATTATTTAAGTAGTTTCTAATACCTTTTTCTTCTTAAGGTAATTTCGATATTTACTTATGTGCTTATCTTGTTTTGCTTTGTTCCTAGGTGCGTCGACTGCGGAATCACATGGTTATGCAATAATATATGATGATATGGATGTGGATGAGTCGTCTAGTGATGGAGTAAATGTTTTAGGCTGATTCTGACATTTAGTTGCTTATGCTGCCATATTAACGTAATAGCCTTTAGTCGATAATATTTGAATGATAACAGTTCATATTGCCATATTAATAAGTTAGATTTTTGTTTAAAGAGATAACTTTTTTTTTTTAATAAAGCCGAAGCCCAGTTAGAGAAGTATCTTTATTTTCTAAACCTTGAATAGTGGCCCAATATGTCTAAGTGATGTCAGTTGCTCATGCTGCCTGCTGCCATAATACCTTGTGTAACTATATTGTAAGTGATAACATATATAGTTCCCTTTTGGAAATCCCATATGTATATATATATTGAGAATATGTTTAAACTTGATAACTAGTGGTGCTAATAAGGTTTCTTTTTTCATTGTTTTATTTTACAGGCATAGAATCGTGGTTTCTTACACGCAATGTTAAAAGTTGGAGAATCTTGACGAGAAATTTGGTTGGAGACTTATGCTTTTTAGGGATTTATAGAAGCTACATTTGTTTTAAACCTTTTTTCTTTGGGATATTTTCTATTTTGCTGGAGCTATATTTTTCTGATTTTTAATTTCTGTTTAGGCTAGTGCTTTGGGAATTTTGGTTGGAGACTTGAGTTTTGAATCTGCTGGAACTACTTTTGTTTTAAATTTTAAAATTTTGGGATTTTTTTCTATTTTTTCTGGAACTATATTTCTTTGATTTTCAATTTTTGCTTATGGTGGCTGCATGGTTTTTTTTGGATTATGGTCCCTACGACGTGGGAAATGAGAAATTGAGAATTGCCATTATGTTGACCTTACACAGGTTTTTATTGTTTGTGGATTTTCCCCACTAATCTAGATGTTTATTGAGATGCTTTTTGAGTACTATCTCAATGTATCTGAATGGAATTTACTTAGCTACAAAAAAAAAAAAAGACAAAAGCCGTCATTACTACAAAGAATAAAGAAAGGAGCTTGCCAGTCAGGAGGCTCGAGACCACAATGAAATTCGTTAGTGGGGCAGTGCAGAGCCAGGGATTTAAAGCACTTATTGGGGCGGGATGGTTAAAGAAAGCAATACCCTGAATGGTTTTGGAGTAGGGACGGGATAAAAAGTCACATATCAATTCGGGGACAAGGCATTAAAAAACCGGTCCCGCGTTGTCCCGCTACCATCCCTAATGATGAAGATTGGTTAATTTGATATTAATTTCTTTGTTAAGTTTAGATATTATTTCTCATATTTTTCTAATTGCTAAATTGGAAGTTGAGTTGTACAGGTTTTATTGACAAGTCAATAACTTGGGTTGTCCTGTTTACATTCAGGATCATGCTGAATTTTTCATTGGATTTTGTTCTATTTAAAATGACGGAGTAGAGTTTTGATATGTGATTTATTAGGTATATCATTGTGAAATTTGAATCTTATATGGGTAATGAGGTTGTGATTGGATATTGATATGAGTTATACAAGTTTTTTTGATAAGTCGATAACTTGTGATGTCCTGTTTACAAATAGGATTGTATTGGATTTTTCATTGGATTTTGGGCATGAAGTAAATGGTTAATGTAGCTGATTGTTCGTTTTCATGATACAAATCCTAGTAAATAAAGCAATGAGTTTTGTAGAAAACATTTTGAAGGACATCGAGACTTTGGGTATTGAATACAAAAAGGTAACATGTAATTCGTATTACTTTCCTCACTTTATGGAAATGGTCGAAAATTTGATTTGCAAGGGTAAAGTATATGTGGATGATACACCATGTGAGCAAATGCATAAAGAAATAATGGATGGCATCGAATCAACATGCAGGAATAATAGCATAGACAAGAATATGGAATTTATCCCTCATTGAAGAAAATCTTGTTTATTAAATATTAATTTTGATCATGGTTTTTTTTTTTTTTTTTTTGGTTTTATAATCTCTTATTAATTTATGTACAATCTACTTGTGATTTTAGGGGGTCCCAATGACAAAGGAAACGACGTGGATAGCCCTGACATATAAAACTACAGTACGTAGCTCATGCCTAATACGAGTCTTCCATGTAGCTATGACCTGGCCACGTAGATTGTGGATTCAAAAAATACTTTAACCATCCCATTTTGATGCACTCCCATTAGATTGTAATACAACATCAACTCAGAAGTGATAGTGAAAGAACAAAAAAAAAAAAAAAACGCAAGAGGCCGAGATGGTCAACAATTGGAAAAAGCCTGCTATTGAATTTGGATTCCCACTCAAAAATTACTATGAAGAACTTGTGTGGGTTATGTACCTATATTTCAGTTGTAACAGGAGTATGCCAACGTGAGAAGTTTTGGGGAGTGGAAAATGGGTAGACGAAAGGGAAAAGAGAGTGAAATGGAAAATTAATTTGTTAAGCCAAGCGTCCTGGTTCCATAAATTATGACTACATAGCTTTTTTTCCTATTTTTTCATAAGGACTAAAATTGTGGCTACCTATCACGATCGTAACAAAAATGTGAGCCCCACCATGAGTTGTTAACATGTGTAAAAAACACTAAAATCATGCTTGCCAACCACAATTCTAGCTTTTTCAGATAGAATTGTGGCTAACGTCCACGATTTTAGTGTTTCTATACCATTTTTATATGGGTTTGGTTGGCCGTATAAAAATGATATATGAAGGCCAAAATCAGTGAGTGCCAACCACAATTTTGGTGTTTCTATATTATTTTTATATAGGTTTAGTGTATCAAAGCCAATATTGTGGAGGAATGTCGCGATTTTGCAAAAATTACCATGGAAGTAGAATTAAATTTTATGTGACCGTATTGTTTGAAAGAAGTCAATGAACTGCCATAGAATAAGAAATGGCCTTTCTAAAATATAATTTTTATCGAAATTAGGCACCCGTAGATTGAAAATTATAGTGATTCTTAAAGCTATTTAAGTTTGGAAAAAGTATGGGTAAACTTGTCACATCATAATTTGAGCCTCTGTTTGGTTGGACGGAGCTTTTAATTAAAAATAAACACCACGCAGCATGTCAATCCTAGCACTTTCGGGATTGATCATGAGGTGTTAATTTCTCCGATATATCAGCGAAGTTGGATTTGTCTTGTTTCCAAATCCGTTCCGCTAATATAAAAAGAATTAAGATTAAGTATAGACTGTAGGGTTAGGCGATCGACTCTGGCCGCCGCTTGGGGTATCCATCAAAGCTCTACTCGCTCGCCGCCCCGACGTCAACCCAACAAACAGTGCTATGGTTGGTTTATTCTAATGGCTGCTTCTCAAATCCTTCACGCACTTGTACGTATCTTCTTCTTCTTCTCCTTCTTCGATCTTTGTGTTTAATTTTATTGTAGTTTTGAATATATATTGTAGTGGTTCACGTACTATACTGTCGTTGCAATCTTGGCAGCAAAAACCCCTTCACCAAAACGCCAACAGGCCACGACTTTTATATTATTAGTTAGTTGTAATCTTGAATATTTTAGACTTCTTAGTTTACTAGTGTTCGACGTAACATGGCGTGCTGCGTGAAACACCATCACAACATGCAATTAGATGATTCGATTGTACTTTTCTTGGGGCTTTTCAGTTCATTGTACATCTCTTTGATGAGAGCTAGTGAGGACGTACGCTAGGCTTTCTGGATTGTTCGCAAACCTAGCGCATAGCAGCCCACTAATCAGCAAGCAAGTTAAAAACAAAGCAACCGAGAAACAGGGGATAACAGAGGGGAGCAAAAGAATGACCTTTATTGATTGTTCGCCTCTGTTCACAAATCCAGTTCTGTGTTAAGTGGTGCCTCTTAATCACTGTCCAAATATGAATTCATTAGAAGGGTTTGTTTCTCGATCGATGTGATGTGCTTGATTGTTGCGTGACTACCTCATTGGTATAGGAATTATTGAGATCCCTAGTTCAAAGGGGTAGTTACCCAACAATCAGGCGGGCTGTCTATTTCGGGAGAGAGACCTTTCTTGAACTATAGAACGCCATATTTAATCTACAAAAGAGATGTTGAGGCCAACTGAAAGAAAGAAATATGATCCACTGAACAGTCAAACCCAACCAACAGTGCTATGGTTGGTTGATTCTCAAGGGCCTCAAATCCTTTACGCACTGTACGTATTTCCATCTTCATCGATCTTCTTTATGGTATAACGTTGTGGTTCACATTACTGTCATTGCAATCTTGATAGCAAAAACTCCACCAAAGGGCTCACAGGCCACAGCTTTTTTCTTTTCCTTTTTCCAATATAATTTTATTAGTTAGTTGTAATCTTGAATATTTTAGCCTTTTGATTCTCTACTGGTCGATAGGGTTAGGGTTTCTTTGATCCTTTTTGTGTTTCCCCTTAGATGTTGACTTCTTTACCACACAGCATGTCACGTCGCCCTAATTGAGTGAGTTAGATAGAGTTCTCACCTACCATGGCATGTTGTGCTGTAAAATAAAACACGATTACAACATGCAAAGTCAAGTAGATGATTCGATTATACTTTTCTTAGGGCTTTTTAGTTCATCGTATATCTCTTTGATAAGGGCCAGGCAGGATGTACTGTGGGCAAGAGTGGGAAAAAAAAAAAAAACAATGCACATGTACACATACACGCACGCACACGCACACACACACACACACACACACACATATATATATATATATATATATATAGATTGAAAATTGCTTCTTCGATCTTTGTGTTTAATTTTATTGTAGTTTTGAATATATAATTTGTATGGATTTGTCTAGGATTTCTTTGGGGTTAATAAAAGGACATTAATTGAGTCATATTTATTGATGGTCTTTGTGCAGTTCGCCTCTGTTCGCTAATCAATCCGAGTTAAGTTGTGCCTCTTAATCAATCTCCAAATATGAATTCACTAGGAGGGTCTGTTCCTTGATTGATGTGATGCGCTTGATTGTTGCGTGACTACCTCATTGGTATAGGCATTATTGAGATCCCTAGTTCAAAGGGGTAGTTTCGCAACAATCAGGCGTGGCTGTCTATTCGAGAGAGAGACCTTTCTTGAACTATAAAACGTCATATTTACACTTCGAAAGAGATGTTGAGGCCAACTGAAAGAAAGAAATATGATCCACTGAACTGTCAAACCCAACCAACAGTGCGTTGGTTGATTCTCAGGGCCTCAAATCCTTTACGCACTGTATGTATTTCCATCTTCATCAATCTTCTTTGTGTTTAATTAAATTGTACTCTTGAATATATAATGTAGTGGTTCAGGTACTGTCATTGCAATCTTGATAGCAAAAACTCCACCAAAGGGCTCACAAGCCACAGCCTTTTTTTCTTTTCCTTTTTCCAATATAATTTTTTTAGTTAGTTGTAATCTTGAATATTTTAGCTTTTTCATTCTCTACCGTTCGATAGGGTTAGGGTTTCATTGATCTTCTTTGTGTTTCCTCTGCTCGTGGTTGACTTTTTTACAACAGTATGTCACATCGCCTTAATTGAGCAAGTTAGATAGACCTAACATGGCATGCTATAGTGTAAAGTAAAACACGATTACAACATGCAAAGTCAAGTAGATGATTCAATTGTACTTTTCTTAGGACTTTTTAGTTCATCATTTATCTCTTTGATGTGGTCTAGGGAGGATGTACAGTGGGCAAGAGTGGAGGAATAAAAAATAAAAAAAAAAAAACATTGCACGTGCACATACGCGCACACTCACACACACACACACACACACACACACACACATATGTATATTGAAAATTGCTTGTACATTTATATAGAAGAGTACTGACTTATTATCACCCATCTCTCAGCTTCTAAAATTGCAATATCTCATACTTAATTGTAGATGAATGTGCATGTATATATGTGAGTATGGTTTGCATGTTCATCTGATGGAATGAATGAATGTGAATGGGTTTGTCTAGGCTTTCTTTGGGGCTAATAAAAGGACACTGATTCATATTTATTGACGGGCCTTGTGCATTTCTCTTATGTTCACTAATCAAGTTCTGTGTTAAGTTCTGCTTCTTAATCAATGTTCAAATATGAATTCATGAAAGGGTCTGTTCTTTGCTTGATGTGATGTGCTTGATTGTTGCGTGACTACCTCATTGGTATAGGAATTATTGAGATCCCTAGTTCAAAGGGGTAGTTTCCCAACAATCAGGCGTGGTTGTCTATTCGCAAGAAAGAGCTTTCTTGAACTGAAAAACGTCATATTTGCATTTCAAAAGAGATGCTGAGGCCAACTGAAAAAAAGAAATATGATCCACTGAACTCTAATAGCTAGTATTTATTTTTCTCTTGTAGAACTCATTTTGTTTTGATAAGCCTGTATGGCACATTCAAGTTAATTCTGATTTCAATTAAACTTAACTTTTGTGGTACTTAAACATGACTTGACTTGTGGAACTCAACTTTTTTTATTTATTTATTATTTTTTATAAAATTTCTTACTCACCATGAATCTTATTACTGAAGGTCTCAACCAGTAGAGTCTAAAAATATAATTTTTATTGAAAATGAATACATAAATTGAAAATTATGATGATTCTTAAAGGTGTATAAGGTTGAAAGAAGTATGGGTAAACTTGTCATATCATAATTTGAGCCTCTGTTTGGTTGGACGGAGCTTTTAATTAAAAATAAACACCACGCAGCATGTCAATCCTAGCACTTTCGGGATTGATCATGAGGTATTAATTTCTCCGATATATCAGCGAAGTTGGATTTGTCTTGTTTCCAAATCCGTTCCGCTAATATAAAAAGAACTAAGATTAAGTGTAGACTGTAGGGTTAGGCGATCGACTCTGGCCGCCGCTCGGGGTATCCAGTCAAAGCTCTATTCGCTCGCCGCCCCGACGTCAACCCCAAAAAACAGTGCTATGGTTGGTTTATTCTAATGGCTGCTTCTCAAATCCTTCACGCACTTGTACGTATCTTCTTCTTCTTCTTCTTCTTCTTCGATCTTTGTGTTTAATTTTATTGTAGTTTTGAATATATATTGTAGTGGTTCACTGTACTATACTGTCGTTGCAATCTTGGCAGCAAAAACTCCATCACCAAAACGCCCACAGGCCGCAACTTTTTATATTATTAGTTAGTCGTAATCTTGAATATTTTAGACTTCTTAGTTCACTAGTGTTCGACGTAACATGGCCTGCTGCGTGAAACACCATCACCACATGCAATTAGATGATTCGATTGTACTTTTCTTGGGGCTTTTTAGTTCATTGTACATCTCTTTGATGAGAGCTAGTGAGGACGTACGCTAGGCTTTCTGGATTGTTCGCAAACCTAGCGCATAGCAGCCCACTAATCGGCAAGCAAGTTAAAAACAAAGCAACCGAGAAACAGGGGAAAACAGAGGGGAGCAAAAGAATGGCCTTTCTTGATTGTTCGCCTCTGTTCACAAATCCAGTTCTGTATCAGTGTCCAAATATGAATTCATTAGAAGGGTTTGTTTCTCGATCGATGTGATGTGCTTGATTGTTGCGTGATTACCTCATTGGTATAGGAATTATTGAGATCCCTAGTTCAAAGGGGTAGTTTCCCAACAATCAGGCGCGGCTATCTATTCGGGAGAGAGACCTTTCTTGAACTATAGAACGCCATATTTAATCTACAAAAGAGATGTTGAGGCCAATTGAAAGAAAGAAATATGATCCACTGAACAGTCAAACCCAACCAACAGTGCTATGGTTGGTTGATTCTCAGGGCCTCAAATCCTTTACGCATTGTACGTATTTCCATCTTCATCGATCTCCTTTGTGGTTAATTAAATTGTACTCTTGAATATGTAACGTTGTGGTTCACATACTATCAGTGCAATCTTGATAGCGAAAACTCCACCAAAGGGCTCACAAGCCACAGCCTTTTTTTCTTTTCCTTTTTCCAATATAGGTCAATAGGGTTAGGTTTTCTTTGATCTTTTTTGTGTTTCCTCTTAGCTGTTGACTTCTTTACCACGCGGCATGTCACGTCACCCTAATTGAGTGAGTTAGATAGAGTTCTACCTACTATAGCATGTTGTGCTGTAAAATAAAACACAATTACAACATGCAAAGTCAAGTAGATGATTCGATTGTACTTTTCTTAGGGCTTTTTAGTTCATCATGTATCGCTTTGATGAGGGCCATGCAGGATGTACTGTGGGCAAGAGTGGGAGAAGGAAAAAAAAACAAACAAACAAACATTGCACATGTACACATACGCGCGCGCGCACACACGCACACACACACACACACACACACACACACATATATATATATAGATTGAAAATTGCTTCTTCGATCTTTGTGTTTAATTTTATTGTAGTTTTGAATATATAATTTGTATGGATTTGTCTAGGCTTTCTTTGGGATTAATAATAAAGGACATTAATTTATTCATATTTATTGATGGGCTTTGTGCAGTTCGCCTCTGTTCACTAATCAATCCGAGTTAAGTTGTGCCCCTTAATCAATCTCCAAATATGAATTCATTAGGACTGGTCTGTTCCTTGATTGATGTGATGCGCTTGATTGTTGCAGTGACTACCTCATTGGTATAGGAATTATTGAGATCCCTAGTTCAAAGGGGTAGTTTCCCAACAATCAAGCGTGGCTGTCTATTCGAGAGAGAGACCTTTCTTGAACTATAAAACGTCATATTTACACTTCGAAAGAGATGTTGGGGCCAACTGAAAGAAAGAAATATGATCCACTGAACAGTCAAACCCAACCAACAGTGCTATGGTTGGTTGAGAAATGGTTGGTTGATTCTCAGGTCCTCAAATTCTTTACGCACTGTACGTATTTCCATCTTCATCGATCTTCTTTGTGTTTAATTAAATTGTACTCTTGAATATATAACTGTTGTGGTTCACATACTGTCATTGCAATCTTGATAGCAAAAACTCCACCAAAGGGCTTACAAGCCACAACCTTTTTTTCTTTTCCTTTTTCCAATATAATTTTATTAGTTAGTTGTAATCTTGAATATTTAGCCTTTTGATTCTCTATTGTTCGACAGGGTTAGGGTTTCATTGATCTTTTTTGTGTTTCCTCTCTTAGATGTTGACTTCTGTACCACGCGGCATGTCAAGTCGCCCTAATTGAGTGAGTTAGATAGAGTTCTACCTAACATGGCATGTTATGCTGTAAAATGAAACACGAGGACATGCAAAATCAAGTAGATGATTCGATTGTACTTTTCTTAGGGCTTTTTAGTTCATCAGTGTATCTCTTTGATGAGGGCTAGGGAGGATGTACAGTGGGCAAGAGTGGGAGAAGGAAAAAAAAAGAAAAAAAAGAAGAAAAACATTGCACATGTACACATACGCACACACGCGCACACACACACACACACACACATATATATAGATTGAAAATTGCTTCTTCGATCTTTGTGTTTAATTTTATTGTTGTTTTGAATATATAATTTGTATGGATTTGTCTAGGCTTTCTTTGGGATTAATAAAAGGACATTAATTGATTCATATTTATTAATGGGCTTTGTGCAGTTCGCCTCTGTTCACTAATCAATCCGAGTTAAGTTGTGCCTCTTAATCAATCTCCAAATATGAATTCATTAGGACAGTCTGTTCCTTGATTGATGTGATGCGCTTGATTGTTGCGTGACTACCTCATTGGTATAGGAAGTATTGAGATCCCTAGTTCAAAGGGGTAGTTTCCCAACAATCTGGCGTGGCTGTCTATTCGAGAGAGAGACCTTTCTTGAACTATAAAACGTCATATTTACACTTCGAAAGAGATGTTGAGGCCAATTGAAAGAAAGAAATATGATCCACTAAACAGTCAAACCCAACCAACAGTGCTATGGTTGGTTGATTCTCAAGGGCCTCAAATCCTTTACGCACTGTATGTATTTCCATCTTCATCGATCTTCTTTGTGTTTAATTAAATTGTACTCTTGAATATATAATGTAGTAGGTTCACGTACTGTCATTGCAATCTTGATAGCAAAAACTCCACCAAAGGGCTCACAGGCCACAGCCTTTTTTTCTTTTCCTTTTTCCAATATAATTTTATTAGTTAGTTGTAATCTTGAATATTTTAGCTTTTCATTCTCTACTGTTCGATAGGGTTAGGGTTTCATTGATCTTCTTTGTGTTTCCTCTGCTCGTGGTTGACTTTTTTACAACAATATACCTTAATTGAGAAAGTTATATAGAATTCTACCTAACATGGCATGTTATAGTGTAAAGTAAAACACGATTACAACATGCAAAGTCAAGTAGATGATTCGATTGTACTTTTCTTAGGACTTTTTAGTTCATCGTGTATCTCTTTGATGTGGTCTAGGGAGGATGTATAGTGGGCAAGAGTTAAAAAATAAATAAATAAATAAAAAATAAAAAATAAAAATAAAAAAACATTGCACGTACACATACGCGCAGACTCACAGACACACACACACACTCACACATATATATATTGAAAATTGCTTGTACATTTATATAGAAGAGTACGACTTAGTATCACCCATCTCTCAACTTCTAAAACTACAATATCTCATAGTTAATTATAGATGAATGTGCATGATATATGTGAGTATGGTTTGCATGTTCATCTGATGGAATGAATGAATGTGAATGGGTTTGTCTAGGCTTTCTTTGGGGCTAATAAAAGGACACTGATTCATATTTATTGACGGGCTTTGTGCATTTCTCTTCTGTTCACTAATCAAGTTCTATGTTAAGTTCTGCCTCTTAATCAATGTTCAAATATGAATTCATTAAAGGATCTGTTCCTTGCTTGATGTGATGTGCTTGATTGTTGCGTGACTACCTCATTGGTATAGGAATTATTGAGATCCCTAGTTCAAAGGGGTAGTTTCCCAACTAATCAGGCGTGATTGTCTATTTGCAAGAAAGATCTTTCTTGAACTGAAAAACGTCATATTTGCACTTTAAAAGAGATGTTGAGGCCAACTGAAAGAGAGAAATATGATCCACTGAACTCTAATAGCTAGTATTTATTTTTCTCTTGTATAACTCATTTTGTTTTGATAAGCCTGTATGGCACATTCAAGTTAATTGTGATTTCAATTAAACTTAACTTTTGTGGTACTTAAACTTGACTTGATTTGTGGAACTTAACTTTTTTTATTTATTTATTATTTTTTATAAAATTTCTTACTCATCATGAATCTTATTATGAAGGTCTCAACCAGTAGAGTCTAAAAATATAATTTTTATTGAAAATAGACACGTAAATTGAAAATTATGATTATTCTTAAAGGTATATAAGTTTGAAAGAAGTATGGGTAAACTTGTCATATCATAATGTTGAGGCTCTGTTTGGTTTGACGGAGCTTTTAAAAATAAACACCACGCAACATGTCAATCCTAGCTCTCACGGGATTGATCATGAGATGTTAATTTCTCCGATATAGCAGCGAAGTTGGATTTGTCTTATTTCCAAATCCTTTACACTAATATAAAAATAAGTAAAAGATCAAGTGTAGGCTGTAGGGCTAGGCGATCGACTCTGGCCGCCCTTGGGGTATCAGAAAAGCTCTAATCCATCAATGCCTCTATTAGCTCGCCGCCCCGTCAACCCCAACCAACAGTGCTATGGTTGGTTTATTCTAATGGCTACTTCTCAAATCCTTCACGCACTTGTACGTATCTTCTTCTTCTTCTTCTTCTTCTTCTTCTTCGGTCTTTGTGTTTAATTTTATTGTAGTTTTGAATATATATTGTAGTGGTTCACGTACTATTCTGCCGTTGCAATCTTGGCAGCAAAAACTCCATCACCAAAACGCCCACAGGCCACAACTTTTTATACTATTAGTTAGTTGTAATCTTGAATATTTTAGACTTTTTACTTCACTAGTGTTCGGTAGGGTTAGGGTTCATTAATCTTCTCTGTGCTTCCTCTCCTATTGATTGGCTTTTTTACCACTGGCATGTCACGTCGAGTTCCAGCATCTGAGTTAGATTCAAAATTACAACAAAATCCATTAAATAGTGTTCCACGTAACATGGCGTGCTGCATGAAACACCATCCAACATGCAAAGTCAAGTAGATGATTCGATCGTACTCTTCTTGGGGCTTTTCAGTTCACTGTGCATCTCTTTAATTGATGAGAGCTAGTGAGGACATACGGTGGTCAAGAGAGGGAGAAGGAAAAGAAAAAAACTCATGTGCATGTATATATATATATATATCAAATAAATGTGTATGGTAAGCTTGTTCGTCTGATAGAATGAATGAATATGTGAATGGGCTTTGTCTAGGATTGTTCTTTGGGGTTATTAAAAGGACATTGATTCATATTTATTGATGGGCTTTGTGCAATTCGCCTCTATTCACTAATCAAGTTCTGTGCAAAGTTGTGCCTCTTAATCAATGCCCAAATATGAATTCATTATATAGAAGGGTATGTTCCTTACTTGATGTGATGTGCTTGATTGTTGCTTGCCTACCTCATAGGTATAGGAATTATTGAGATCCCTAGTTCAAAGGGGCAGTCTCCCAACAATCAGGCGTAGCTGTCTATTTGCAAGAAAGACCTTTCTTGAACTAAAAAAACGTCATATTTATTGATTCATATTTATTTGGGGTTAATAAAAGGACATTGATTCATATTTATTGACGGGCTTTGTGCAACAGTTCTCTTCTGTTACTAATCAAGTTCTGTGTTAAGTTGTGCCTCTTAATCAATGTTCAAATATAACTTCATTAAAGGGTCTGTTCCTTGCTTGATGTGATGTGCTTGATTGTTGCTTGCCTACTTCATTGGTATAGGAATTATTGAGATCCCTAGTTCAAAAGGGTAGTCTCCCAACAATCAAGCGTGGCTGTCTATTTGCAAGAAAGACCTTTCTTGAACTAAAAACATCATATTTATTGATTCATATTTATTTGGGGTTAATAAAAGGACATTGATTCATATTTATTGATGGGCTTTGTGCAATGTGCCTCTATTCACTAATCAAGTTCTGTGCAAAGTTGTGCCTCTTAATCAATGCCCAAATATGAATTCATTATATAGAAGGGTCTATTCCTTACTTGATGTGATGTGCTTGATTGTTGCTTGCCTACCTCATTGCTATAGGAATTATTGAGATCCCTAGTTCAAAGGGGTAGTCTCCCAACAATCAGGCATGGCTGTCTATTTGCAAGAAAGACCTTTCTTGAACTAAAAAATGTTATATTTATTGATTCATATTTATTTGGGGTTAATAAAAGGACATTGATTCATATTTATTGATGGGCTTTGTGCAATAGTTCTCTTCTGTTCACTAATCAAGTTTTGTGTTATGTTGTGCCTCTTAATCAATTTTCAAATATGACTTCATTAAAGGATCTGTTCCTTGCTTGATGTGATGTGCTTGATTGTTGCTTGCCTACCTCATTGGTATAGGAATTATTGAGATCCCTATTTCAAAGGGGTAGTCTCCCAACAATCAAGCATGGCTGTCTATTCACAAGAAAGACCTTTCTTGAACTAAAAAACATCATATTTATTGATTCATATTTATTTGGGGTTAATAAAAGGACATGATTCATATTTATTGACGGGCTTTGTGCAACAGTTCTCTTCTGCTCACTAATCAAGTTCTGTGTTAAGTTGTGCCTCTTAATCAATGTTCAAATATGACTTCATTAAAGGGTTTGTTCCTTGCTTCTTGTGATGTGCTTGATTGTTGCTTGCCTACCTCATTGGTATAGGAATTATTGAAATCCCTAGTTCAAAGGGGTAGTCTCCCAACAATCAGCCATGGCTGTCTATTCGCAAGAAAGACCTTTCTTGAACTGAAAAACATCATATTTGCACTTCGAAAGAGATGTTAAGGCCAACTAAAAGAAAGAAAATGATCCACTGAACTCAAATAGCCAGTATTTATTTTTTTTTCTTGTATAGCGCATATTTTGGTTTGATAAGCTTGTATAGCACATATTGAGTTTGCATGCAAAGAAAAATGAACCATTATTGTTTCTTCATTCATTTGTACAAGCATGAATATATATATATATATATATATAGGAATTTATTAAATTGCCCTAATGATGTGGCAGCCACCATATCTGCCCACCATCAACAGTTATTTGAAAACTAGTGGGGAAGGAACTATTTGATCTTGGGATTTATTTTGATTAAATCAATGATTGTTCATTCCCAAATTAGCTTTAGATTCTTGTATTAATTTTGATTCGGAACGCTGGTGAAAAAATCTACACAATTGAGGTTTTATGTACAGATATTGTACTTCTTTATATAGTAACTGGACCTGAAGAGAGTCAATGAGAAACAAAAGAGCTATTCTATCTTTCCAAGAAGGAAGATCTAGTCTAGAAGACAATTCAACCCTTAAAATATTGTAGTTGGAAGAACCCTCTTCATGCATAGGGGGGGGAGAAGTGACAGGCTACAAGGCCATGGGCAAACATATTGGAGTATATTTAAAACCTAGGATCTCAAGGCAGGTTTGGCAACATATTGGAATAGGGCTAGCTCAAATATCTGAAGTCCAAGCATAGACAAGGCCATAGTTCTCTGAAACTTCAAGTGGAATTAATTGAGCTCAGGCGACAAATAAATTATGCTCCATCCCTAGATTGAATTGGAAGAATAACCAGCCGAACCCCTTAGCCAATATGTTGGGGAATCTAAGTGAAGATATCGCTCAGGACGACAACTTTTAGACGGCAGTGATTTGTTTGGTCTTGCCATATGACCTATAGGGTAAGTACCTTCCTTCAAGAACTTACAGTCAATTCAAGGAGGTAATAGAAGAGTCCTAACACTAAGACAGAGATTTTTACTTTATCCTTGCTTGGGGGATCTCCCCCCGATGATTTAATTATATTATGGTTGAGCTGCATTGAGTTGCTTTTGGAAGTTTGGAAACTAAACCACACGCATATAATTGATAAGGAGCCTGTGTTGAATAGAGATGAAATTTGGGTAGAAAAATTCCAATAGCCACCTCAACTCGAGCCCAAATAAAACCTTATATCCTAACATTTTTTTTTTTTTTTTTTTTTTTTTTTGTGGGGGGGGGGGGGGGGGGGGGGTGGGTGGGTGGGTTGGGAAGGTCAGCCATAATTAAGAAAATCAACCATGGAAAGATTTGAATAAATTTTATAAAAAAAAAAAGGGAGAGAGAGAGAAGGCCACATAAAGAAAATGCATCCATATATGATCAGCAAATTTCAATCCCTCAAAAATTTTAATCTTGTTTAAAGTTCAATACCGAGGAGCACCAGCAAACTGCGTTCTCTTCTTTGCCTATGAGCCTATCTACACCTGCAAGTCGGAATATGTAATATCATGACCAGTTATAGCTTGCAATCCTCAAAGGAAAAATTAATAAATAGATAAAAACCCACAAAAGAATACAAATAGAAAGCATACATGGTTTCTCAGGTTACATGTGGAACCAGGGCTATTCATTGAGGCTTTAAAAGGATGATCACACGGTGATGTCCAATTCGAGTCTCACTTATGCGACCTGAGGTGACGAAGGACCTGTTGAGCAAGCAGTGTTGAAATCCTTTACAGAAGTAACAAAACTTATGTAAACAGACATAAAGCCACTATATATATATATTCTATATTACAAAGTTGACATCAAGGCAATTATCATTCCCTGTCAAAATATGGAACTTCAAATCAAAGAAGCCTATCGATGTCGTTGGATGAGGGGAGTATGATCAAACTTGAAACCTTTTTTAATGCTAAATTAGTGATGTAAATGAATAATATGATATGAAAGACCAGAAATGCATTGCCAGCATTTTCAGAGACATAAATATTTAAGAAGAGGCCCTGGCCTTTTCCTTTAATTCTAGTTTCATAGAATTTGTTATTGACAAAGGATGAAATCTTCTTTTGCACCAAACATAGTGGTAGTCAAGTTTTTTAAAACTGTTTCATAATCTAGTTTTCCCTAATACCAAACAGAGCCGGTATTATAAAAGGTTATTGCAGGTGTTTGATTACAATATAAAATATTGCTATGGATCATGGAAATGAAAGATGTACATGTTCAGGCTATGCCACTAATTACTATGTTTTCCTAATCTTGCATTAGCCAAAGAACAGAAACACTCACAGTTAGTATTGATTTTCCAGTGTTGTCAAGCTTCAGTGCTGGTCCTTTTATGTCGGTTTCAAGGAAGAAGTATTTTCCCTTAACTGTTTCTGTCATTGCAATATCTCTTAGTTCCTGCAAGTTTCATGGCAGGACAGAAAACTAGTCACACGAATTAACGTTGAATTAACATGCTTGGGATCAAGAAGAGCTAATTAGAAGTCATAATTCACAGGCCAAATACTTAAAAAATATTTTTCAAAGTGACCTTGGATAAGTTTTCACTTACCAGGGCCCTCTCCCAGATGTTCTCTGCCAACTTCATGATGAAGATAACAACAGTCAGGACTCAGGACAAGGGAAAGTTCAAACACAAATGAATAGAAATCAAAATAGGGATACTAGCAGGAACCTTTTTTTTTGGAGCTGCAATAAGTTGTGTGTTTGCCTCTGCATAAGTCGCCATGTCATTGATAGCTGCATTGACCTTCTCCAGGGTTAGCCTCCCTCTCATGTATCTGCAGTTGGCAAGACTTAGATCTAGACATTGAGTGAAGTAAAATAGAACCCTCCCACAATAGTTTGGCCTCACTGTGACAAGAAGGAGCTGAATACTTGACAAAGGAATCATAAACTTACGATGACAAGGAATCCAACTCTTGGACAGTGATGTACCACAATGGTGGAGAGGCACGAACCTTTTTCTCCTGCAATTCTAAAACTAATCAGTGAAAAGGAGTGACCAAGATGGTTCCCCAACCTTTGTCAGCTAGATGTATTTGAAAATTATCCTAGAACGAAGTTGCCAAATGACTGACCATTTCCCTTTTTTCTCATCTTCGTTGTTGTTCTAATTACTCACATTATTTTCCAGGTTTAAGATAAAAGATTGGCTTAATATAATTATGATAATGCTCACTGAGCAATACACGAGCAGTTAGAATGCAAGAGGTCACTTTTTGACAGGTGTTGTGAAAGTTTCTTCAAAATCACCATGAAGTCATGATAAAAGATAACTTTGAATCTAATAGTGATAAATTTAAAATAAAAAAGGGGTATTTGAGTAGATTACTGGTTCACTATTTTCATGTCTGACATTCATTTCTGGTTCATAATAATCTGGTTGAAGTCACTTATTCAAAAGAACCTTTTTAGTTTACTAATTTTACTGGTTGCTATGTTTAACCTTACCCTCAGAATTTTGTAATTTACTCCCCATAACAACTCATTCCTACAAATGCCTTCTGACAGTCACGCATGGTGAGTAATTGGTGATCCTTACTTAGTATTTGACAATTTGTAGCTGTAATTGCTATTTGAGCTCATTACTCTAACGAATGATAGTTTAAATGTTTCAAAATATGTATCCACGTAGTCTGCCACTTGATATATATGTATCTATCTATACAATATCTATATATCTATATATATATATATATAGATATATGAGAGAGAGAGATAGAGAGAATCTTACCTTGGGTAATGGTGCAGGCTCCTCAATTTTCAAAGACCTAAAACTGGGGTCTTGTTTAGAGGCTTCTGGCAGCAAACTGAAACGTTAAAAGCAACATTTAGTATCTAATATCTACAAATAAAATAAGAAACACAGACTCTATATTGCAAAAGGATGACTAAAATAAAATTACCATCTATTGGCATCTATATTCAATGCTGTCGATCTGTCAGGCAAATATGCAGGAACGTGAACAGACATACTCTGCAATTTCTTCTGTTGCCGCAGTGACGCATCAATGAGTTTCTGCAATCAGATCGAGAAACCCGAAGCAATCATTACCCATCACCCATCAACGAAATGTGAGCAGTTATGCAAACTAACATAATCAAAATCTTGACACACTGGTTGGCTGCCAAGAAAATAGAGCGAAAAGAAAACAAATTTGACAATTATGTCATTTCTTCTTTTAGTTTCAATGTTTTAAGGGCCTGTTCGGATGTACCATCGAAATTTAGTAGTTCTATTTGTAATTAGTATAGCATTGAGTGTACAAACCTATGATTATGAATGGGACCATTAGAAAATTTTGGAGCCACTACCATAATTGATAAGATAAGATCAATTTCACAAATTCATGGAATGTCACAATATCAAATTTTTACTATAGTTTATGCTGACTACTGTGATTCTCTTGAATTGCCTCATTTAGACTGATGGTCTTGTTTGTAAAATTTATATGCCAAAACAAAATGAAACAATTCAATTTAGATGGGACATCCAAACAGACCCCAAAAGACTCAACTCAGTTAATCCAAATAGTTGTATTATTAAGCTTCACTTGAGTGGAGGCTTATGTTCTCTTAATTCACTAATGATTAAAAATCATTATTTATACATCAATTACTTTCCTTTCCCTGCATTTTCTCGGCAACCAAATGCAGCATAATTAAGAAACTCGCCTCAGCTAAGCCAAACAGTTCCATAGTTCCATTAGCTCAGCTGAATATAAGCTTTGGTGCTCTCAGGTCCAAAATGATCCAAAAATCAAAGAATCAAATTTTTACCCTATGTTCGGTAGCCGAGAAACCGGAGGAAAACGAAAGGAAATGAAATTTGGAATCTTAATGTTTTCTGTTGCAATAAGTTCAGTTGAGCGACCCTTTTGGCTTTCGATGAGAAAAGTAGTATTCGAAATTATGGTTTCCTTTATTACCGCAAGCAAACAGAGCATTATTTTGCGTTCTTTTTCCTACATTTTCTCAGCAACCAAACAGACCCAAATAAATAAAAAATTGCAGTAAAAGAGATAGGAAGGTAAAGGAAATACTTTGGCTTTAGGAATAGCCTCGGTCTCCTCTCGCAACCGATCCTTGATAGCCTGCACTTGAAGCTCCATCGCCTTCAATGATGCGTCAACCGCGGACAAATCGGTGATGCTACTCGCTGGGTACACTGCAAATTGAAGAAGACGTGTGACTTGGATGCTTTTGATTCGATGGAACTTGAAGGCAAATATTATATATACATATATACTGCTTACTGTTTCGTCCGATGACGAGTTCCTGGAGCTCTGCAATGCGAGTGTTGAATGAAGATATCAGAGTATCAAGTGAAGACCCTGCTTGCTTCACATCCATCTCTCTCTCTCTCTCTCTCTGAATTTTCTCTCTAGAACCTCCTGAAACACACTCTCTAGGCAATCTCTCTGCAGTCTGCTTTCTCTTCTTTCTCTCTCTAAAACTCTCTTGTGGAAATGGGTTTTTGTGATACTGTGATTGAATCTGAAACCTGTTAAAAATTTGAATCCTCAGGAAGCAGTTTTGGCGGGAAAGTTTGGGAAGATTTTGAAGTAATGTATATAAATACAGGGGTCAAATGATTATATGCTAAACTTTTATGGTCACAGGTGCGACAAAATAAGAGAAAATTGAGGGCAAGGGGAAAATTGGGAAATAAAGGAAAGTGACCTCAAGAAATCTGTAAAACGGTGACGTTTTACTGTTTGGTAAAATGACACCATCTTCATCTTAACCTCTTGTATTCCCCACTCTCTTTGTAAACATAGTTAAGAAATTCATTATAACATCATTTAAATTATTCTTAGAACTCAAACCTAAAACCTCACCCTACATAGAGGAGGAATTAGAGATGTATTATTAAGTCACAAGGTCATTAACATTTTCATCTTAGTTTTGTAGAAGTACAATCATACACACATACACATACAGATACACATGTAAACCTATTAAGTGTTAACTGATCAAAGTCAAACCAAATAACTTGAATGCAATATAATAAAGCTAATTAAATGATACAAGTTTATTCAATTACTCGATAGATCAAGGCAACATAATTCCTGAATTTGCATCGATTAACAATCGGATACTCAACTTGATAATTAAGTTGAAACAATCAATTATTATTATTTATGGCATGAAACAGTAATATTATGTACCTACTAAATTTGTAGGCATAAGTAGGATATATGACCCCTAGCCACTTAGCTCCAAAGATACATCTTACATCTATCTTGGAAATGCGAGTGGAAGTGGCCAAGTGGGTTATTTGAAAGCTTGTTCAAATTAAAGGTGTCTTCCATTCTTGGTTCAAAGTTGGGTACAGATATATTAACATAAAATTAAATGTCAAGACCCTATGAGGGAATACTCTTTTTTGAAATGATCACATCAACATGACCAAAACTATGCAGTGGAGAGTAGCTATCAATCACTGATTTAAAGATACTGATTGATCATCTTTTAGGTTTCCAAAAATAACAATTAGGTCTAATAAGGAACAGAGTGGTTCCTAAGGTCTTTGAACCTAAGAAATGAATAAATAAGTTTGGTTGAGGTTAAATAAGGCTATGAATACACCCATCCTAAGGACACTTATGGTGCAGTCTGAACGAAGAATTTGTAAGAAGGATTTAGATTAAGATGGGATCCCTTATCTACCACTACTGTTGCTGCCATAATTTAGCATTCAAATTCTATTTTAATGCAAATCCCTCCTGTAAACCCCATATCTAAAAGCACCACATTATTTTATTACTGAGAGAAACTGCCACATCAATGGATTACTCCTTATCGAAAAATATAGATATAAATATACACATAAAATGTGTCGTCTATCGACTCATTCAACATTTTTTTAAATTGGTGAAGTTCCTTTTTTTTTCTTTTTTTTTTTTTCCTTTTCCCTTTTAATTTCCTACATTTTGGCAATAGAAGAACATTAAAAATTGTGAAGTTCTGCCAAGTCAAAAGATCATTAACACTCGGTAGTATTAGCATTTTTCATAGAGATCGAGCACGAGAAATTGAAATCATTCAAGCAGTCTCCTGGATCAACAAAACAAATTAAAGGTCGGTTAGGAAAAATGAATATTTATAGTAAACAAAAAAGGTCAACAATAATTAAAATCAAGTTGCTTTCCAACTGGTTCACGTCATTTAAGATGGGTTGATTCGTAATTAACTAAGACGTCTGAAGTCTGAAGATGTGCATTCATTCGACATGAAAATATCATAGTAATAATTAATTAAGGTTCCAACAAATGACACGTCTAATCTCAGAATTATTTATTTATAATTCACAAGGTATTTGGACATCCCATGAACATTAAATCAATCATGTGTTTATGTGGCATTTGAGCGCACAAGCCCCCCTCCAAAAGTTAGGCCCTTTTGGAGTGGATGCTTGGGTTTAGCCTTATATGGTAGTGTGTATGTATGTGTTTGTTTCTCCATGTTACCAAAAAAGACTACGAATAAGTGCACAAACCCGGCCATCTACCCCAATAGGTGGAGTGGTAGTTTTTGAAATTTATGTCGATCTCAAGAAGTAAAAACCTATAGTTTGACCTTCTGACTCCCTCTTGAAATTAACCTGTTGCCAGCCAAATATATCCTAAATATTAACTCATAGGGAGTGAGCAACAGCCTTATATATCTGTGTCCAAGAGATTTTTAAGATCGAAGATCTAACCAAAAAAAAAAAAAGCTCATGGATCTGCAACAGTGAGCTACATATTTTAGCAATTATATATATTTGGCTTCTAGCCAAATTTTGAGCCAAAAACAGTGCTCCATTGATTTTAATATGGCTTAAGATTTAACTTTCAGCCATTTGGCCAATTGAGAAGGTAAATCCTTTGGTATGACTGACGATCCACCTTCCTCTCTCCCTCCCTATCCCTCTTCCTCAAATATACTGTGAAGCTTTTGCATCATTGGAAGTTGGTCTAGTCAAATTTTAGCTTTATGGCACTGTAATAAGCTAAAAGATATATATAACTTGGATTTCTCTAAAATAGCTACCAGCAACACTGAAGTTGCTCTAAGAATAACATATCGACTCAATTACATCCCACATGATCACAATGGACTTGTTCATTTCTTGTGGAATAACCAAACCCCCCCAAGTCAATTGTGTCAAACACAATTCAAAAAATATTATGATCGAATAGAATAAAATTTGGAGAGTACAAGAAACATTCTCTTCTTCCGAAGTGGAAGCATGCATTGATGATTAATGGTCAATATTTTACAGATATATTATAGTATAATTAATTGCTTGAAAAATGGATTAGTTTCACTTAATCTTGGGGAAATATCCACGAAACTTCACCGTGCTTTCTTCAGTCCCATAGTTGGGGTCCTTGGGGATTAGGAGTAAAATTTGTAAAGCCCTTTGCTAATTTTCAGCTGTATTTGTACTTTAAAAAAAAAATTAGAGAAACAAAATCTAACAACTCTGTCTGGTTGAGATTAGATAGAATGCGATTTCATCCCTTTGATCGCATTGGAAAATGCCACATCCATGGAGTTGTCGCCTCTTTTGGGGATTCGGCTATGGGATGTTTGTTTTCATTAGAGCAGAAAAGTTTCATATACTTTACTCTCTCTTTTGTTTTTTTAATTTTATTTATTGGGATTTTAAAATTAAGATGAATTATATGTATATTCTAATTGTGTTTTTGGAGACACTCTTGAAATTGTTGCATGTGATTAGGCTTGAAATCTGGTGCCTAATTAATAACCACTTTTTAGTCTGTCATACATTCATGTTATCATTTTCTTTGATTTGTTTATAATTACGGAGTATTATTTAAAGAATAAATTAAAATCGAAGAGTTATTTTTTAATTAAAATAATACAACCATGTGTAGCAGCGAGCAAAGCACTGATATAATTTATTTTTAATTTTTTAAATCCAAATAAAAATTGGAAGAAGACTCATCAGTGCCATTTTTAAACTCTTATTTTGTCAATTGACCATGCCACCAACAGGCACAAGAACCTAGTTTTGACTTAAGAAAGAAAGGTAACCTTTCACCATATAAATTTGACATGAAGCATGCTAACCATTTAATAATTTGAGTGATTTAATTTTGATTAATTGCAATATAAAGCTAGTTTGGAACACAAAAAGGTGGTACAGATCAAAACTTCGATGGCTTAGAATGATAAGCATGTTCATTGCATGGGCAAATGAGTGTATATATCGTTATATATATTTTTCAAATCTTAAAGATCAATAATGTGATTATTTTGTCCAACATCAATGCTTAGAGCATCTCCAATGGTTTTGCTAAATTTGACATGATACAATGCCTTGATTGCTTTTATTTTGCAATCCTGCTTTAATGGTACAATTATGAAATTTGGTACCACACCACCATTCCCTCTTGGGAATTTTGCATCAAATAACAATGATGAGTAGGCGCCATTGGGGTATAACATTGCCAAATTATAGCGGGTGATGTTGCAGCCCATTGGGGATGGAATTTTTGGAAGAGCTGCTATAATTTAGAAATAGGATGTGATATCAGGTTGCCAACTGCCCTGTGATCGAATTGATCGCTTGGACCATTCATCTAAGGAAAACACCTACTTAATTGCATGACATTCTGTGATTCGTTTTGAAATGACAGACGCTTAAATACCTAGACACAACCGTCATTGTTTTTGCGATGATGAACACCATACCCATAAATGCAGACATTGATAGACCATCGATCATGGCATCATGCCAACCAGATTCTTCACTTGATGGGCAAACTCATAGTTCATTTTCTTTTCTTTTGATATATAAAAGCCGCTAGTCCTTAATAATGAATGATATGGTGGCTAATTAAGTTTACTAAAGTCAAAATTCCTAGCACCCATCTAGCCAGGAGATATGATAGGATTGCAACCAAACCATCAAATTTACCATATATGCAGGTTGCTAGTTGTTGTGTCTATTAATTGATCGTCATTTTGGCACTATTCATTTAATGGGCAATCTCTATATATTGCATTTTTCATATGTGATAACCGTCTCCTTCATTTAATAAAAAGCAACTACCAGATGTCACAAATATGCCTACCCATCAGTTGTCCTATACTTTTTCATTCATTCACAACCTAGCTCCTAACTTAGGAGTCCTTAAGTCTTCAATAAAAGAACAAAAGAGTGGAGCAACGTAAAGAGGGATCTCCATCACCATATTCACACAAGCTGCAAGTGTTCTTGGATTGACAAATAGGTTATGAGACAAATAAAAAAATAGGCAAAACTAATGTTTAATGGGAATTATGTCCATTAATGAAATGGCTGGGATCGAGCGCGCAGCTCACTGATGTTTAAGCAACCACAGCATTTGGACTATACAAAATATACATCTCCATTCAGGGTATGTGCGCGCATGGAGAAGATGAACAAGCAAGTCTAGTATGATATGAGTCTTGTCGCCATTATCTCCTACACATTAACTACCAAACCATCCATGGACTGGTGCAATTTATAACCTTTATTATATGCAATTGGCTGTTGCAAACCCACTTGAAAATTAAATATTATAATCCCATTTGCGGCTATATATACTCCATTGGTCATCAATCAATAAATAAGAATAATAAAGAAGAAGAAGAAGAAGATGATGATCGATGATGATAATTTTGATGCCCTTGGAGGACGGTATAATATGATTAATCGATCAGCCAAGTACTGATATTTCTCACTGAGAAACATTGTCTGATGTACATTAAACAGGAGATAGACGGCGTGGAAGCACATAAAATCCGAGAGCCTAAGCTATATATATAATTATATAAGAGGAGTACGTTGCTATAGTTTATATGCTGGCATCAGAGAATATTTGGGCCTAACAATGTGAAACACCACTAGATTTTTTATACTATTTCACTTCTTGAGAACTTTTCGATGTTAGAAGTAATATATAGATACCCTCTCCGATTAGAGGGAAGACATGCAAGCAGAAAGGGACGGATCACCAGAGTGAAACAAAAAAAAAAAAAAAAAAGGAAAAAAAAAAAGGCTATTCATGATCAGTTGTGAGAAGGAGGGTGTGTCTTTGGTGGTGAGTAGTCAATGTTAAACCCTGGTTGAGATTCGCCTTGCTTCTTATCGTGAGGCACATGCCATGAAACCGAAACAAAAGACTCACTTTGGACAGCACCTGAAATTTTTCCTTTTGGATGATGCCCTTTCGATTCATTCCGTATGGCCTTCAAATTTTTCGGCTTTTGAGCGATGTCAATAGGCCGACTTCCCTCAGTTGCACTGTCTGCACTGGTCAGTTCTCTATGTCCCTCTGACACTGAATGCTTTGATTTTGGAAGAGCTGATACCTTAGTATGACTCACCCTCTCATCATTCTGCACAAAACACATTTTAAAAGGCATTACATGCAGAAATGTTCACCAATGTATATATATATATATATATATCTTATGAAATCATGCTTAAACTGGAATAATTTTAGTAGAAGAACAAAAGACTTGGACCAACCTTGCTGATAAGGTGGAAATTTTTTTCAGGCTTCTCGTTGACAGGGTCGTTGAGATGTCGCGCATTACATGCATGCATTGAAAGACACAGAAGGAAAAGGAAGAGAGAAGTTATGACTGACATATTGTGAAGATGAATCTAAAACCCTTGAATGTTTGAGAGATATAGAGCAAGGAAAGTATTGTGCATGTGTTTGTGTTTGATGTTGTAGTTGATGGTAGTAGTAGTAGTAATAGAAGAGGGTAGTTATAGTATTTGTAGTGTCAAAGAAAATGAGCAATAAATGCAGGTTTTTCAAGAGATTTAAGAGGGTTCTCTTGCCGAACATGCAGTTGTAGGGGTGAGGAGAAGTAAGAAGGAAGATGAAGATATGGGTGGTTTTCCTTTTGTCCCTTCCCTCTCACATTTCAATCAAATGGGACCCAATACACAGACCCTCACCAGAGAAAGAGAAGCAACTCATAGCCTTGCAGTAAATATATGTAGATAGAGATGGGGAGCGAGTCCAAAAGGGATATTTTTCTTTTGAAAGAACTCAGAGAAAGAGAAAGCAAGAAAAGTAGGACCATATGATAAATAAATTAAATTAATTAATTTAAAACCACAAACGAAATAAAGAAAGCTAGTGCTTGCACAGTTGCACCATTTGTTTGTACCGAGGAACTCCATCCCTTGTCTTTGTGTTTTGTGGTAATGCACTAATGCATGGCTTGTGACTCGTTGTTTCTTGCTCTTGCCCACTTTCTTACCTTGGAAAACTTACAGATATTATTATATTCCATGAGCAATTACAGTAGTGGCAAAAAGTAGGTAACCTTTTTAATAAGGTGAATGCATGGAGACACCTTGTATCTTTGTCAATATCATAATGACTGGTATGTCCTTTGCCCTACAACCAAAATTTTGCCACCATCTAATCCGGCCTCGTGCCGGAGGCTAGGTTTAAAACCTGTCTTCATCCATTACGTGCTCTTTAACATTTTACTATGCTTCACAAAAGAGGAGAAAATTTTCTTCCCAAGTAGTTGGGATTTAATTCTTCATTGAATTGAGTTTGGTTGAATAGAGTTTGGTTGAATGTGGATTGTTCATGTATTGGTAATCCTGGTTTAGGTGGTGGTGGGGGCATTATTAATTAGGGATTATAGGGGAGCTTTTGTTAATGGTTTCTCTTCTTTTTATGGAGAATGTACTAATAATATTGCTAAAATCAGATCTCTTCTTGACGGACTGAAGTTGTGTTTAGAGATGGAGTGCAAATTTATTGAGATTGAGTCTGACTCTAGAATTGTGGTGAGCTGGTTAAAGAAGAATACACCTCTTCCTTGGCATCTTCACTACTGGTGGAAGGATATTATTTCCATGCTTCAGAATTTTCATTTCTCTTTTACTCATGTTTTTCGATAAATTAATTCAGTTGCAGATCAGTTGGCTCGACATGGTGTTACTACCAAGCAGCAGATTGTTTTTAGAGATAAGCAGGATCTTCCTACTCTTATCAATGCTTCTGTTCGTCTAGAGCAACAAGGTCTTCCATACTAAAGAATTTAAATTTTTTTTTTCCCCTTTGTATTAGACATCTTTAAGGGGTAAGGTACTTTTGTCCCCCCCCCCCCCCCTCTTCTAGGTGTATATTTCTCTCTTCAGTTAATCAATAAATTTCCCTCCTATCGCGGAGGTTCAGGAAAAAAAAAATGAAAAATGTCTGACAAACAAATCATTTCAGTAGGTCAATCAATTCTTCTAATATTTGAATTAAAAAAAAAACAATTAAATGGTATAATCGTATATTAAGAAATAGGAAAATGTTATAGATGCCCAATAAAACATGATATGGTAATAGAAAATTACACCGCATGTAATATGTAATAAGAAAATTGAGTTTCTTTTACCTTAAATTTAAAAGTGTGTGAATCCAGTAAAAATACCTATTTAAGTATAGTAGAAGTATTTTAAGATATAAGGGCTACATATGCATGTAAGTATTTTTTTTTTCCCCCCTACTAAATTTACTTTTTGACGATAGATAGAACCTAACCTTAGCCTACTCCTAATCCCATTAATATCAATAAAAGGGTATCAATGTAAGTATAATAGAAGTATTTTAAGAAATAAGGGCTACATATGCATGTAAGTATTTTTTTTTTTCTTTCTAAATTTACTTTTTGACAATAGATAGAACCTAACCCTATCCCTAATCCCCTTAATATCAATAAACGGGTATCAATTTTTTCCCATAAACTTAAACCTAAGATCACTCAATGATTTGACAAGCAAATGCCACTAGACTACTTTACCATTAGTTAATACATATTTATAAGTAACTAGGTCGTCACTTCTTTTTTCCTCCCACTCACTTGTACTGTGAGCGCACATAGCAAATAATTTGATGCCACATGCATCATGCATGCATAGTGCATGTAACCCACTAGTGACAATTAAGCATAAAATTTTCATGACTTGTATTCAATTTCAGTGAGGAAGAAAAAAAATACTATGATTCACCATATATTGGGTTCATAAAGTCAGGCATGTTAAACATTAACCTGATTTGATTTTATCATTTGGTTTTGATCAAATATATGAGCAGTGAAAAAGTCCACTTGAATGTTTTGATGAAAAGAATGTTCAAAACTCATCAAAATCCTCCTTTTTCTATAACTTGCTAACATATAGATTGCATTAAAGTCCCAAATTTATCTTGGTAGATGGAAGGAAATTAATAATTGACAATGGACCCGGAGAGAATACGTAAGGTCGAAAATTCAAGATCAATCAAACCAATGGGTGTGTGTGCCTTTTTTTCTATGAGCAAGATACCTATCTACCATTCAAACATATGTTTGATTTATAGATGATGTTTTTATTTTACGTCAACCTCACAATTTAGAGTGAATCTTTCATATAACTAAGACATTACGTGGACTGTAACATAATCATGTAGTGTAACAGATCAAGGAGAACTAAGCAAAATGAGATTTATTGTAACGCTGAAGTTTTTGTCCACAATCTGATAACATTGGCATGAGAGTAAATGGGCCGGGCCCACATGATCCCACACGTGGGACCCACAAAATGTGTGGGAAGTAAGGACAGTAAAAGACACAAGCACGAGGAGACAATGTTGCATGGCAACCCTCTCTCTGTTCCTCTGCCAAGGAACACTAGAGAGTGCCCTAACCGTCAATACCGGCCAAACGTGCCACGTGGGACACACCCATGTGACGCGATCAATTGCCACGTGGAATTTGGGCCGCCAAAGCCCATGCCCTTGGGTCCAGTTTCGGTGGTCCCCACCACTGTTTTACCTGTTTTTGTTGTGTATAAGTTTGTAGCGTAACAATTGTATGCATTCATTGTTTCATGGGGTTTATGTTGGGATACAGCGACGGCGGCGGGACAAAGCCGGTCCCGAGGCGGCTCGGGATTCGGGCTCGGCGTTGACAATCAGCTCGACTCGGTGTGTCTTGTAAAAGTCGAGCATTCTCGGTCGGCTCGGTGCCGGTGTCCCCACGACGATCAAATACTTAAACTACGCATCCTCCACTTAACTTAGACATTGGCAGTTGAAATTTTAGTGGTTGCACTGTTAAGTTAGAATGTTTGAACATTCAGGAGGGGATCTGCCCAAAAATCTTGTACGGTGCATTTCGATAAAAGATTTGCAAGAGACATTTAGGTTTAGTTAGGAATTTTAATGTTAAATTATGACCACAAATAACATTAAATCTCATATTAATTCAAATCTTTCACCCAAAAGCATCATTATGGTGTATTTGGATGAAAGATTTATAAAAGGGATTTGGATTAAGATGGGATTTTGATCTCATTCGTGCTATAACTGCTATCATAATTTGGTGTTAAAATTTCATCTTAGTCTAAATCCTCTTGCAAATCGATGTTTTAATCAAACGCACCAATAATGTTTTCGTGAGACCTTATTTTGTTTGTCGGTTATTCTACCCATGCTTAATTCTTATAAAAAAAAAATTGTTTTATCCTACTAATTTATTAACTATTAAAGTACTAAGTAGGTGCAAAATACTCTGTACTTTCTTAAGCAAAAAAAAAAAAAAAAAAAAGGGAAAAAAAATGAGTAAAAAAAAATGGTCATTCCTTTTTCTTTAGCCTTTTGCTAAAAAACAAGAGCAAAAGCAAAGACTTTTTAAATTTCACTTTTTACTCCTTGTTTTTATTTTTTAAAAAGTAAATAAAATAAAACAATGATTGATTTTTCTAATTGCGTTTGGATTTTTTAAAAAAAATAATTTAATACAAAACGATTATCAACTTATGAAGAAAATTGAGTTACATAGATCAACAACTATAGATTCAAGGCATTACCCAATATTAGTCGATGCCATGAAGGAAAACCCATATCTTAAATCCCATGTATAGTAATAATAATAACCGAAGCAATTTTATATTTTATGGATTCAAAGCAATAGTTAAATTATAATTGGAAGTAAATTGTTGTTTAGAAAACATAACCATCTTGCCTAGGTAAGGATGAGCTTGATCGATTTTGATTTCAATACGTACTGTTTTGCAAGTCTTTTTTTCATTTATATTTTTCCACCTTATCCAAAAATTAAGTTATAAACATATCAAACATGACTTAATGGTGAATAAATAATGAGATTGAGCACTTGCATTAAGTGCATCTCATGGTAAAATGATAATAAACATTAGACGACCAAACCCATGAAATTAAAACTGTAAGTATGAAATTAAAACTGTAAGTTGGTTTATTTTAAAACCGTATAGCATTAGAGGACCAAACCAATGAAATTAAAATTAATTTTCACCAATAAATAATTAAATTCATAGGGCATAACAGTTGGTCTAGGTAATTGCACCTCAAAAAGCTATAGGTCTCAAGTTCAACTCCCTGGACCACTCCCTAGCTTGGTTTTCTCAAGCTTTAACCAATGCAGCATGTGTAGTGGCCTTACCCATGTCCAACAATTAGTCGGAGGTCTAGGAGAAGGGAAAAAGAAGAAATGCCAAATAAATAAATAAAATAAAGGATTAACATGGATTTGGTTAGTTATAATGAAAAATCTTTTGTAAATAGTCAATAAATTACACTCACGTCATTAAAGTGAAGAGCACATTAAATAAGAGATGAAGTTCTGTCAACTAATCCCACTTAGAATAGAGTTATTATAAAATGAAAATGGTCTTCACTGGACTACTATGATTTAACCATATTTCCAGAGTAATATGGTCAGAATGAATTGAGATAAAAGTACTAAAGGTTGATCTATCGAAAAACCACTAATGCACTCATTCAAACACAATTATAAAACAAAATCAAAGCATTTAAATTTGCCAAGATGTCCAAAGGGAACCTTATGTGTCTTTATCTGCCCATCAAATGGATAGAAGACAAGCAACCCAAAAGGAAGGAAAAGAAAAGAAAAGAGAAGAAAAAAAGAAAAAAGGTCCACCAATTAATGAAAGAAGAATTATTCATTAGTCTGACAGCAGATAGTTCGTAGAAAAGCTATATACAGAGTATTACTATACAAGTAATAACTGGCGAAGTTTTATATACTAGGCACAAAGCATGCTGAAATTATTAAACACAAAGCAATAGTGAAGGTAATGAGAAAGAAGGGAAGGCAGTGACAGACAACAAATGCTAAAGTAAAATCTGCTGTCCAAATGTGTTTTCCCCACTGTAAGTGACATAGAGAAACCCATCTTCATCCTTCTTTTCGTCGTAGATGGTAGACATTATTGCCCCTGCAATATCAAATATGAATTTGTCATCCAAAAACCCAACAGGCAACAGCTTAATTTTACACCAAATAGATCAGGACTAAATTTGGACTCTTGACATTACATCTGGACTGGAAACCATTTGAAAAAATTCTACATCTGAATTTCTACCAATTTTGAGCCATTACTAAGCCAAGATAGCAGTGTAAAAAATATATATTTTTAAAAAACATAATACGCAAATTTAATTTCATTTAGGAAAGAAATAATCTATGTTGAAAAAAGGAACCACCAACATTTACGTACATGCACACGGGGGAGAGAGAGAGAGAGAGTGAAGGGGTGATAGGGGGAGAATTGCAATGTGACTTACCTGTAGGGTGGCAGGACATTGTCCACAAATATGAAGATTGCCTTCTCTGCACTCAGTTTAATTCTCTTCCGGATTACATAAACGAATTGCCCCACCTGTCAGGTCAGCTGGGACTAGGTATCTGTGATTTACTAATTCAAGTCAATACAAAAAAGTATCACTACTTTCAAGCATATAAGCACTAATATGGTCTCCTTAGTAGCACACCATTCCACATTTGTTCTTTTTGACCTTTTTTTCCCATTTCAATTCCATGTTTGGCCCTCAAAAATGGATTAATAGGACGCCAAAAATGGATAAACAGAACAACAGAACAAGAAGATGAGCACAGTTAAAAGAGCTATTTACAGTAATGAGGCTATTTAAAGTACAGGACATTTCTACATATACATTACTTAAGGAAGTGACAAACACTGCTCTCTTTTCCATCTTAACTATGTGATGAAATAGGAAGTTTACCACCACACACACACACACACACACACACACACACACACACACACACACACACACAGAGATAAACTCATATGAGTCATCAGTTGTTTATAATAATGATAATGATGATGGTGAAAAAATAATTAATTAAGAAATACAGAACACTCTAAACTAGATCAAAGAAACAGAATGAAAACCAGGGAGGCAAACCGTTACTGGCATGAAATTCGTCCTTACTTTTTCTTGTCAATGTTAGGAATATCACTTCTCTCGGCCTTCTCCACAATCACCTTAAAAGCAGAAAAGCAAATATTATTAGAACCAAGAATGGGACACTAGAAGAAGGATATCCAATGATGATGCCCATAAAATTAGTGCCATTATTACATCATGCATGGACAAACTATAATCTAGGAAGTAACTGAGTAAAAAAATCAAAGAAGCTCCACCAAACCAATCTTCCACATGAGCTTATCATTTTATTTCATGAAAGTTAAAAAGAAGTGCATCTTTATCAACATTTTGTCAAACCAATATCCACAGAACTGCTACACTATGTCACTACTTTCTAGTCCATTTCTTTGTAATATAATTCAATTCTAAGTTTAATGAGCACAATTCACATAGTAAATTTAACTTCATCAAGATATTACGCTTTTGGAGGCAAAATGTCAAAAAATGCAGATGCTCAGATGCATCCTTAATAGTATTTAACCCTATACAGGTATACAAATACAACTAAGTACATACACGTACATGCTCTCAAGGTACTCTACTCCTCTTTTTAATTTCTTGTGATAATCACTTGTGACCTTAAAATACAAGATAATTAGGCAATCTAAAGCTTCATTCCCATACCTGCAACATAACTTAACTTTTGGTTGCAACATCTGATACTCAATAATAAAAATAACAGTAGTGCTATTTATCCCAAATCATATTTCCAAATTCAACATCCCAAATGAGGTCGAATCTTGGTATTGGATGTATTTTTAGCTTCACTATTCAATTCAAATTTTAAAATTCAAAATTGTGGGTTGTTATGTTGCCACATCATTTGGGATGCTGAATTTGGGGAAAAAAAAATTGGGACAAGTAGTATTTTCGATGATAAATGCCAAAAACATAAACAACCACTCTTGTATGGCCAGCTACATTAGCCACTATTCCATTACTACAACAATCACACTCTTGTACATCCAACTGATGTGAAGCCTAAAGTTCATCTATCATGATCCTAAATAATATCATCAACAAACAAAATAAAAGTTGGAAATCACTTAAAACTCTTAGATGCTTCAAACTTTGATTACATGGCATGTGTACGGGGAACTTATCCCTTTTTTCAGTTAAGTGCCCAAGGGGAAACTTATTTAAACAGATACAACAACAAAGCCTTATGCCATAACAACTAGTTGTCCAGCAAACTTGTTCATAAAGATAAAAACAAAAAACCTCCACAAAGGAACAGGTAAGGCTCTTGCAGCATGTGTAAGAGGTGACTTTCAAGTTTCAACCACCTGCTCGAAAAATCTTCTTTTTTTCTTTTTACTTTTTATCTGTTTGTTCTTTTTTACTTACCTTTTTTTTTTTAAAGATGATGATGAGGAGGAGGAAACCCTTCAGGCAAACCTTGGGTCCATATAAGATGGTAATACCCCACAAACCATATAAACCAAGTAAGTCCAAGGCCTATGAGAACCATGAAACCTTGTATGGGTAGCCACAAGGGGTTTAACAAGAGTCGCACTCAAGACTTCCATTTCCTAAGGCGGTGATCCTTCAAACAAACCTCTACAGAGCTATTAAGCCTTGAAGACACCAAATGTGCACATACTTGCTCTCTCTCCACTTCAGAGAAGAAAGAATTTGACGGATTTTGAAACCAAAATTTTTTTGCAGCTTGTGCCACTACTATTAGCTTAACACATGCCTTCATTTTATTAGCATCGTGTAATATGTAATGAAAATACATCAATTTGAAAACATAAATGACATCAGGAAAAACATAGATGCAATTGGTGGTGCTTAAAATAGTTATTAAATACCTCATTAATTCACCATAAACTTCAGCCTACATCCTACATCTATGATACCTGGATGCCAATCATTTCGGTACCGAGAATAAGAACAAGAACACAATATACCACATACCTTAAGTGTGCTTAGCATGGGTAGGTTTGAATAGATTACTTAGTTGGAACTTGAAACTGCAGAGAATTAGTTCAAAATGAGGTAGTGATTTCTTTAAATCAAGTAAATGATTAATGAAATACAGTATCTTAAAAATGCACAGTGGCTATTAACTTCTGACAGGCCTGCTACCTAAGCTAAGCATTTCTTTAGTACAAATGGAAATTTGGGTCTCTTCTAAAGTTTATAGTTACTCTTTTTGTCTAAATATCAATTAAGGGAGAAGCAGAATCTGAACTTTTCTCCACCTGCAACACTAAGATTCTTTCATGTCAATAAGCCACTACATGAGTTAACATAAAACTTGGCAACATTTAACACATTCTGGTCAAACTTAGATCTGACTTGAGGAAAAATAAATTAATCCAAATACAGCTAAGTCTAATAGCTGCTCCAATAGATCAAATTTGTAAGGCTACAAGTCATGCTGGGCTAGACTTGAATGAGTGAAGTCTGAACTCAAACTAGACTCCAGAACCTCAACCCAATCTCAGCACAAGCCAAATTGTAGTCCCAATCCTTCAACCTGAGCTCAGCACATTATTTTTTAGATGAAGAGTTCAGCACATTATTTGTTTATCAATCTACGATCTCGTAGTTGGAATCAAAATTCTAACTAGTTAAATTTCTAACCTAAAAGCCTAAGTTATATTAGTTAGAGGACGATGTGGGATGAGGGAAGACCCACATTCTCCCTCACGTCACAATCCTAACACGAAAAATAATGGATCTGTCATGTGGATGACAAAACGATGACGCTCATGAATAGAATGGACCCCAAAAACGAAAACAACAACTACGGGCTCTAATACTAGGTTAGTTAAGCTATTAGGTGGAGGGGCCGAAAAAAATAGATGAAACCATCTGAAACTCAATATTTAGACAATGTGGGATATGAGACTTCCCAACACCTACTAACTAAGCCATTTTAGCTTCGATTGTAAAATATATTGTGCAATATATAACATAATCAAATATACAAACTACAAAGATATTGGTCAACTTTCGAGTTAAGTTGATCTTTTCAGTTTTGAAATACAGCTAAAATCTTTAACTAACAATGTATGTTCTTATTTTCATTTTTATGGTCTCAGTACCAGTTTCACAAAGAATCAAAAGGCCTAACATGTCTCAAACCCAATTTCATGATCCAATCATGTTTTTAGCATTAACCTGAAGACACATACTCAAAAGGTGGTAGAAAACAATGGCAGCTCACTCTTAAATAAGGCTACTAAGACTTTGCAACAAATGTTATTTAATCCATCTCTCAATTCTCAAACACTAACATGTGGCTCTTCAAAAAACTCCCACCAAAGTTTACAACCAATGTTATTTAGTCTTTCACTCAATTCTCCAATACTAGCATGTTCGAGCAAAACTGTAATGAGACCACAAAAGCTCATGTTAACTCCATGTATTCCACATTGCTTATAAAATAGCTGGGATAAAGCTTTTTGAATTCAGTAGAGCCAATATTAGGATCCAATTTGCTCATAAATTCTTCATCTCATGCAATGCAACAGAGAAGGATGTAAATGAGGATGAACCACGTAATTCATTGAGTTTATTACATTTTGTTCTTCTTTGCTAATTCCTCCATGTTAGACTTTGCTTGCCGGTTATTCTATGCTTTTGTGGTCCAAAAAAGTAGTATCAGATTTTAGGGAAAATTTCACAACAGATGTTGTACGTTAGATCTTTGTCCGCTTTCCATTTGGTGCATTACTTTGCATTGTGACTAATGCAATTTTAAAAACAACCACTTCAAAATTGTTTTATGTGCTAAGAGTGACTAAAAGTTTTAGACAGGTCAAAGCCTACAGTTCTATGCCAAATCACAAAATGTGACAAAAGGAAGCACATGCTCACTTCAATTAATTTATGGCCATATTGCAAAGCCATGTGACTTGTAGTGATGGGGTGGCTTCCAAAGTTGATGCATAGTCAGGAATAAATAAACATAGTATACTCTCAAAAAATATAAGTCAATATACAACTTACACCTATTAAAGAAGATTATCAAACAATAAAACCCATGAGATTAAAATATTGACTTTCAATCATTGTCTTAATTCTCACCGGAATTCTATCTGGATATTTATCCCTAATTCTCCCAGCCTCAGCACGCCTCTTCTCTGCAGATAAAAGGCATCCATTAACTCATACACATAGTGGAGTATAACACAGATATGAATATCCAAAACATGAACACCAATGCATACCAAATTCATGCTCTTGCTTGAAGTAGCTTTTAGCCATTTTTTGTAGATGAAAAACTGCAAACAATAAGAAAATCTTCAATGGCATCCTAGTTCCAGTAATTAATGATCATAATAACAATTAATTAATCAATTAGTAAGAAAAAGAGAATAAATAAAATAAAATAAAATAAACATTAAAAAAAAAACATAAACCCGAACAAAAATAAGAGAATTCATAGATAATCCCTAATTTTTATGATCAGGCATATCAAAGAGAAAAATTAAATTAGTTAATAAATTAACAAGAGCCCTGGTTGGTTGCTGAGAAAATAAGTAGCAAGAAACGAAAAAAAAAAAGAAAAAAATTGAATCTTTAGATTTTCTTCATTGTTTGAGACGCGAGAAAACAAGAGGCTCTACTCAGCTGAACATAATACAACTAAACAATTTCTTTTTAATTTATTTTCCTCCCTTTTCTCAGCAACCAAACGGAGCAAAAAGATATAAGAGGAAACAAGGAACTTACAGAGAGATTGAATTAGAGAGAGGAGAAATCGAAAACCCTAAAGAAACGGTCTGGTGAGTTGTAGTGATGATTATTAAAAAGACGATGGTTGAAGATGGTGCATAGAATGAGGACACGCCACTGTTTAATAATGATTTGGATCTTTCTCTCCGGTGACCTTCGGTAAAGTTGGTTTGGTGACTAATGCAAGATAGCCACGTCAATACAAAAAAAATAAAGGAAAAATAATTTTAGGCTAGTTAAGTGATGTGAGCAATGTCTTGATCCTTGTAGAGATGTAGTAAGAGTTGGCTTGAATGCTGACTTTAATTAACTATATTTAATACCATGCTCCATCTTTCCCTCCCTCCTTCACACACACGTGAATGTCTTTGTGCAAATATCCTCTCTCTTATCAACAAATGATGACTACGACGATATGTCAAGTGTGCAGCCCTCTTCCGCCCTCTTCCGCAGTGTAAATAGACCGAGAGAGAAAAAGATTGTTGTTGAAGATGTTTTTATTCTATAATCTTCCAAAAAATGTGTCCAATCAACTGTCTAAAAAGGGTGTAGTGCTATTCATCCTCTCTTTTTTCCCAATAATGTTGTCGTAGCTACATCAATAAATGTTTTTTAAATGCATGATACAACATTAATGAAAGAAAATAGGCAAATTTTTAGGGATAAATAGTATTTCCTTACAATAAAAAAAATAGTATTTTCCTTTAAAATTTAATGTCCTATTACCAATGTTAACACTTGTAGTAAAATGAATGGTTCTCATGTTTTTTTTTTTTTTTTTTTTTTTTTGGCCAAACGATGGTATCTCAAGCTATTAGGTTTAGACTAATCTCCAGTGATTTATAAACCACTCGCAAGCCCATACATCCAATAATGTAGAGGTAGAGACTCGAACTCAAGACATCTGATTCTTGAGCCATGGATAGTCCTTTGCTATTTGTGCTACCCTCCTTGGATGTTCTCATATTGAATTTGATAACTCAAAGACAGAAAAAATTAAGCAACTAACCTTATAGGAAATAGAATTCTCACTCTCTATTATAATTAACCATTAGTCAATTTTCTCCTAAGGTTTAATCGATGTAAAGTGAATAATGGCCTTGTCTTGAATGATTAGTTGGGACTAGGGACTCAAGGCGTGAATACCTCTTTTGGTTAGAAGAAAATGAGGAAGGGTTGAGTCTAATATGATAATGCAATAAGATAAGAGAATACATAGTTACAATAATGATATGGCAGGATTTGGTTGGTCACTTGACCAAACTTTACTGCCGCTCATTAGAGGGGAGTATAGCAATAATTGTTGTTATTCATGTAGCAATTATCAATGATGACAACAGCCACCTGGTTCCTTTTCCTTGTTAGAGCATCTCCAATGGTGAGTTATATGGTGTGCTATTACTATATTATAGCATTTAGCACAAGTTAGGATACTCCAATGGTGAGCTAAATGCATGTGTTAAATATAGCAATACCTCACCCTTGTGCTATATTTGGCACAAGGGTGACCTATTGCTATATTTGCCATGTAAGTTTTTCCTCCCTTTCTCAACAACCAAACACACCAGCAACTTCTTTTCTTCCATTTTTCTTTCAAAATTTTCTCAGTAACCAAACAGCCCATAAATAAATACAATATTTTCAAAAATAATATTGAAATCTTATATATAAAATAAATAAATAAAAACAGAAGACATACCCTTTTTTTTAACTCATTCATCCCACTCAAGCAAAATTGCATTTGATCCATGATATACCTCATTCACTATCTTACGAGACCTTAAATCTGTAGAAAGAGTTGAACTTATGGCAAAAAATAGCACATTACGTTTATTTGCATCATTGGAGCACATTATGCTAAATTATAGCATTTGGTACTATAGTATGTGCTAAAATAGCAATAGTACATCTTATTTAGCTCATATGGCTGGAGATGCTCTTGCTGGGGCTGTCACCTTCCCACGCTTACCTAGTTGCACCTCTAATCAATTTAGCCTTTTTTGACGATTCATCCCCTTACAAGCGTGAGGACCTCAAGGCCTACCATGTTTTACAGATGAGAAAGTGTAGGGTGCGAATAAATATTTTGATTAAACTTGCGAAAATAATTCAAATGACAAAAAATTGCGATTCAGAAATCATAAATCCTGAGTTTGAGTTTCTATTTCCTCACTATTAGATGCACGGACTTGTAGGTGCTTTCCTACAAAGCTTATAAAGATGAAAAGTTGGTAGACATTGATTCTTTCATTTAAATGCAAAGAATATAGAGAAAAAGACAGAAAATTAGACAATTACTTTTGATGTGGTGATTTTTGACATCTATAGAACAAGCCACGTAAATTCAAATCTACCTGGTGTAAAAAAAAATTGCTAATGGATGACTTATGGGGAAGTGGAGTGAGTCTTCCATGTAACTGTGACGCAGCCACATGGTGTGGGATTGCTATAGCACGATTATCTTACTTTGCTCTACTCAATTAGCTTGTGATAGTATATCAATCATACCACAGTTACATATAAGTTTTCCTCATGAGGTAAGAAAAGTAACTATAAAATAAAACGCACTATAAAATAAACGCACAATCACTGGTAAAAGAAGCAAGGTATGGGGGCTTGGGTGTTAGGCTATGTGTGGAACCCGTCCAACATAGTTTTTTTTCCTTCAGATGCACGTACGTGCATGTGTAATGCTCGTACGAGCATGGGTAATGCACGTACGATCATGTGCGACGGATATGTTTTATTTAACCCGGAAATATAAGGGTTTTATCACATTCTGATGTTAAGGTTGAGAGCCGTCTTTGAGAGCACTGTGTCTGGGAGTGTCTGAGTGTGAGACCTCTTTGTATTGTTCTTCAAAACATAGTGATATCGCTGCAACTCCGTGGACGTAGCCTGAATTGGGTGAACCACGTAAATCTGTGTGTTGTTTATTTGCCTTTGATTTATTTCCGTTTTTTTTTTCTTCTCTATATTCGCATCTCAAGATCCGTAGGAATAGGGTAGTTTAACCCCAACAACTGGTATCAGAGATTTTGGTTTTGAGTGGGAACGATGGCCGGAGAAGAAGGAAAGGCGACAGGAATCGAGAAATTCGATGGCACAGATTTTGGGTATTGGAGGATGCAAATCGAGGATTATCTCTATGGGAAGAAATTACATCTGCCTCTGTTAGGGGCGAAGCCAGACAGTTTAAAAGAAGAGGAATGGAATCTTCTTGATAGACAGGTACTGGGAGTTATTCGATTAACTCTGTCAAGGTTAGTTGCGCACAACGTTGTGAAGGAGAAGACCACCAAGGGTCTGATGGCGGCTCTGTCTAGTATGTATGAGAAACCATCGGCTAACAACAAGGTGCATCTGATGAAAAAGTTGTTTAATTTGAAGATGGCGGAAGGTACCCCTGTTGCGCAGCATCTGAATGAGTTCAATACAATTGTTAATCAATTGTCCTCTGTCAAGATTGATTTTGATGATGAAATCCGTGCTTTGATTGTTTTGGCTTCTTTGCCAAACAGTTGGGAAGCCATGAGAATGGCGGTGAGTAATTCTGCAGGGAAGAATAAACTCAAATATGAAGATATTCGAGATTTGATTTTAAGCGAGGAGGTTCGCAGGAGAGATGCGGGTGAAACCTCGGGTTCTGGTTTCGCCTTAAATCTCGAGACAAGAGGTAGAGCACAGGATAGAAATTCCAATCGGAATAGATCAAAATCTAGAAGAGGAGGTAGAAGTAAATCCAGATCTGGACGACAACCAGAATGCTGGAATTGTGGCAAGACTGGCCACTTTAAGAAAAATTGTAGAGAACCGCAGAAGAAAAGGAATGAGAATGATGCTGCAAATGCTGTGACAGATGAACTACAGGATGCCCTACTACTTTATGTTAACAGTCCCATTGACTCTTGGGTCTTGGACTCAGGAGCTTCTTTCCATACTACCGCACACCGAGAAATCATGGAGCACTATGTGACAGGTGATTTTGGGAAGGTGTATTTGGCTGATGGAGAAGCCTTGGACATTGTGGGTATGGGAAATGTTCGCATTAAATTGCCGAATGGGTCTGTGTGGTTGATACAGAAAGTGCGACATGTCCCTAAGTTGATGAGGAATTTGATTTCTGTAGGACAGCTTGATGCTGAAGGTCACACGGTGACATTTGGTGGTGATACTTGGAAGATCACAAAGGGAGCCATGGTAGTGGCTCGTGGAACAAAAACAGGTACTTTGTACATGACCTCAAGTGTGAGAGATACTATTGCAATGGTTGATGCAAAAGTTGATACAAACCTATGGCACTGCAGGCTTGGTCACATGAGCGAAAAAGGGATGAAAGTGATGTTGTCTAAAGGGAAACTACCAGAGTTGAAATCCCTTGACTTTGATTTGTGTGAGAGCTGCATTCTTGGGAAACAAAGAAGGGTCAGTTTCTTGAAAGGAGGCAGAACTCCAAAGGCTGAAAAATTGGAGTTGGTACACACAGATTTGTGGGGAGCTTCTCCAGTTGCATCTCTTAGAGGTTCGCGGTATTATATCACATTTATTGATGACTCAAGCAGGAAGGTATGGGTTTATTTTCTGAAAAATAAATCTGAGGTATTTGAGACCTTTAAGAAATGGAAGGCCATGGTTGAGATTGAAACAGGTTTGAAGGTAATGCTTAAGGTCTGATAATGGTGGAGAGTACATAGATAGGGGGTTTAGAGAATTTTGTGCTGCTAATGGGATTAGGATGGAAAAGACTATTCCCGGGACACCACAGCAGAATGGCGTGGCTGAGCGCATGAACAGGACCCTCAATGAGCGTGCTAGAAGTATGAGGTTGCATGCTGGGTTGCCAGAAAATTTTTGGGCCGATGCAGTCAGCACAGCGGCTTACTTGATAAATCGAGGACCATCAGTTCCTTTGGATTGCAGGATACCTGAAGAGGTATGGAGTGGAAAGGAGGTAAACCTTTCTTACTTGAAAGTTTTTGGCTGTTTATCTTATGTTCATATTGACTCTAATGCTCGCAGTAAACTAGATGCTAAGTCCAGAAAATGTTTCTTTATTGGCTATGGTGATGAGGCTTTTGGTTATCGGTTCTGAGATAATCAAAATCGAAAAATCATCAGGAGTAGAAATGTGATTTTCAATGAACAGGTTATGTACAAGGACAGGTCAAGTGGAGAATCTGTTGTTGCAGGGCCAGAACCAAAGAAGTCTGAGTTTGTTGACTTAGATGAATTTTCTGAGAGCACAGTACAGAGTAGGAGTCAGGAAAATAATGAGAATGTAGACCCACAGGTAGAACAGTGTACACCCACAGAGGCTGTCCGAAGGTCTTCTAGGAACATTAGACCTCCACAGCGTTTCTCACCATCCCTGTTCTACATTTTGCTGACTGATAGTGGTGAGCCAGAGAGTTATGACGAAGCTTTGCAGGTTGAAAATTCTAGTAAGTGGGAGTTAGCCATGAAGGATGAGATGGAGTCACTGATGACGAATCAAACATGGGAACTAACTGAATTACCAGAAGGGAAGAAGGCTTTACATAACAAATGGGTGTACAGGATAAAGGAAGAGCATAATGGTAGCCAGCGCTACAAAGCTAGATTGGTTGTGAAAAGGTTTCAGCAGAAGGAGGGTGTTGATTACACAGATATTTTCTCTCCAGTTGTGAAGCTAACAACAATCAGGCTGGTACTGGGAATTGTGGCTGCAGAGAATCTTCATCTTGAGCAGTTAGATGTGAAGACAGCATTCCTTCATGGTGATTTGGAGGAGGATATTTATATGCATCAGCCACAGGGATTCGCAGTGCAAGGAAAGGAGAATCAAGTTTGCAAACTGAGAAAGAGCTTGTATGGGTTGAAACAAGCGCCAAGACAATGGTACAAGAAGTTTGACAGCTTCATGTGTAGCACTGGGTTCACAAGGTGCCAGGCAGACCATTGTTGCTATGTTAAGAGTTTTGACGATTCTTATATCCTATTACTGTTGTATGTGGATGATATGCTTGTTGCGGGGTCTAATATTGAGGAGATTAATAATCTCAAGAAACAGTTGTCAAAACAATTTGCAATGAAGGATTTGGGTGCTGCAAAACAAATCCTTGGTATGAGAATCATCAGAAACAGGGTCAGTGGGACACTGAAGCTTTCACAAACAGAGTATGTGAAGAAGGTTCTTAGTCGATTTAGCATGGATAGTGCTAAACCAGTGAGCACACCTTTGGCTAGTCATTTTAGACTATCTAAGGATCAGTCACCAAAGACAGAGCAAGAGCAGGCCTACATGAGTAGGGTTCCCTATGCCTCAGCTATTGGAAGTCTTATATATGCTATGGTCTGCACAAGACCGGACATTGCACATGCAGTGGGAGTAGTTAGTAGGTACATGAGTAATCCGGGAAAACAGCATTGGGAGGCAGTCAAATGGATCCTAAGGTATTTGAAAGGCACTTCAGATACAACTCTGTGCTTCACAAGAGCAGGTTTAAAACTGCATGGTTTTGTGGATGCTGACTTAGCTAGTGATGTTGATAGCAGAAAGAGTACTACAGGAATTGTGTATACTCTTGGTGGTACAGCTGTGAGTTGGGCTTCTAAGTTGCAGAAGATTGTTGCTCTCTCTACTACAGAAGCTGAATATGTAGCCATAACTGAAGCTGGAAAGGAGATGATTTAGTTACAGGGTCTCTTGGATGAACTGGGTAAGAAGAATGAGAGGGGTACTCTACACAGTGATAGTCAGAGTGCTATTTTTCTTGCTAAGAATCCGGCGTTTCATTCTAGGACGAAACATATACAGTTGAGATACCACTTTATTCGTTCTCTTCTTGACAGTAGACAGTTGGTACTGGAGAAGATTCGTGGAACTGAAAATCCAGCAGATATGTTGACTAAGGGTGTCACTATTGAGAAACTGAAGCTGTGCTCAACTTCGGTTGGTCTTCGAGCTTGAGGACAGGAGGATGAGTTGCTGCAATAGTTACTTTGTTTAAAGGCATGTGGTGTTTGGTGTTGGTGATTGGACTAGTCTCCAAGTGGGAGATTGTTAGGCTATGTGTGGAGCCCGTCCAACATAGTTTTTTTTCCTTCAGATGCACGTACGTGCATGTGTAATGCTCGTACGAGCATGGGTAATGCACGTACGATCATGTGCGACGGATATGTTTTAGTTAACCCGGAAATATAAGGGTTTTATCACATTCTGATGTTAAGGTTGAGAGCCGTCTTTGAGAGCACTGTGTCTGGGAGTGTCTGAGTGTGAGACCTCTTTGTATTGTTCTTCAAAACATAGTGATATCGCTGCAACTCCGTGGACGTAGCCTGAATTAGGTGAACCACGTAAATCTGTGTGTTGTTTATTTGCCTTTGATTTATTTCCGTTTTTTTTTCTTCTCTATATTCGCATCTCAAGATCCGTAGGAATAGGGTAGTTTAACCCCAACATTGGGGACTCAAAAAAACACTTTAAAAAATATTTTCACGTTCACCGGGCACGCAGCACATGAAAAGGGGAGCTCTCTACTTTTGAAAAAGAAGAGAGGAGCTCTCTACTTCAAAAAATCTAAACCAAAACCATCAACATTGCCTACTCTTAAATCTTAATTGCTTCTTATTTGATGGAAATGCATGTAAATCTGTAACAATAACAATACCAATGTCTCAACAGTTAACAATTGTAGACACCGAAATCTTATCTTGTAAATCGTGACTAATTAAGTCGCTAAGCTAACAAGGGAAAGACTGAAAGAACACAATTGGATGAAGCACGAAAGAAACTACATCTCAGCATCCCTTGCCTACTCCCAGACACCACATTATAAAATACATATACTATGGATTGACAACGAAGCATATACATTAACAAAGAAGGGGAGGGGGGAAGGGGGGGGGGGGGGGGGGAACCTACTTATTTTTTTCTAAAAAAAAGGGAAAATGAGTATTTGATGCATGTCAGGAAAAAGGAGAAAAAAAAAATGGACAACCTTAATTAATTCCTCACATCAGTCCTCAAATTCATGCCCGTGATTCAAAAGGTAGTTGGCAGCCAGCTCCTCATTCTTGTTGCAGGCAAAGAAAACCTCCAATACGATTGCTCTGTCAAAGCCATTTGCTTCAAGCTGTTTAAAAAAAAGAAGGGCTATTGTCATCTATTATCCGGTTTCTTCAAGCCTGAACAAGTAACAAGAGGGAACAGGATTAAGAGCAAGGCAACTATGAGGAGGGTACATTGCCACATTGCCATGTTCTCCCCACTATTTCAGGAGATCTTGCAAAAATTTTGGCTAGAGGACTCTTCAAGGGTCCCATACAAAAATTTTCATCATAAAAATGCATGTGATGGATCAAAGTTTCAAATTCTCTCTTAGCTAACAGTGTTGGACCAGAATTCTCTGTACTTTAACAAACACATTTGAGCCTGTTTTAACATATTTCTAACTTAATTTATATACCAATAGGACTGCGTCCACATGGTAAATTCGATGGCAAGGTAATCACACAAGATCAACTTATGCCAGAGACTCCATTTGCAGCTTTAAGGAACAAGAACTGTGGCTGGCACAAGGCCCCCACCCTACGCTTTAACCATTGCCCAGCAATTATGTTTAATCAAGGCTTCTTAATTATGGTGGAGCCAAACCCATCAGATCACCACTGGTGGTGATTATCATCACACAGTTGACTAATTCACAAGAAAACTAAGACTGAAAAGAAAGTGAATCGCAGGTAAATAAATTCACAGACTAAATGACGTGTACAAGACAACCATATATGCACATGCATTATCCATAGCTAGAATAAGGATATGGAAAAGGCAGAACTTACACGCTCTATGGCTTCACGCTCCTCTGGTGTGACAGTAATCTGCTGCCCAAGTATGTTCCTGTAAAACAGTATTCCCAAATCAGATCATAAACATCCATTTATAGCTCAAAATTCCACAACCTTCAATAGAATATATCTCACCCTTCTCCCCCTTCAATAGGCTCAAAAATCAGGCGAAGGAAGTCGTCCAGATGCTCCTGAATAAGCCTTATTAGGTGAGGATTTTGTCTCCCCAGCTCCTGAAGCATAGGCTGTGAATGAAAAGAGAATGAAAGAGGCCCTTATGGAAAAAGATCGAGAAAGAACAATACAATATCAATTAGGGAAAAAGAACCTGCAAGATCCGACGATCAGCCTGCACCATAGCTCGCAAGTCTTGGAACTGAAACAGATATATCCAACATTAAGTTTTCATAACATGAACAAGTGCGCGCGCACGCGCGTGCGCGTGTTTGTGTCTCTGTGACAGAGAGAGAGAGACCTGTTGACTGTGGCGTAGATAATCAAGGGTGCCTGCACCGGCAGCATTTGAAATCATGTTTTGAAGGCCCTGTTTCCATAAAATTTAATTCCATCACCTAAAGGATCTCTTACGAAGGGGAATAACAATGACCATACAGTAATTACCTACGGAAAGAGGTCTAAAGGATTTGCATTTGATATTTTTTTTCAATAGTTGAACAGTATGCATTTTAAACTGTCCAATAACGGACAATTCAAGAATTGATACGTGTCAGGGTGCCAACTACCAATATCAACACACAAGCTTCTATTGGGAAACTCCTCGTATAATAAAGACACGAAAGCATTTACCCAACACCAATCAAGTGTTGAAAAATAGGTGGGTAGCACCATGTGCAACTATATCATTCTTGAATCAGAATTCTAGGTTATAAATATGCATATCAATGTCACATATACAAATAGAATTTAGTTTTAACGCAACTAATGAATATTGTATCTAAAATCAAAGGACAATACCAGGGTTTTTGACTATGGAATTTCGCCAACACAAACACAAGTCCTAATGACTATTACAATCACTAACTTTAACCTATCTAAATAAAAATAAAAATATGATACTCCTGAACTTTTGAGGAGTATCACATTTTTGACAAAAATTAGTTTTACCATAATGTAATACCAAACAGCACTCATCATGCCCCACAACATGTTCTATTATGCATTGAACATAGAAAGCCTTATATGAAGTAAGGACACGCCATCCGAAGATCACCTGGTTTGTTTTGGATGGACCATAAGATTTGTGCCACTCATACTGGACAATACACATCTTGATTATTACTCACCTAGGCACCTTGAGGATAGCAAAGAGTTCCAAATTTTTTTATCAGAAATAGGTTGGTCTCACCTGAGGCGTCATATACTCATATGTCTAAAATCACTTATATCACACACATGGCATCCTAACATCCTTTACGAACTTGCAATCAATCTCCATGACATAAAAGCAATTTTTGTCATATGATCTTACTGCTAAGTGTCCTGCATTCCGACCCACGGTGAGGAGTGCCTACCACAAAAGTCAGGGCAATTTATGGAACACAATTTCATAAAATTTCGGCTGGGAGAAATCGGTTCTAATTTCTAAATTTGAGTTCTAATCACCCATTTAGTTTTCATATTCTCTCTAAAAGGGTGAGCAGCACAAAAAAATCAAAATAAAAAAATGTAACAATCACCGAGTCGGTGACAAATATTTCCTTATAAATCTTCAAGATACACCAGGAAAAGAGTCTAATATTATTATACTACAAATTCTAAGGTTCCCCAAATGATTGGGACAAGGCCATAGTTGAGCTATGCTGAATATCTAAATCTCTGTTGTTAATTAATTATATCTTCAGAAACTAGATAGGTTAACAACCGTAACTGAGGGAATTGACTACTTAAATTCCATTGCATTTTGGAAGGCAATTTACAACTATCTGAAGCAAAAGCTGGCAGCATGGAGGGCCCAACATCAATAAACCATAGTATTTTACCAGTACCAGTCACCAAATATTGTCTCAACTATTCAGGGTCAGCAGTCAAGAACACTTCATTATCTGGGGTGTCCCAAATAACATCAGTAACACTATACTGAAATGCACATCTGTACACCACGCAAGGAGTTTTAAATATTTCGGCCATATGTAACAATTAATTTTAGCTTTGTTCATTTAATGATGAAAAAATATTACTTGATAGATGTTAGCCTGTTGGATTAGTGTGAATAAAAATATTTAATCTAAACACATATAAGAAGACACAGATATAGAAAGCGTGCTTAAGGATTCTTAATAGAATGTTTGAGGAGGATCACATTTCGACATGTTCGAACACAATAGAAGGTTTAAATTCGGTACTATCCAAGAGTAAAAATCCCCACATATAATGTTCATCAAAAAAATAAAAAATAAAAATCCTCACACATGATGTTAAAAATAAAAATAAAAATCCCTACACATGATGTCATAACTTTTCACCATCTCATGAGCCTGAATTTTGAAACTAACTACAAGAATACAAGTCTTTCATGACAATAAATCTCAGCTGGAGGATAAGAACCACCACGCCTACCAATTTCATCATAAAAATGCATGTGATGGATAAAGTTTCATATTCTCTCTTGACTAACAGTGCTAAACTAAAATTCTCTGTCAACTTTGACTAACACATTCGAGCCCATTTTAACAATATTTCTAACTTAATTTATATACCAGTAGGACTGCATCCACGTGGTAAATTTGATGGCATGGTAATCACTCAAGATCAACTTATGCCATAAGAGACTCCATTTGCAGCTTTAAGGAACTAGTACTGTGGTTGGCACCAGGCCCCCACCCTACGCTTTAACCATTGCCTAGCAGTTATGTTTGATCAAGGCTTCTTATGGTGGGGCCAAACCCATCAGATCACCACAGGTGGTGATTATCATCACGCAGTTGACTAATTCACAAGACAACCGAGACTGAGAAGAATGTGAATCACAGGTAAATAAATTCACAGACTAAATGACATGTACAAGACAGCCATATATGCACATTATCCAAAGCTAGAATAAAGATATGGAAAAAACAGAACTTACACGCTCTATGGTTTCACGCTCCTCTGGTGTGACAGTAATCTGCTGCCCAAGTATGTTCCTGTAAAACAGTATTCCCAAATCAAATCCTAAACATCCATTTATAGCTCAAAATTTCACAACCTTCAATAGAATATATCTCACCCCTCTCCCCCTTCAATAGGCTCAAAAATCAGGCGAAGGAAGTCGTCCAGATGCTCCTGAATAAGCCTTATTAGGTGAGGATTTTGTCTCCCCAGCTCTTGAAGCATAGGCTGTGAATGAAAAGAGAATGAAAGAGGCCCTTATGGAAAAAGATCGAGAAGAACAATACAATATCAATTAGGGAAAAAGAACCTGCAAGATCCGACGATCAGCCTGCACCATAGCTCGCAAGTCTTGGAACTAAAACAGATATATCCAACATTAAGTTTTCATAACATGAACAAGCGTGCGCGCGCGCGCATGTGTATGTGTCTCTGTGTGTGTGAGAGAGAGAGAGAGAGAGAGAGAGACCTGTTGACCGTAGCGTAGATAATCAAGGGTGCCTGCACCGGCAGCATTTGAAATCATGTTTTGAAGGCCCTGTTTCCATAAAATTTAATTCCATCACCTAAAGGATCTCCTACGAAGGGGAATAACAATGACCATACAGTAATTACCTACGGAAAGTGGTCTAAAGGATTTGCATTTGATATTTTTTTCAATAGTTGAACAGTATGCACTCTTAAACCGTCCAAACAGACAATTCAAGAATTGATGTGTTAGGGTGCCAACTACCAATATCAACACACAAGCTTCTGTTAGGAAACTCGTCGTATAATAAAGACACGAAAGCATTTACCTAACGCCAACCAAGTGTTGAAAAATAGGTGGGTAGAACTATGTGCCACTGTATCATTTTTGAACGGGAATTCTAGGTGATAAATATGCACAGCAATGTTACATATACAAATAGAATTTAGTTTTAACACAGCTAATGAATATCGTATCTAAAATCAAAGGACAATATCAGGGTTTTTGACTACGAAATTTCGCCATTACAATCACTAACTTTAACCTATCTAAATAAAAATAAAAATATGATACTCCTAATGTGACACTCCTGAACTTTTGAGGAGTATCACATTTCTGACAAAAATTAGTTTTACCATAATGTAATACCAAACAACACTCATCATGCCCCACAACATGCTCTATCATGCATTGAACACAGAAAGAGTTATATGAAGTAAGGACACGCCGTCCGAAGACCTCCTGGTTGTGTTTTTGATGGACCATAAGATTTGTGCCACTCATACTTAACGATACGCATCTTGATTATGACTCACCTAGGCACCTTGAGGATAGCAAGGAGTTCCAAATTTTTTATCAGAAACAGGTTGGTCTCACCTGAGGTGTCATATACTCATATGTCTAAAATCACTTATACCACACACATGGCATCCTAACGTCCTTTACGAACTTGCAAACAATCTCCATGACTTAAAAGCAATTTCTGTCAAATAATGTTACTGCCAAGTGTCCTGCATTCCGACCCACGGAGAGGAGTGCCTACCACAAAAGTCAATGCAATTTATGGAACACAATTTCATAAAATTTGGGCTAGGAGAAATGGGTTCTAATTTCTAAATTTGAGTTTGTTAGCCTCAAGGTTTCATTCCATAAATATATTATGATTTTGATGATAACAAAGCATTGATGATTCTTCGCTAATATTTATCATTTAAGTTGATCATTCTAAGTTAGGTTTTTCATTTAATAATGAAAAAATATTACTTGATAGACGTTATTCTGTTGGATTAGTGTGAATAAAAATATTTAATCTAAACACATATAAGAATACACAGAGGCAGAAAGCGTGCTCAGGGATTCTTAATAGAAGGGTTGAGGAGTATCACATTTCCACAAATTCGAACACAATAGAAGGTTTAAATTGGGTACTATCCAAGAGTAAAAATCCCCACATATAATGTTCATCAAAAAAATAAAAATAAAAATCCTCATAGTTGATGTTAAAAATAAAAATAAAAATTCCCACACATGATGTCATAACTTTTCACCATCTCATGAGGCTGAATTTTTAAACTAACTACAAGAATACAAGTCTTTCATGACAATAAATCTCAGCTGCAGGATAAGAACCACCACCACCTACCAATTTCCAATTTCATCATAAAAATGCATGTGATGGATCAAAGTTTCATATTCTCTCTTGCCTAACAGTGTTGGACCAGAATTCTGTCAACTTTAGCCAACACATTCGAGCCCATTTTAACAATATTTCTAACTTAATTTATATGCTAGTAGGATTGCGCCCACATAGTAAATTCGATGGCATGGTAATCACTGAAGATTAACTTTTGCCATAAGAGACTCCATTTGCAGCTTTAAGGAACTAGAACTATGGCTGGCACAAGGCCCCCACTCTACGCTTTAACCATTGCCTAGCAGTTATATTTGATCAAGGCTTCTTATGGTGGAGCCGAACCCATCAGATCACCACAAGTAGTGAATATCATCACACAGTTGACTAATTCACAAGAAAACCAAGACTGAGAAGAATCTGAATCACAGGAAAGTAAATTCACAGACTAAATGACATGTACATGACAACCATATATGCACATTATCCACAGCTAGATTAAAGATATGGAAAAGGCAGAACTTACATGCTCTATGGCTTCACGCTCCTCTGGTGTGATAGTAATCTGCTGCGACATCGCCGAGGCAAGCTGCCCAAGTATGTTCCTGTAAAACAATATTCCCAAATCAGATCATAAACATCCATTTATAGTTCAAAATTCTACATCCGTCAATAGAATATATCTCACCCCTCTCCACCTTCAATAGGCTCATAAATCAGGCGAGGGAAGTCAGCCTGATTCTCTTGAATAAGCCTCATTAGGTGAGGATTTTGCCTCCCCAGCTCCTGAAGCATAGGTTGTAAATGAAAGGAGAATGAAAGAGGCCCTTATTGAAAAAGAGAAGAACAATACATTGTCAATCAGGGAAAAAGAACCTGCAAGACCTAAGGATAAGCCTGCACCATAGCTCGCAAGGCTTGGAACCGATTCAGGTATATCCAACATGAAGTTTTCATAACATGAACAAGTGTGTGCGTGTGTGCGTGGGTGTGTCTCTGTGACAGAGAGAGAGAGAGAGAGACCTGTTGACTGTCGCATAGAAAATCAAGGGTGCTTGCACAAGCAGCATTTGAATTCATGTTTTGAAGGCACTGTTTCCATAAAATTTAATTCCATCACCTAAAAGATCTCTTACAAAGGGGAATAACAATGACCATAGAGTAATTACCTACGGAAAGAGGTCTAAAGGATTTGCATTTGATATTTTTTTCAATAGTTGAACAGTATGCACTCTTAAATTGATACGTTTCAGGGTGCCAATTACCAATATCAACATACAAGCTTCTGTTAGGAAACTCGTCGTATAATAAAGACACGAAAGCATTTACCTTATGCCAAACAAGTGTTGAAAAATAGGTGGGTAGCACCATGTGCCACTATATCATTCTTGAATGGGAATAAATATGCACAGCAATGTTACATATACAAATAGAATTTAGTTTTAACACAGCTAATGAATATTGTATCTAAAATCAAAGGACAATAACAGGGTTTTTGACTACGGAATTTCGCCAACAGTCACAAGTACTAATGACTATTACAATCACTAACTTTAACCTATCTAAATAAAAATAAAAATATGATACTCCTAATGTGATACTCCTGAACTTTTGAGGAGTATCACATTTCTGACAAAAATTAGTTTTACCATAATGTAATACCAAACAGCACTCATCATGCCCCACAACATGCTCTATTATGTATTGAACACAGAAAGACTTATATGAAGTAAGGACATGCCATCCGAAGACCACCTGGTTTGTTTTTGATGGACCATAAGATTTGTGCCACTCATACTTGACAATACACATCTTGACTCTGACTCACCTAGGCACCTTGAGGATAGCAGATAGTTCCAAATTTTTTATCAGAAACAGGTTGGTCTCACCTGAGGCGTCGTATACTCATATGTCTAAAATCACTTACACCACACACATGGCATCCTAACATCCTTTACGAACTTGCAATCAATCTCCATGACTTAAAAGCAATTTCTGTCAAATAATATTACTGCTAAGTGTCCTGCATTCCGACACACGGTGAGGAGTGCCTACCACAAAAGTGAATGCAATTTATGGAACACAATTCCATAAAATTTGGGTTGGGAGAAATGGGTTCTAATTTCTAAATTTGAGTTCTAATCACCCATTTAGTTTTCATGTTCTCTCTAAAAGGGTGAGCAGCACAAAAAAAATCAAAATAAAAAATGTAGCAATCACCAAGTCGGTGACAAATATTTCCTTATAAATCTTCAAGATACACCAGGAAAAGAGTCTAATATTATTATACTACAAATTCTGAGGTTACCCAAATGATTGGGACAAGACTTGAGTTGAGCTATGCTGAATATCTAATTCTCTATTGTTAGTTAATTATATATTCAGAAATTGGATAGGTCAACAACCATAACGAAGGGAACTGACCACTTAAATTTCATTGCTTTTTGGAAGGCAATTTACAACTATCTGAAGCAAAAGCCGGCAGCATGGAGGGCCCAACATCAATAAACCATAGTATTTTACCAGTACCAGTCACCAAATATTGTCTCAACTATTTAGGGTCAACAGTCAAGAATACTTCATTATCTGGGGTGTCCCAAATAACGTCCATAACACTCTACTGAAATGCACATATCTACACCACGCAAGGAGTCTCAAATATTTTGGCCTTATGTAACAACTAATTTTAGCCTTGTTGATTTAATGATGAAAAAATATTACTTGATATATAGACGTTAGCCCGTTAGATTAGTGTGAATAAAAATATTTAATCTAAACACATAAGAAAACACAGAGACAGAAAGCACACTTAAGGATTCTTAATAAAAGGTTTGAGGAGTATCACATTTCCACATATTCGAACACAATAGAAGGTTTAAATTGGCTACTATCCAAGAGTAAAAATACCCACATATAATGTTCATCAAAATAATAAAAATAAAAATCCTTACACATGATGTTAAAAATAAAAATAAAAATCCCCACCCGTGATGTCATAACTTTTCACCATCTCATGAGGCTGAATTTTTAAGCTAACTACAAGACTACAAGTCTTTCATGACAATAAATCTCGGCTGCAGCAGGATAAGAACCACCACCACCTACCATTTAGATGCATGAAAATGCTAAGCAACATATAAGCATATTTCATGATTACTTAGCAAAGAGTGGCGTTCCAATTGTGAAAAAAAACAGGGGAAATGCATATAATCGTTAACAACAAAAATAGTAATTTGGAAATAATCAATACCTAATGAGTCAAACCAGGCAAAGCTTTCACAACTTTCATGAACAAGACATTGATCTCAGCTTAAATCTTCATCAACTTAAAAACCAAAAACGCAAAAATGTATATGAAAGAACAAAATGTTTTGAGTGAGTTAATAAACCACGCAAAACAGAAGAACATCATCACCGATGTTAGCCCAGGTGAAAATTCCTAGAGGGGGGTGAATAGGGTTTTAAGGCTAATTATGGGAATTAATGCAACGTCAAAAACAATTATTGCTAAAAAATAGTATTTGCAATGTAATAAGCAAGATAAGCAATAAAGAGATAAAGGAAGAGAGATTGCAAATGATGGTTTAAAGAGGTTCGACCTTCCCACCTACGTCCTCGCCTCAAGAGCTTCGCTTGAAGATTTCTCAATCCACTATACCAGTCTACTTCACGGGTGTAGATCAAACCTTTACACAATCTCCTTCATGAGTGGAGATCAAACATTTCACCAATCTACTTCACGGGTGTAGATTAAACCTTTACACACAAGTGTTTTTCACCAACACTTGCTCAAAAGCTAGGGTTCACACAACCCTTTCAATACAACAGATTTAAAGTTGTTTTTGTGCTAAAGAAAACTCTCTCAAAGAGAAGATACACATAAATTACAGCACACTCAACTATAGATTGAATTTCAATAAATGCTCACAAAGGAATTAGGGCTTTCTAATCAATGATTTTGTTGAGGAATCCGCTTGAAGATTCCTTAATCCATTATACCAATCTACTTCATGGTGTAGATCAAACCTTTACACAATCTCTTTCATGGGTGGAGATCAAACCTTTCACCAATCTACTTCACGGGTATAGATTAGGACTTGATTCTACACGGGTTAGCACTATTTATGGCCATGTGCTGGTATCTTGATTCTCATGAGAGTTTCTAAGGGCCAGCCTAGTCCCTATAGCCGCGACCTCACGATGGCTCTCACTTAAGTAAATCCTCCAAAGGTATTGTAACTATACCCTGCAAGAATGTTCCTGCGTCAGGCTTATTCATAGTAAATTCTTCCTTATTGTCACATCAATAGCACTCTCATTATAGGGATGGGGAGGAGACGCTCTTTTCATAAAAGGTGCTAATAATGAGTCACACTCTGCAGATTATTTCTACCCATTGAACCTTCTTCTTCATGGGATCTCTAATCACAAAGGTTGGGTTACTTCCGTTGGTGACTCCCTGTGGGCATAAGCCCTATCCTCCTCGATGAATCTAGGACTGCATTCTTAGAAAGACCTTTGGTTTGGTCAGCTGATCAACAGCATTTTTCTCAAATTTAATAAAGTCAAGAGATACAACGTTTTTGTTAAGCATGTTTTTCACAGATTTTAACCGCATATGTATATGTCTGTTCATCTTTTTATTTGTGTGAGATTGATTCACTAAATCAATAGCAGCTTTACTATCACAATGTACAAATATAGCAGGCACACTATCACCAATTAAGAGAATTTCTAATAACAAATTTCTAATCCAATCTGCCTCAGTACAAGTAGTTTCTAGAGCTATTAACTCAGATTCCATAGTGCTTCTTGATATAATAGTTTGCTTCTTTAAACTCCATGAGATAGCTGCTCCTCCTAATGAGAATATATATCCTATTATAGATTTTACATCTACACTATCGGTTATTTAGTTGGCGTCACTATATCCTTCCACTACTCCTGAAAATCCTTTATAACACAATGAATAATCTAGAGTTCCTTTAAGATATTTAAATATACTTTCCAGAGCAATCCAATGCTCTTTATTAGGATTGTGTGTATATCTACTTAATCTTCCAATTGCATATGCTATATTAGGCCTAGTCTTATTTGCAATATATAACAAAGATCCTATCACTTGAGAATATTCTAATTGAGATACAGGTTTTCCAACATTTTTTGTTAAATATATATTAGGATCATATGGTGTAGACACTGGTTTAACATCAGAATATTTAAACCTTTTAATAATCTTCTTAATAGCATTAGATTGATCTAAAAATATTCCTTCCGAATTTCTAACTAATCTCATTCCCCAAATTATATGTGCTTCTCCCATGTCTTTCATATCAAAATTCTTGGATAAATAATCCTTAATATTCTTTACAATATCTAGACTCGTACCAAAGATCAAAATATCATCCACATATAAACAAAGTATAGCATGTTGGCCTTTATCTATCTTGTAATATACACATTTATCATATTCATTAATCTTAAATCTCTAATTTAAGATAACACTATCAAGCTTTTCATGCCACTATTTAGAAGCTTGTTTAAGTCCATACAAAGATTTCACTAACTTACATACCTTATGTGCTTGTCCTTTAACTATGAAACCCTCAGGTTGCTCCATATAAATTTCTTCTTCTAAATCTCTATTTAAGAAAGTGGTCTTTACATCCATCTGATGTACAACTAACTTATGGATAGATGCTAGGGCTACTAGAATTTTAATGGTTGTAATTCTAGATACTGGAAAGTAAATATCAAAATAATCTATTCCTTTCTTTTGTGTTAATCCCTTAGCTACTAGTCTAGCCTTATACTTATCTATACTACCATCGGGTTTTAACTTTTTCTTAAACACCCTTTTACATCCTATTGCTTTATTTCCTAAAGCTAAATCAGTCAACTCCTAAGTATTATTTTGAATTATTGATTCAAATTCACTATTTATTGCTTCATTCCAAAAAGGTGTATCTATCGATGACATAGCTTCCTTATATGTTTTAGGATCTCCTTCAATTAAATAAATATAAAAATCATCTACAAATTTCTTTTCAATTCTTCTGCTTTTACTTCTTCTAAGTTCTATCTGCGTATTGGTCTTTTCATCTCTATGTATGCTAGTAAATGGTCTATCATAAGGTCTATCATTAACTTGGGTGGAAATCCTAGTTTTAAAGGGAAAATATTTTCAAAGTATGTGGCATCTCTTGCTTCTATTATAGTATTATTAGAAATATCACCAACTTCAGAATTCACTACTAAAAATCTATTAGCACTACTATTGTGAGCATATTCTAAAAACACTGCATCTATTGTTTTAGGACCTATCTTCTTTCGTTTGGCTTCAGGGATTGCTACCTTCGCAAGGCACCCCCAGACTTTTAGAATATTTAATCTAGGTGCTCTATATTTCCACAACTCATATGGTGTCTTCTCAAAATCTCCAACTGTAACTTAGTTAAGTATAAAACAAGCATAGAGTATAGCTTCTCCCCACAAATTTTCAAGTAACCTAAAACTTAGTAACATTGCATTTACCATATCCATTAACATTCGGTTTTTCCTCTCAGCTACACCATTTGATTGTGGTGAATAAGGTGGTGTTACTTCATGTACAATCCCATGCTTTTGACAATATAACTTCAACTCAGTTAAACTATATTCACCACCTCTGTCAGACCTAAGCCTCTTTATTTTCTTTTCTAATTAATTCTTAACCTCAGGTTTATATATCTTAAATTTCTGAAATACCTCGTCTTTAGTTTTAATTAAGTAGATATAACAATATTTAGAATAATCATCTATAAAGATTAGGAAATATTTGTTCCTGGCTCTAGTAGGAGGTCTATTAGAATCACACATATCGCTACGTATTAAGTCGAAAAGATTGGTGCTTCTCTGAATAGGTTTATGAGCTTTCTTGGGCTCTTTGGCTTATACGCATATCTCACATCTATGTTTAAGATCCACTTTCGCTTTAGGGATTAAACCTAGATCCATCATGTTCTTTAACTTCTTTAAATTCACATGCCTAATCGTTCATGCCACACAATACTCAATTCAACATTGAAAATACTTGGAGAAATTTTATTAACATCATTAACTGACATTACATTCAACTTCAAAAGACCTTCACTTACATAACTTTTACCAACAAAAATATTATTCTTGGTTATTACAACCTTATTGGACTCCATAACAACTTTATAACCTTGCTCAACTAAAGAAGACCCACTAACTAAATTCCTCCTCACTTCAGGGACATGCCGTACACCACTCAAAGTCATGACCTTCCCAGATGTCATCTTTAAGTCCACTTATCCAATCCCTAGCACTTGTGAGGTGGAATCATTCCCTAACGTCACACATCCTCCACTTAAGTTAAGATAATTTTTGAAAAATGATCGATCAAAGCAAACATGTACATTAGCTCCAGAGTCTAATTGCCAATCATTGCTTAAATATGTAATATTAATGGATGGGTTAGGATTATACCTTATGGTGGGTTCACAAGAATTCTCTTGTTCCTCATCGACTAACATATTAACTTGGGCATCTATTGGTTTTCCATCTTTCATAACATATTTATTAAAGTCTGAAACATTAAACCTTTCTAAACAGGCATCCTCAATTCCATATATATTCAACTTCCAAGAGACTCCAAAGTTCTTTTGCACTCCTAGTGGTGGAATGATAGACATCATATAATCAATCAGAAAGTGTGCTAAGGATCCTATGGCGACAATGGAAATCTATTTGGTCCTTAGAAAGGGTTAGTGTGGATGACATTGATTCTTTAGCCATTTCACTAGGAGTTGGTGTTGGTTCACTAGGTGCTGATGTTGGTTCTTCTAAGACAGAATAAAAACCTAGCACAGTTAACCAATAGATCATTTGACTTTGCCATATCCTAAAGTTTTGACCGTTAAATTTTTTGGGTTTTATTGAATTAGCCTCTTCAGATGCCATATATATTATTTTAAGGATGGGCAAAGAAATTACACAGCACAATTTAAATATTATGTTAATCAAAACAAATTTTCAACAATTAAAATAATGAATCTATTTCATAAACCAATAAAAAAACTAGCAACTGAATTTATGCAAATTGGAAATTTATTATTATTGCTAATTATTGTTTTCAAATTTAAAACAATTTATAAACAAAACTTTTCTTTAATTTATATAAAACAATACAAAAAACTGTTTTATATAGAAAATTGTGTTTTTGTTTTTAAAAAAAATAACTAAAACAGTAAACAAAAACTGTTTTTTTTTTTTTTTTTAATTTTATATATAAAAGAACAGTAAACTGATTTTATTGTTGTTATTATAACAAAGCTGTTTTTTTATAAAGCAGTAAATACAAAACTGTTACGTTACAGCAAAAGCAAAACTGTAAAACTGTTTTTTTTTTAATTAATAATTTATATCAAAACAATGATGGATACAATAAAAATAAAATTGTACTCCGTATTTTATTGTTATTAAAGAACAGCTAAAGCAAACCGTTTTTCAAAAAAAAAAAAAAAATTTCAAACCGTAACAATAAGAATAAAAATTTTATATTTCAAACCAAAAACTGTTACAAGCTTTATAATATTAAAAGGAACCGTTTTCTATATTATTATTCCAAATTAATTTATTTGAATAGCAAACAATAAATTGTTGTAAACGTAAGATGGGTTTAAATCACAAGTAAAGCATAACTATTGTCCTCGGTGAAACAATAAACATCTAATATAAAATTGTTTGTTTTGCTTTGAATAAACAAACGTAAAACATTAATTTAAATCTTAAAAAGACGTGTACCTCACAACGTGTATAAAATTCCAAACCTTAACCTAGAACCTTTTATTAGAATGCGATAACTCCTTTAGATTGTTGGGGAAAATTTGTGTGTAATTGATCTAAGAATTCAAATAATTAATAGAAGTTGGAAAATTTCATAAGATAAAATATCAAATCACACAAGCAACAACAATTGAAATTATAAAGCATAATAATATGAGAGAAAATTAAAGAGATAAAGTTGGAATAGCTGGCTATAGGAAGCACGTGTGCTCACGCTCTCCTAAAGGAGTTATCGCCTTCCTATGTACAAGTTTTGACGGATGACAACACCTCCAAGATACAACCCCTAAAGCTCACAGCTAACTTTTCTAGGAAGAGTAATTTGAACCATCATCGATCAATTGCCCCAAAATATGTGAAAAATATAGAGAAAAGATATATAGAGAAAAAATATACTGTAGAAAGAAAAAAATTGAAGAGAAGAATGTATGTGTCTGATATTTCTAAGGTCTCCTGATGTATGCCTTTATATAGGCATCTAGGTCTGACCGTTTTGGGCTTTAATGCCCTAACGGCTAGTGCAATTAAAATTGTAACAGTAAAATCAATTGGGCTTATAATAACCCAATAGTCATGAGAGTTAATATCCACACTAAAAGCCTCATCAATTACAAGTTTTGAAACTTTACACTAATATTTCTAACAATGCTCCCATTAAAAGTTTCAAATTTCAAATTTCCCAACCAATTTCCCTTCTATTTTCCTCTTTCTCTCTCTAAAATCTCTCTCTAGTTTTCTCCCTTTTTTCTCACTTTCTCTCTCTTTCTTACTCCAAATTCGTGCCTATGTTGGAAACCTCAACTCAATTTATAGAAGTGCTTGCATGCGAGCATCTTCTCATAACTTGTCACTTGTACTATCATGCATAAAGGGTTAAATTGCATTTTTTGAAATTGTGCCACCTCTATCACCCCTTTGCCAGCCTTATTGTGGTGCTACCGCCACATCTTTCACCCATTAAAATATTATTTTCAAAACATCTTTCTTAATTCACCTAATTAATTCAAATTAATAAATAAATTTAGGGTCATTACACTGCTGTTGTAGCAAAGCAGATAACGAAGTTGACGCCCAATTGGAGCGACCACGTTGTCTCTGAATGGAGCCACCACGTGCCGGCAGATTTTCGCCACCACGTACCCTTCGAATTTCTCCATCAGGTACTCTACGATTTTCTTTGCAATGTAAACGCCCGCAATAGAAAGCAGAAAACCAAGTGGACCCGTACGCCTGAATATTGAAGCGATGGCCAGGTAGTCTCCGCTTTGAGCAGCCACGTACTTATTGATTGCTTGCAGCGCGTCGTCTCTGATTTCCTCCTCCAGCTTCTCTATGATTATCACCACAGTATAATAGATCGCAATGGTCCACAAGACAGGGCGCAAGAAAAAGTCAACATCCATTTCTCACCCTTTTTTTTGGACTAAAGTAGAGAGAATTAAAGGCAAGACCAAAACCCGGAAACAAGAATTCTATGGAGACAGGGTGAGGAAAACAAAAAAGGAACGAGATTTTAGGAGAAACAAAGCGAAAATGTAAAGTCGTCAATAGAAAGATTTTGCGAGCGGCCTGGAGCAAAGAGATTAGAGAATTAAACAGCGGATTGAAAACTGCAGGGAAGATGGACTTGACAGAACCAGGGAGCCTGGCTCAGTATGACGTAGCAACAGGAAGGAAGGAAGGAACGAAGGAACGAAGGAGAGTCTGATGGAGTTAGGTGTGGAGATAGATCCGTGTAGTCATATGAAATTTGATATTCGGACATGCAAGGATATGATCCTATGAGAGTGTGCCCTTCTTGCATCCTTCTCTTTGTCCATTATTCCATTTGACATAATTTAATCATCGTTCCATATTTTCTACGCCATTATTTTAAAATTGTTGCTGAGCGCACGATCAACTAGCCGTCTGAGGATCGATACAAAAATTTAATTTATACAAATATAGTAGGCAACCTCAAAATCATTTTTTATTTTGTTTTTCTAACCTTATACTGGTAGGCTGCTGCAATATACCCATTAGGCCATTAATGAGAAACTCCACTTTGTATTATAAGTAATTGGTTGGGCTACGGCCTGTTTTGTTGTACAATTCGAAGGTAAACAACTTAATAAATTTTACATAAGTTTGAAAGTATAAATTTATTATTTTGAATTAGAATATTTTAAAATGTTATAGGTAATTACTATAGTTGATATTGTAAAATCAATTTTAACGAATTCAAGAAATACCACTATTTTGACTTGTCACTCTTATTTGTGATGATCGGTAATTATTATTTTCTTAAATTTGTTAATTCAAGATGATGGAGTATGCTTTGAATACTATGTAAAATTTCTTGAATTGTTTAATTTTGAATTGAACGACCAAATAAGTCATTAGTTATCACAGTTGTCTTCATATAGTGGCTAACTTATGGTCACTGTTATAAGTTGATCAATTGATTGTATTTTTTGTATGAATCAACCCATACATCTGCACCAGATGTTTACTGGTTGGGGTGCCACTATCTTTTTTTAAATACAAACTCAATTCTCCAGAGGTATAAACGAGGAGAAAACTTTTATTTTGGATATACTTGAAAAGTGGGACCTATGGATTCAAATATTAGTCTGAACATCGATTAAATTAGTCTGCATGTTATATTTAATCTTTTTTTCTAATGACTTATTTCCAATTATAAATAATATATCTAATGTAGCACTGTTAGGTTTTCATACTGCTCATGTGTACAATACATAATTAACAAGCTAGGGAAATTACTAGTGTATTATAAGCTAAAGACAACTAGTCTATGTATCCTTCTCTCTTAATAATCACACAAATTATTATTATTATCTTTTTGGATGATTGATGGAATTTACTTTTACCCCTAATCCTTCTAATATCAACAAATAGATATCAATTTTTCTCTATAAACTTGAATTCGAGATCATGCAATCATTTAGTAAGGAGAATGTCACTATCTAGGCCATATATTATGGAGTATGGCATTAGCCTTATAGGGAAATACTATTAGCACTTCATAAAGAACTCTCCAGACTTCTCACCCTCACACTTGAAGAGTGTGAAAGGCTTTGTTTGGAGTGTTATCATCCTTATTTTGCCAATTGAAACTTATCCCAAAAATATTCTTTGCAATTGGACGTGTGTTATAGGTGAATGCGGGCATGTGATCAATTAGCTACCATCGATCGTGGAGAATCATTAAACATTTTGAGCCAATTGATTCTGTTCTATTATTTGGAACTACAAAGACTCTTTTATGAATGTGTTGGGAAAAAGTTGACATGACTTAATATACCTGTTTGGGCCCTCCACCTAATAGTTTAGGCTTTTAGGTTGGAAACTTAATGTGGTATCAAAGCATATCGTTCCTGAGCCCGTTTAGTTCGTGAGCCTGTCTTTATTGTCCACGTGACAGGCTATTTAAATCTTGTTAGGCTTGCACGTGAAGGAGAGTGTTAAAAATATGCCACATCCCACATCGATTAAATATCGAATTAAACATGTCTTCATAATACCTGTTTGGGCCCTCCACTTATAAGTTTAGGCTTTTAAGTTGGAAACTTAACATGGTATCAGAGCATGTCGTTCTTGGACCGTTTCATTTGTGAGCCCGTTAATGTTGTTGTTGTTGTTGTTGAGCCTATTTCGTTCATGAGCCCATTGTTATTGTCCACGTGACAGACCCATTGTTGTCTTGTTAGGCCTGCACGTGAAGGAGAGTGTTGGGAAGTCCTACATCCCACATCGTTTAAATATAAAAAATTGACATGACTTAATATGCCTGTTTGGGTCCTCTACCTAATAGATTAGGCTTTTAGGTTGGAAACTTAACAGAATGCATATAAACAAATAAATAAGTGATCCAATTCAAATGGTTGGAACTCCTCCAGTATATATGGTTCCATTGACGTTGTTGAAAATTTCTATCGAAGTGTAATGCAATAATATTTTTTCTTGCACACTTCTTTTTCTTTTCTTTGCTACTCCCTCCGTCCCTAAAAGATAGGCCAAATTCCCAACTTTTTGTGTCCCAAAATGATAGGCCATTTTGAAAAGTCAAACCATTAAATTGTTTAACTTTCCTATTATACCCTTTGTTTTGTTAAAAATTACTTTACCATTTCAATTTCATTTCATAAAGGAAGGGTATTTATGGAAAACAAAATTTAGTCAATGCATTTATTAAGTTTTCTTAATTTGCGTGTTTGGTCAAACTTGGCCTATCTTTTAGGGACGGAGGGAGTATTTTCTTTTTGCTTTTTTTTTTTTTTTTGGTGTGAAGGATACAAATTAACCTAGCGACCGAGTGGGAATCCTACAACTATTGCACACTTCATCGACTAGAGTTACTACAACTTCGTAATTGCAGTATAAAATTTTATTTATTGCACACTAAATCCAATTTTGGTGTTGGTAGTCAAATTTATTGCCTGAAGTCTTTTTTTATTTTTTATTTTTTATTTCACGGCCTTCTAAATGGCCAGGAAACATGATTATCACCCCCACAATTATAATAATTCATAATTCCATTATATTTTACTCCTTATTCTGCACAATTTGGAAAAGCTTAGATTAAAACACTAAATTCAAAAGAGTTAGGACTATTAATTAAACTAGTCAACATATTAAAGTACTTAAACCTTTTGTAAATTCATAAATTACTTCTCATGTGGACACACGGAACCCTACATCTATTGACTAGTTTTCTCTATCTACCTAAAACACTACGGCTGTGTTTATTTGGTTGGAATGAAATGGATGGAATGGAATCACATTTCAATTCATTCCAAACAACGTGTTTGGATGAGGTAATTAAATGAAAATGGAATCAAATAATAGTGATGAATTATAATGATATTCATTCCGTAATGTTTATTTCAATCTCATTCCATTCTAAATTATTTTAAGCATGGAATCGGATTCCATTCCCACCCATTCCATTCCAACCAAACAAACATAACCTACATCCTAACCTCGCATGAAGTTGTCGGTTTCTTATGATTTATGTAGACAATGCATAACTGGGAAGGGAATAACTATTGTAGTTTCAGGCAAAGCTCACCATCTTGTTTAATGGGAAGTGTTGAAAGGCTTCAATTCAATACTTCTTTGAGTTCATATATGTTTATGAAATTGGTTGGGATGGTACCTAACAATTGGAGAGCTTCTAAAATCAAGAACTTAAAAATAACAAACATAGGTAATTTCATAATTTAGTAATTCACCATACATATTTGTTCTAATATGGATTTTGATGAGACCGCGAGCAAAAATTGAACAAATTTTAGATGAAAAGATTAGACATTTTTTTTTTGGGGGGGGGGGGGGGGGGGGGAAGGGCTAATCTTTAGAAAATTTGACCAAACTTAAAAAAACATTTAGTATTTCTTTTTTCTTGTTTGAAGCACTAGTTTATTTGCATGTGCTTTTGTATATTGTGTGACAAAAAATTATCACTAGGTTAAAAGACTGGACATTTTTCATGAATTATTCTGAATATCAAAATAAATACTGTAAATCATCAAAAAATCCACTTAAATGATAAATTTTAGAATAAATTGTTTTTTACAAAATTATTTTTTCCAGTAAACATCGTGTTCTAAATAACGAGAAGTCCACCTGACATGATTTAATTATCCTAACCATTTTACACATTGTGAACTTGCCCCCTTAATCATGTGCCTTTGTTCCTCAGAGTTTTGGTAGCTTCTTTGCCTGAAAACTGCTATTTAAAATTTTTTTTTAAAAAATTTATTATAATATTCTTACTCATTGTTGTTGTTTATTTTATTTTTTTTTGGGTTTAGTGGGGGCAAAGCCCAAACAAATATTCTTCTCATTGTTTTATTGTTCGATGAGCGACTCTCATCTGCTCATCTCTCTCAATCCAGGTGAGTTTTTCCTCTCCTTTAAAAGCCATCGGGCCATTGTCCTGATTGTAACATTTTTCGCATTCGCAAGCTACCATGCTGGTAGAAAAACCACAGGCATTGTCAAAAGTACCCTTGATCCGGAATCATCAGAGGCGGGCTTGAAGTTTTTCCCATGGAGGAAAACATACTTACATGGACCGGTTGAAAACAAAAGCTTTTCAAGGGTTTCTGGAAATGGTTGGGCACCATTTAATGGATCGGACGGCACATCCTTGCTTGGTGAAATCGACCTGGCTTTCCTTTCAGTATACGCTTTCGGAATGTACTTCTCTGGACACTTGGGTGATAGAGTGAATTTAAGAATCTTTCTAACAGTGGGGATGGTGGGAACCGTTTGTTCACTTCTCTCTTTGGTGTTGGGTATTGCGCAAACATCCATAATTTTTACTACTTCTTAGTAGATCAAATGTTTGGCGGTTTGTTCCAATCAACTGGATGGCCTTCAGTAGTTGCAGTTGTTGGGAACTGGTTTGGGAAGAAAAAGAGAGGGTTGATTATGGGTATATGTAATGCACATACATCTGTTGGGAACATTACAGGTTCTTTGGTTGCTTCAGCCCTATTGCAGTATGGATGGGGTTGGTCCTTTGTTGTTCCTGGTCTCATGATTGCTTTTGTTGGTTTGATGGTTTTCCTTTTATTGCCCGTTAGTCCTCAATCTATTGGAGCTGATAAAGATGAAGATGAATTGCAGTCTCCCAAGAAAAGTGGGGAAGGAGTAACAGAACCTCTATTGAGATCGGAGACAGAGGTTAAGGAGAAAGCAGTGGGGTTCATAGAAGCATGGAAGATCCCTGGGGTTGCTCCTTTTGCTCTTTGCCTCTTCTTCTCTAAATTGGTTGCTTACACATTTCTCTATTGGCTTCCTTTCTACATTAGCCACACAGGTAACTTAACTTCTTTGCTTTGTATTCTTAATTGTTATTAGGATATATTGGAGAACTTCCTTTGATGTGCTTATAAGATGGAGAAAAATGTGAATAATTAAAGACCTGGGCACGCCATGAATTTATGCCTTTTGCAAAGCGTCTTTGGTTTTTTTATTGGGATAAGTAAGTAGTTATATTCCAAAAAAGGTAACGATATACATGAAGTGCAAGGCAACCCTTCAAAGGGAACAAAGGCATAGCAGCCTAAAGAAACAAAAACAAACAAACTAAATAGATCCCTCACAGCCCAAGAGGAACGCAAACAGATCTTAACTAGCTCTTATCTAACACAGTAAAACTAACATTAGACCCTTTGCTATTAGGGGACTTAAATAAAGAAATCTTCTTGGAACTTGGAAGCATGATGGAGCTAGGAATTTTAATGCAAGATTTACTCGGCTGAAGCTTAAAGGATGGCTTTCTTTGGTGGGTGAAGGGTTTTTTGATTTTTTATTCTTAATTTTCTTTTGAGGGGCAGGGATGGCTTTGTGGTGATGAACTCAACTTGACAAAGGCTTAAATTAATGCCAGCGGCTTTGGTGGGCTACGCAAATTCTTTTTTCACCATTTAGCTTACTTGGGGCTATATCCTCCATTTAATTGATAGATCCCTGCACATTTAGACTGGTTTGGATAGTGCACTTGGGATCCTTTCTATAGTGAACTCAATCTACAGGAATCAAAGAGGATCTTCAAAGGTACAGTAAAAAGTTTATATATATGTTATTAGTTTGATTGAATGGTGTCTCGATCTTTCAGCCTCTTTATATGGTGATTTAACCTTTTTTTAAATCTATTTGTATGCAGTTTTTTTGGAAGGAGGCTATCCACTGAAATTTCTGATCATTGATGACGGATGGCAGGAAACGGTGAATGAGTTCCAAAAAGAAGGTGAACCAATATTTGACATAGTAAGTCTCTTATTTTTTTCACACAACTTATCTAACTCTGGAGGATTCTTATTTGATGCAGATCTGTTTACATGTGGCATGCTTTAGTTGGGAAATTTGGGATGGGTCTTTTCATCATCCAAAGCAATAGTCTATCTCTTTATGTCTTTTGTTAGTTCTATCATTCTATTTCTCCTAATCAGCTGGTGATTTGCTTTCTTATTCTCATTTCATTGCTTGTAGATAAGAAGAATTTATTAGTTTGATGTTCTATTGTCATTTTGTAAGATTGGAGATTATTCAAACAAGATTTGGTCCATCTTTGATTGGTTTGACTCCCTACAAAGTATTTCTTTGAGCCCCCTCTCCTATTGAGCTTTTACAATATTATCTTACTGCTTTAGGCAAGTAAATTTGAATTTTGTATTTTAAGTGCATGCATTTTTAAACAAAACACACTTTATGTATTGGAAATGAACAATATCTATACTTCATTCACTCTTTTATTCATGTCTAGCAAGACATTTTTTATGTTTATTGGATGATAACATTAGGGGGCTGATCTATGAGAAAGGATTAAAAGAAAGATCTCCAACTAGACCTTCTTGCAAATGAAAGACAATAGCGAGTTAAGGCATGAAGGATAAACTACAAATTTCTTCCCTGACTTTATTTTTTATGTTGGCTTTAAAAATTTGATCTTCTAATTCTTTATTATTCTTTTGACGTTAGTTAACTTATCTTTTACAATTTACTGTGTTCTTCCATAGGAGAATATGAGGTTGTTCAATTTTTGTTGTGGGTTGATTTTCAACAATTATTAACTAATTACAGGGTGATGTTGTGTGGTGTATGTGTGTGTGTGTGTGTGTGTGTGTATGTGTATGAACACATTCCTAAGTTTTGTAGGAAGCAGTTGGGATTGATAGCATACCCCTCTCCAAAAAAAAGAAAAAGAAAAAAAGAAAAAAATCTATATATAAGTTCTAGTATTCTTATTTTCGCGAGCTCACTCCAGCATCAATTCCTGTAAAATGCTCATTGAGAAATAAGACTTGTATATGCACTTGAGGATCCTTCAATTTGTGGCTTTAGATTGAAGTGGCTGAAGATGAGATTTTGTGTATAATTTTTATGTTAAGACCTCTACTTTGTTTGAGTACTTTTACACATTTCATTGTGTTAAATGTCCTTAAATCTTTATCAATGTGGTGTAGAGTTCTTTAATTGATAATAATCTGATGGACTACATGTTTTTATTTGTCAGATTCAAAAAAGCTAGACAGGGAATTATTCATGGGGTGGCGAGGCTCTTACCCGGAAGACCCGTATCTTGATGTGGTTTACAATGCCTCAAACAATGAGCTTGTAAGGACACAAACCCTGGTGAAAATTGCATCATTCAGGTAGACGCTGTTCGCTTTAGGCAATGGTCCTTTCAGCACTATGGTGTCGACATTGGTAGAAAGAAGAAGGCAGCAGCTTAGAAGGATAATCCAGAGGTACTGTGATTTTGACAAAATTGTTACTTCTTTTAATTTATACTTATATAAGTTTAGTTCATGAGTAGATGCTCCTTCAAAAATGTAGTTCCTTTACACTGTTGTTTATTGTCTTACAATAAAATTGACCGTCAAGGGTTCAAGAAGCGAACATTGTGAATAAGGAGTAAGAAACAAGATAACATTCCCTCTGCACACGTTTATGTTCTGAACCTTGTTGAGACGTATTACTACATCACTTTATAAATCCAATTCCACCAAGTGATCTGTATTAAATCTGCCATGGAAGAATTTACTTATTGCTGTGATGATTGTTAATCCATGACATATTAAGCCTTTCTTAAATGCAAATATAATCTACATATGTGCTATGTTTTGCGAACTAACCATATGTCTTTCAGCTATAAAAGCTAAACTCTTCAAAACATGTGATCATCATTCTTTGTGATCCTTATATTTTATCCATGGCAGAGGTGGCAATGGAGAATTGAGATTGGAAGTGTGCTTCAATAGGTGTCCCTTAGTCTGCAAACTTTGACTGTTGGATAACTATTCCTTACTTATTTTCTGATTAGAGGCAACATAGAGTTTACTTCAAACCTCTGTAATAGAAAATGCAGAACTTTTTTTGACCAAATTTTCACTTTCTGCAACCTTCTATGGATGGCAGGTGGGCAAACTATTGCTTAACGCTTTGATATATCCACACGTCAAGATAGATTTTGAAAAAGAACTCCGTTGTTTCAATATTCCATACTTCGGTAATTCATGTTAATGTTGAGTATTTGGAAATCTAATTTTATATTCCCAATTGATCTTGTTGTGGCTGATTTACATATATTGTATGCCTAGCACATTTACCTCAGGATCAGATATCAATTATAGATTAAAATGCATTTTAATATTTTCTGTTTGGCTCTAGAAAAGAATTGGATGCAATATGTTTAGAGATTGCTTTAGTTAAGCCATTCTGCTATGGATTCTTAGGTCCATTATTTGACCCATTTTATAATTCTATTCATTCAAATATTGTTTTTTCTGTAGCCCTGTAGTTGTGAAATTTGGTAGGAGTTTCGATTTTTAAACAGGGATAGAAAGTATTGGTATCAATATTGGGAATTAGACCAAGTCTTATTTCTTGATAAGCAGTTATAGGGGTAGCTTTTCTTCTCATTCTTGTTATTTGTTTTTCATAATCAATTATAAGGAAATCAATAAACTTGTTGTACTTCTTTTCTCATTTCGAATCTCTCTAAGTAGATTTTTCTGCGTTTTGATGATGAATTTTTGGAGGGACTGGTATTGGAAAAGGGGACAATGAAGGTTGTGTATTATGAAGAAAGGGGTTGACTTTTGTGGGTGATGGATGGTTGCAGCTACAAGGCTATTGCTGGTGGATCACAATCCAACAGCTTAGTTGCCTTGGGCAAGCTTTCTGGTTTGACCATAATAACAGGTCGAGTAGCTTTATGCTGTCCATTTGGCCTTGGGCTGCAATCCAGCCAAAACCACTGTATTAATTGAAAAGTAAATATTAATGACTTCTGCTTGAGGCATATATATGGCCCTGTGACATATACGTGCTTAGTTCTGTTGGATGTTGGCTCATTATTAATTAATAATAGCAACTTCTTAATTATAATAGATAATAATTATTAAGCTTCAATGAGTTTGAATAACATCTATAGATCAACTGTCAAGAAGTGGAAATTTAATGACCCATTTGGACGACAATTTTATAATGCATGGCTTGGTTTTATTTTGTCCCTTTGTTTTTAATAAATGACAAACGAAGTTCTTCCTTTTTATTTCCTCTCTCCCCACCCACCCAAAAAAGAAGAAGGTGGAAGTGGAAAGAAGTTAATAATAATGATGCATATATGACCAGAGCTCTAACCTCCCCTCCCCACTTTCTTTTTTGCAATAGGAATTATGGTTTTAATACTCACATCTACCAATTTTGTAATAGTATTTCAGTAATTTTGGTAGTAGTATGTATCAGAATTTTGTTTTCTTGGCTAATATGATCATGCTTGCAGCTAGCTGGAATGACTTTTTGGGTACTCAGTACTCACTGTCAATGTCTCAGTGGTTGACCGTACTGTGAGGCTTGAGAAAGGTGTCACTTATGACTCACTTTTACACTCCAAGTGAAGCAGTGTCTTCTATGAACCTACTGACTGTCAAATTGCTTGAAATTAATTAAATGAATCATTATTTTTGGGTGTCTTGGATGCAACTTCAAAGAAAAATTACTTGTGAAGGTTATTATAAATAGAAAAAAAAAATGGTGCTTTTTATTTTGTTTTTTATTGATTTTGTAGCTAATGTAATTGTCATGTGTTTTCAGTCAATTTTTTCTTGTTGGGTGATGCAAGAACTGTTGTTGCACAATTTAGGGAGGCTAATGATTTGATTGCTAGCTGTGATTGTTTATTCTTTTTAATTAAAATTTTTATTCTTTTAATCAAGATATAGATCTCCAATTTGTCAGTGAGTAATGGAAAATGGAATAATGTGTTACAGGTGGGTAGGAATGATGGCTCCAACTTTCTCAATGGCATCATGGCGTTGTGTAAATCAACTATAAGAGTTGGACGTCTTTATGAAGTGGGTGCTTTAAAAGTAATGGACTTGGTTGTTAAAAATATGTAGATCAAAACAAGTATGGGCAACTCGGATTGAAGCATGGTGATACACTCACACAAGAAAAAGGATCAGATCTGATGGGTTGTAGTTGTGAAGTTTTTGGTGATACCAGTTTGGTGGTATTGCCGTATTTGGTCCCTTTTTTTTTTTTTTTCTTTTTTTTCAAATGACTCTACAAAAATAAATGCACAATCACCGGGCACGTGTGAGATTAAGATGATATCGTGGAGGTCAGAACTCTAATCGTGACCCTTACCAGATAGAAAATAAAATTCAGTTTAAGCTCTTTATTTAGCTTCTTTATTACTTGTTCGAATTAAATCTCTTAATATTTTTTTGTCTTGTTCAAAGATTTGATTTTTTTTCTTCTTATGGCCGACAAAACAGTAATCCTGATGATGTTGTCGCATTAAAGGTAATCTACATATCTCTTTACTATTCCCCTGCTCTTAATGCATACCCAATGTGGATCACTTCTTTTTTTAATCTTTCAGAATGTTTTGAAAATTTCTGGCAGATACAAAAGCCTTCTTTCCCTTTGGAGTTCTACATGTATCATCAACTTGATAAGTGCATCTCAAAGAAGAAAGTATGCCATTTCCTGGAGTTTTCTGTATTGATTACTATTTTCTGGTTATATAATGCTACTTATTTTTTATATATCATTTGATTAGAGATCAAGCTTTGGCCTTGCTCATAGAGTGCATCTCTATTCCGACTATAGCATACTCATCAACTATTTATCTCGTCAGACACTTCAGGTAGCTTGATGATAATTTGTATACACCCATTACATTCTGTTGTTATATCTGTGTTTACATGACAAACTTCTTCAGGATGCCATAGGGGTTTTTTAAAAGTAGCTTTAGTCTTTACCTTTTTTATCTTAATGAAATTGTAATAATATATTGCTTTTATCATGTAAATTATGCAATGACATCTGGTTTAATGTGATAATTGAAGTGTAAATGTTTAGCGGACTTTGCATAATGATATTTGCTAAACTTGTCTTTTTGTCATTGTTGGTTTTTGTCGTGATGATGAAAGAGATCACAATGTCTGCAATCGTTAGTAAGCTGACATGTCTCGTGTTTTGTATGTTCAATATCTATTTCATTGGAGAATCATGACGTTTAGTCGTAGAAGTTACACTAATGGCTTTAATATATGTTTTAAGTCAAGGAAGTTGGATGTTCATATTCACATGTTTCTTGCAGCTATGGTAGTTCTAACGAAATCTATTTGCTGAAAGGTTTTGGCTATAACACTGTTGATTCATCTGGAATTGGGCTTGTAATATATCAGGAGCCTGTCTCATCTTCCTGCTATGAAAAACACCAAGGTAACAATCCGCCACTGTGTTATCCTCCTTCCCTTCATGTAATACATCTTGGTGTGTTTCTTCTTGGAGTCCCTTTTTTTTTTTTTTTGTCTTTTAAAGACTGCTTTGTACAGAAGTTGGCAAAATTGTAAGAACTAAATATCTGGTCTATCAGATTTCTTATTTACTCTTTTGCTTTATATTTCTGTCATTATTGGAAGTAATTGTACTGAGAACTGGACAAATGCATCTGAGTGGTTGGTGTCAGAAAGCCTTGAGCTTCTTCTCCTCTTTGCCTTGAGCTTCTTCTCCTCTTTAATTGATGTATTGCTGTTAGCGAGAGAGAGAGAGAAAAGGTGAAAAGAAAAGAGTTAAGATGAAAAAAAGAGAAAGGGAGATCTCTGGCAATGTAGACACTTTAAAAAATATTTTTACATTCGCCAGGCCTGCTCCCCTAGGGGATATATGTGAAAGTGTTTGATAGAAGGGAACGGTTATTGCAACCCCCCATTATTATCCCCCACCCCCCATCCTTTAGGTTTTTAAAGTTTTATATTAAATATAAAAGGTTTTTATAAAAACCAGCCATGATGTCCACTAGAAAACATCATTTTGAACAACTTTGTAGAAGAAAGTTTTTCCTAAATCTATCGTTTAAATATACTTTTTAGCTATTTATAGCCTTTATTTCATTTTTTACCAAAAAGTCTACCTAAACGATAGATTTTGGAAAAAATTTCTTCTACAAAGTTGTTCAAAATGATGTTTTCTAGTGGACCAGATAACCAGTTTTTGCAAAAACCTCTTATATTTTTCATGAAATCTTAAAAACAGAAAGGAAAGGAGTGGGGTTATAAGAATGGGGGTAGCAATAGCCGTTCCCTTGACAGAATGTTTGAGGGGCTTGGCCCAAACCAACCCTACTCCCTCCACCCTTGTTGTGGGGTGGTTCGGAGCCTGGGCTTTGAGACCAACTGGCAGCTCATTGTTGGGTTGTAAGCGAGCCCAGCCAATGCGCTAAATTTTTTCTTTTTCTTTTTTCTTGAATATAACAATTTTTTTGGGACATATAGTTGGCTATTTTTAAGTTTAGAATTACCAACTCCAACCGTAACCATAACCTTAACCCTAACCCTTTGTTTGGTTCCTAGATTTTACTAAGAAAAGAAAAGAAAGGGAAAAAAAATGAGGAGGAAAATGAAAAAAAAAAAAAAATATATATATATATATATATATATATATATATATAAATTATATTGGATAAAAATGATTTCAATTCTTTTTCATTCTTTCAATTTTTTGCAACCAAATAATAAAAAGTGCAATTCTCTGTATACATTTTTTTTTGGGGGGGAAATGAGTGAAAAGTCCATTTATAAGGAAATATTGAGGCAATAGTTTAACCAATTTTCTTGTATAGCCAATTAGCAACAAGTCAAAAAACATTATTAAACCTTAACGTTTGATGCAGATGTTAGAGTTGGCTTTTATTTAATACTTTTTCGGCCCTTTCAATTGTTATGGTAAAGCCCTCTTGACTATTATAGTAAGTATTAATGCTTATATTATGTTATGATATCTTTTTGAATTTTGCCCCACAATTCACTCAATCCATCAATAATTTTCCATGATTGTTTTGGTAAGTATTTAAAGTATTAACGCTTATATTGTTGGGATATTATTATAAAGTTTGCCCCACAATCCTTCAATCAATAAATGATAGAATTTCGTTTTTAAAGTCTATCAATAATTTTCCCTCTCAATTGTTATGGTAAATATTCAAGATATTAATAATTATATTTTGTTATGATATTTTTTTGAATTTCTCCTATAATTCACTCAATCAATACAGAATTTTCGCATCCAACAAATAGTTACATAACGCATTATGTAAGTAAGCAAAAATAGTTACATGTATTACTTGACTTAAAATTTGTTTAACAAATTAGTTGCATGTACAGAGTATTACCTGACAAGATAGTTACCATTTGTTATAAGGCTATCATGTAACAATTTTAACTTATGGATATGTAACATTTTTTAATATTAACATATTATTTTCTAAATTGATTTTTTAAATCACCAACTCAGCAAAAAGAACAAAATCTGAGCACTCCTTTCCACCAATCATGGAACTAAAACGAGATGTAGCATTTATAATGTCTTCAAATAATATGTAAAGGGCATATTTATCCTTGAGTCATTATGTGGATTTACGGTTTTAATTATTTTTTACTTAGACTTTAGTTTTCATAAATTAGCAAATTTTGATTTCTTCCCAAATGCCCTTTTCTTTTTTTTCCCCGATAAAATCCAAAAACCAAATGGAGTATAGATAAATAAAAAGTATAACTAACATTTAATGAATTCTTAAGAAAAAATAACAAGTTATTTGGCAAATACATGCCGTGATATGTGGGCCCCACATATTTTCATATGTTCGTCCGCTAATCCTCATGTCTATCATTGCCTTTTGCAACGAAAAATTACCGTGAAAACAATTTTCATAAATAAATAAAGAGAAAAATTAAAATCATGAATGCTACTTTTGGCAGGCCATAATCAGCCAAGCTCAGGCCCTAGCGAGTCCATGATTTGATCTACCAGGTAGGCAAGTACCAACAACGTGCCTCAAGTCGAACACAAATTTGTGTTTAGGGTTAGATAGACCTGGCCCATGGCTCAACCTTATTGATTGTCTTTCTAGTTTTATATGCCAAGGTCTGGGAACAGAACTCAGAACTTTATCTTTGTAAGACAGAGCATGGGCCAGGCTTGCTCTCAGAATATGTCAATTTCTGAAGTTGTCAGACCCAAAGCTTGGCCTAAAATAGTTCAAATTCAAGCCTTTTGGCCCACCCATGTGCAGCCCTAAATTCCAACAGTATGGGTACATCATATTAAATTATTAATTAGGTATCCTACATTTTTAATTAGGAAGTTGATCTGGACCATGGGTAGCTTGAGTTGTGCCCAGGTGACATGTTTGTTTGATAACCCTCAAGAGATGGATTGGTAGTTTTTAAAGATTTTTGCACGTTTCAAGAGATGGAAGATTCTGAATTCGATTTCCCATTCTCTTTGGACATGGGCTTAGTCAGTGTTCAAGTTTATAGTGGACATTAATTAATGCAGAGTGGACAATGACCTTACCCATATATTCATGGTGATTAGTTAGACCAAACATCTTGATACCCCGGATAGAAAAGAATGAAAGAGTTGTTTGCTTGATGGTATGGGGTAGAAGAGTCTCCTCTTCTTGATATTTGTATGCAAACTGACTCTACATTTCAGGGACCTAGTCCAACTGACATGGCTCACGAAACCTTCCCTTTTGTTTGAAATCAAAATGGCCATCTTTGTGAAATTAATTTCCAAGGTGTCAATATCAAATTTGTCAAAATTGGAAAATTAACCAGGAAGCACAAAAAGAGAAATATCATTGTCCATTCAACAATGATTTGAGTCATTGCCACCTCCCATTACACCCCCAACTAGGGCTACAAACGAGCCGAGCCGAGCTTAGCTTTGGAGTGCTCGGCTTGATTCGTTAAAAAGCTTGTTCATTAGTAAACGAGTCGAACTTTTTAACGTGCTTAAATTTCAAGCTTGAGCTTGGCTCGTTATAAAATATTCGAGCTCGAGCTGAGCTCGAGCTTTGGCTCGTTTAAGATTTTTTTTTTATTATTATTATTTTTTTTTGGATAAATGGTTTAGAATCACCATCCCAAGCATAAACCAAGAAATCGACAATAAGAAACATCATCCAAGCATGAACCATAAAGAACCCAAAATCAAAACTCCATAAGGCCATAACTATTTTCAGTACTATTAAATAAAAAGTTACAATAAACTTAAAAAACTAAAGTTATTGGTTGGAAGCTTGGAGCACATTGTAACACTTATATATGCTTCAAAACTAGTTATCATGCCATCATACTTCCATTGGATTCAGCAAAAGAAGTATCTCTTTCACACTAAAACTTGATCTACTAAGATAAGTAAAAGCATCAAACATCTATTACTAGCATACTAGGGAATGAGTATCTCTTTCACACCAAAATGTACAGTAGGACAATTATGCCCCCACTCATGAACCCTTAAATGAGTCCATTAACGAGTTTCTTGTTGAGCCCCTAAATAAGCTTTTCATCGAGCTCTTAACGAGCTTATTCATGAGCCTAAACGAGCCGAGCTTTGGTATGCTCAAGCTTGGCTTGTTTACTAAACGAGCTTAGAATTCAAGCTTGAGCTTGGCTTGTTTATTAATTGATCGAGCTCGAGCCGAGCCCTTAACGAGCTTTCTCGTGAGCTGTTAATAAGCGGCTCAGCTCATTTGCAGCCCTACCCTCAACCAAAAAAAAAAAAATTTAAAAAAAAGTCCAAAAGATTATAGTAGACAGCCAATCATATATCACACACAAATATATATATTTGTGTGTGATTACACGTGCTGATGGGATCACCTCTGTATATATATATATATATACCTCAATACGTGCTTACCTGATCATCATCCTATATATATATATATATATATAGATGACAACAAAATGTGTTAATGTATTTGTATCAATTTTAATTGGCGGCGATCCACGTAGTATGTCACGGAGCAACTTATGGCCCCTTATAAATTGGTTTCCTCCCATGTTCCATGTGGTCCAATGAAAAATAGATTATTTCATAAGTAGATGAATTATCGCATATGTTGCGCCAATAAAACAAAATAAAAAAAGCTTATATTATTTTTGTCATAGAGTCATAGCTAGAGACTAGAGAGGTAGCAATCTCGTTTTTATAAAGCCTTGCGTAGCATTTTTTTAGTGGGGACAGGTGGTGATAGGAGTAAAAAATTAAAAAATTAAAAATTAAAAAAAATAAGGAGTTTTATGAAAAGTGATTTTGGGTTGAAGATGATATTCCTTTAGCTTTGTTATTGTGGTGTAAAGTTGGTGACTTGGGAGTTTTTATGCTTGTGTTACCTGAGGTGTTGGGTGTCCTGAGAAGAGAGCTAGAAAAGAACAACTCACCATCTTTTTTTTATTCAATAAAGAAAGAAAATATATATATATATATATATATGAGGAGGGAGAAAGAGAGAAGGGGCGGGTGTTGAGGATTAAAAGTTTGAGGTAAATTTGAATAGGAAACTAATTAAACAAGGGAGGAGAGAGGCAAGCAAAGAGGTTAATTTTAACTACTTTTTAGTTGAGTCACTTTCCACTTCATAGAAGGCAGCTGGGAGTTGTTGTTAGCCAAGGAGGGAAAAAAAAAATATGGAGAGAGAGAGAAAGAGGTAGGTCCAAAATGTTAAGATAATGAAATTAATGAATAGAGAACTAAACAAGGAAAGAGAGAGCCAAGCAAAGAGGGTTTTAAATTAATTGGGTCACTTTCCACTTCATATGAGGCAGTTGTAAGCCAAGGAATGAAAAACATAAAAAACTTAAAAATGAGAGAGAAAGGGAGAGAGAGAGGCGTTTGAGATATTGAATAGAAAACTGAAACAAGGAAAGAGAGACAAGCAAAGTACTGTAGAGAGAGAGAGAGAGAGAGAGAGAGGTGTCTAAGATATTGAAATCTGAAACAAGGAAAGAAGAGAGGCAAGCAGAGCAAAGAGGGTTTAAGTTGGGTCACTTTCCACTTCATAGAAGAGAGGGAGTTGTTAGCTAACCATCACATGGGAGAGAGAGGATAAATTAAGCCTTCACACTGACATGTCCAAATCATGGTTTTCCTAAACAATTCAAGCCAGACCTAAGCATGTCCCCCCCACCCTTAATGCCCAAAAATTTCATATCTTGTCTAAAGTCTCTGAGTCTAGACAACTAACCAACCTCTCTTTTTTCAATTTCCTATATTGCCCTCAGGGTTTCCAATTATTGTCTCACACTAATTAACCAAAATATTCTCTCATGTTCATCTATTCATATATATGGGAACAAAGGATTGAGTACTGGAGAGGGAAAGTGACATTGCTGATCGATGGTCTACCTCCTAGGAGTGAACCCTAGTTCCCTCACAAACTTAGAAAAACAAATTAAAGTCCCATCTTATCCCAAGAGGTGCAATGAGAAAACATGGTAACTTGAAAGCAACATTGTGATCAATGGAAACATATAAATATGGTTGAAGTATTGGATTCAAATTATATAGAACAACCATCAATGACCACAATCTAGCTGGATCCGTACACCATGTCCTACCCTTTTAATTTAAAGGACTTGAATTTTGCCACATTATATGATTTGATTGATAGAAACATAAAGCTTAAACAATTAATTTCCAGTCAGAATTAAGTATTTACAATCTTATTTTATTTGCTTCTTATTACATAGTACTAAAAGAAAATTGAATTGAGATATATGAATCTTCGGTCTTCTAGTTGTAGGGGTCCCTCCTGTCTTCTAGTTGTGGGGGTCCCTCTTGTAAGGAGAGATTACTCAACCCCGGTTTTTGAAAAGAAAACCGGTTGATGGATCTATGAATGAAGATGCAGAGTTGATACCCACAAAGAATAAATAAATACAAGTAAATTAATTACAAGACTTGATGTAGAAACTTGACGTACTCATGATAGTACTCTTGCATGAATATATAATTATATACATACCCCAAGAGTGGGGCAATAATTATACCTTGCTTGTTCGCTCCACTTCTGGCTGAACATGATTTATGGTATAGTCTAAAACCATGTCATGTTTTGCATGGATACGTATTAGTGAAGGCTGCATGAATCTTTCATGCAATTACGGTTAGCTGTGACGTACCATGGCCGGGAAAAAAAAAGGGGGGGAAAGAAAAGCAGCTTTAATTTTATATATGCATTACTGTATTAGTGTAGCTAATAGATCGAAGAGCTTAGAGTGTGTTGGGAGGCAACTTCAAGGAAAAGTGAATACTAATGCTACTCGAATGGTTTTCTTTTTCCTCGTGACATCTTTCATTGTGTGAAGAAAAAAAAATACAGCTGAAAATATGATAATTGGGCGAAAAAAACTTGTATGTAACTATGACACGGTTGACGTAGTGTTACAAGCCAATATGAGATAAAGAAAATGGGATTGTTAGAATGCTTTTTAGTTTTACAATCCCATTTTATTTCTTAAAAAAAATAAAGTGGGAGTTAGAATGCTGTATTTCTTTACTGAAGGAAAGAATAATCTTATAACATTGTCACTAGTTTAGGTTTTTTTTTCTCCAAAATTCTCTTTGCATGCCATGCACCTTAGGAATATGTAGTTAATTATGTCACACCAAACTTGTTGCGACATTGATCGCTTCTAATTAATCCTTGAAATTACTTTGAATTATCAACTCCAAAAAAAAAAACGCAATGTAGCCCAAAAAATGTTCAATTTTTCGAGTTTTGTTGCCCGTTTCATGAATGTATTAAAATATTAAAGTTAAAGTAATATAAGAAGAGGAAGAGGGTGTATTTTCACACCTTTTTTGGTTGCATATACACCCGATCGAGATATGAAAACAGGTCATAGAAAGGTGCGTATATCAAGTCTAGATGTGACCAAAAGAAGTGCAGATGTGACCAAAAGGATGTGAAAATCGGTTATATCTAAAAGTGTAGAACCATTTCCTTATGGAGTCTTGTATGTACTACTATTCCTCATTGCCAAAGTCTCATCCATCTTTTCTTTTTTCTTTTTCAATTTTGTTTTTGTTTGGTTTTTTATAAATTAAAAAAAAAAAAAAAGAAAAAGATTTCTAATGATCCAACATAATATGTAACCAAAACTCAAATTTTCAACAAATTATTTTTTTAAATAATAATAATAAACGCGAAATATATATATATATAGGAATGGATTGTGTTTCAAACAAAAACAAGAAATAAAGCGAAACAATATGGTTTTGGTATTCAATTTGAATCAAGATGTTGGAACATGTCTTTTTCTTTTTCTTTTAATTTTTTTTTTCTTTTTCAATCTCTGGCAAACATCATTGTCATTTAATTGTACCCAAAAAGGGCATCCTGTAGATTAGGGTTTGATTTAAATTTTTCATCAAAGCCACACTATTGGGCCAAAGACAGGGTGGCTTTGGAGTTAAATGTTCAAAATCTTTTCCAAAACATCACTTTATAGTTTTAGGAGGTAATTTTGTCACCATCCCAGCATAAAGTGGCATAATATATGCCACATTTAATATGCATCATGCTTTTAAGATACATATTCTTCAAAATTATCAAAGAGAGGTACAGCCCCACATTCATCTATGGGCCAGATTTATGGGCTTATGCACAAAATCATGGGTCCATATGGTCAACCTTCGTGCCAAAGACGTGGACTAGAAGAGTGAGGGGTATTAGAGTAATTATGCACGAAACAACTCGTTGTGTGGGCAACTCCTTGTCCATGTGTTTTGTCCAATCAAATTCAGTGCATCCTTCCCACTCTTGTTGTCTCCCCTTTCATTCTTTAATGCAACTGTTTTGGATGTTATGACTCAATGTCGTTTTATATGTGGACAAACACTTCCGCATCTGTCTCATATGCCAAGCAAGGGTTATAGAATACTATTCTAAACCGATAAGATAATAATTTTGTTATCAAAAACTTTTGTAACATCCGACCATTTGGGTTGCATTATGTGAATTTCTTTTTAATATTTAGAAAAGTATTGCCTCGGATTCTTGGATTGTCATGTATACATAGTCCGGGATCATTGATTAGGCATTTTTGAAATTTTGAGAACAATCATGTTAGCAAAAACTTTGCTAACTTTTCAGAAAATACGACATCTTATATCAATTAATTGTAAAATTTGATATGACTTTATATACTTGTTTGGATTTTTCATATTATAACTTATATTGTTGAGTTGAAAACTTAATAGTAATACTACAAAAAACTCTGGTAAGATTCAATCGTTTGGCGAGAGCGTAGCACGTGAATTAAGTGAATTTTTTTTAGTATTTGGAAAATTAATTCATTGGATTGTCATGCTTACATAGCTATCGTTGATTAGGCATGTTTGAAATTTTAAAAATAACCATGCGTTGGCAAAGACTTTGGTAACACTACTTGCATCTCTGTCTTATATGCCAAGTAAGGGTTTTTAAATACAAATCTAAATTAATAGCAACCGGATAATAATTTTATTACCAAATTTTTTGATAAACTCTAGCTATTTGACAAAGTAGATGAATTAACTGAATTTTTAAGTTTTTGAAAAAGTAAGGCATTGGATTGTCATGCTTAAATAGCTAGTGTCGATTGGGGTACTGTTGAAATTGGTCATGTCACATGTGCAATCCATTAAGACCAGTAGCTACATCAATGAGAAAAAAAACTTAGGGTAAAATATACTTTGTCCCCTTAAAGTTTGAGTCCTTTTTTTCAAATCCCTTTATAGTTCATAAATTAAATTTTGACTCCTTGCACATGACACGTAACAATCCATTTAGTTGACACATCATTAACGAAAGGGGGCAAAATGATATTTTTTGCAAAATGTGTAGTCATTTGTCTGATTTTGAACTATAGGAGAGTTTGTTGAAATCGGTTTAAACTGGAAGGAGGCAAAGTATAATTTACCCGAAAAATAATTCAAGTTAAGACACCACAACTAAAAACCAAAAACCATGGATTGAGCTTGGTCAAAAAAAAAAAGAAAAAAAAGAAAGAAGGCATTACATCTATGTAGAAAAAAATATGACTGATCGAGTGAAGAAACTTGGCACCAAGTTGGATTCATGCAGATGAAATCATGGCCATGTTTGAAAAAGAACCTAACGAATTGGGATTTTCATGTGAAAAAAAATAAAAATAAATTGAGATTTAGAAGGTAAAAGTACAATATGCCACACAATATTCTATGTGAAGATTGCAATTTCATGCAAAAGATAAAAGATTTCCTGGATTTAAGATTTCCCTTTACTAGGAGGTACCCATAAAAAAAATAATACCCCCCCATCCCAACCAAAAAAAGGGAATTACATATTGGTCCAGTTACAAGCAAATAAGTGCAGTTCGTAGTTACTCTTAGTTAAATTAGTAGTAATTTACTGTGAAATTAGTAGTCATTTGTAATGAAATGTAATCATTTTCTCAATGCTGGACCAATCTGTAATTCCCTTTATTATTAAAAAAAAAAAAAAAAACCCACTAATCTAACTGTGAGTCTCATTGGCTGGCAATGATTTACACAGTTTTTTGGAGGACGATGGGGACACGCACAGGTAAGATTGACCTCCTACAATGGGATAAATGGCAAGAGACCTCACAACCCTTTATGCCTATCGCATCTTTACTCCATTTAATTCAATTCATCAAAGTTTTAACCCCAATTCTTACACTACCACATGATTCAATTATGCATAATTCAACGAAAGCAGATTACACTACCACATGATTTAATTATTCAAAATTCAAAAGTTTAGGAGTTGTTTGGAAAATATAAAACGAAAGTAGATTACACTACCACATGATTCAATTATTCAAATTTCTTACACCATTGAATCCTAAATGTTTTCTTAATTTTTTTTTTCCTATAAAACTCTATTTACAGATGTATTGGTTAATTTGAAAAACATCAAAAAAATTTATGTATATATGTGATTGTTACCACTTCATTAAAAAAAAAAAAAAATTAAGGATCAATGATACCACTCAATATAAAAATCTTATTAATTGAAAATTAATTTGACTAGTCTAATTTTATTATTATTTGGTAATTTCTTTAAATAAAAAAATATTTGTTCAGTTTAATATTAAACTTCTATTACTTCTATTATTGATGCTAAAGTTATGTTTTGTAATTTTAATTATTAAGTTATTCGTTCTGTCCTTCATAGAGCTAACTAAATAGCTTATGAAATTGGTTTAATAAAAAGTTCATTAAAACCGATTTGGTCGAATCCCAATTTTTGAATTATCTCGTGTAGTTGTCTTTGAGGATTGAAGATGGCCACCTTGATATATTTTATTCGTTCGTGAAAATAAAAAAAACAAATATGAACATTTAGGCTCTATTTGCTTCGTGGATTTTATCAAGAAAAAAAAAAAGAAAATATGAGAAATTATATTTTTTCTTATTGGGTTGTAATGGAAAATTGGTAAAAAAAAAAAAATTAAAATAATTTTGGTTTGATATGATTTCGTATTTTTTTTTTATTTTCTTTTTTTCGTTTTTTTTTTTTTTTTTCGATGATAAAATTCCCAAACCAAACAGAGAGTTAAAAAAAAAAAAATAATAGAGAGAGAGAAAAAATTACGTGTCTAAAATGTAATTTTGGAAAAAAGAAAGAGTTGGTAACAAGAAGGATGGGACCGATCCAATGACAGAGGGTTGTAAATTAGTGGGCCATACTTTCCTGCATTTTGGAGTACCTTTTTACCTTTTTTACCTCTCTCCAGTCTCCAGGGTTATTCAAAAGAACCCATATCATATACTATAATTACCCAAGACCCGCAAATAACCGTCACTTTTTCAATTAAAAAAATAAATAAAACCCAAAACTTTCAATCACAGCCACACATCTCCATCTCATCCCCCAAAAGATCTCATCCGTCAAATCCGTCTCGATATTTTCAAACCCTACCCCAAAAAGCCTCTCATTATCTCGTGTCGTCAGATTCAATTTCGAAAACCAGGCCCATCAGAGGCTGTTTCTCCGAAATTACTATTATATCCCCATCTATCTTCATCCTGGTGGAGAATCAAACCTGAATAAAAACAAAAGTCGAAGGGTGTTATTGGAAGATGGCGAAATCACGTAGCCATTTGAGCCAGTTCACCTTTCTCTCTGGTCCTCTGTAAAAGAAAAATAAAAAAAGAAAGAGCACTCGGGAAAACGACTTCACGCTCAGAGAGGAGCGTGAACAGTACATCCAATCAGAAAACACTGCGTGGCACATTTATTAACGAGATTTGTTCTCACGGGCGCTTACGAGAGTGGGAATGAAACGAATGACAGTAACCCTACCAGGAGAGATAACTACGTCTACAGACAAAGCCACATAAAATTAAGAAATTAAAAAAAAAAAATTATAGAGAGAGAAAGTAGAGAGAGGGAGAGAGTATGAAGGGCACTTTACCACTTTTTTATGTTGCACGCATCAACAATGGCAGAAAACAGAAGGTAGACAAGGGTACTACTACAAGGACACACAAGAAGAGAAGAGACGAGAAGAGAACAGAAAGAGAAGAACAGAACCACCACCACCACCATCACCAAAGCTAAGCAAAGAAGAAAGAAGAAGAAGAAGGAGATAACGGATGGGGTTGAGGAAAAAAATAGGAAATAGTAGAGTGCTTTTACATTGGGCAAACGAAGATGTTGTACGATGTGGTGGTCTTCCTTTTGAAATGGGTTTAATCTCTTGAGCTGTGCAAGAAGGCATTGAACAGCTTCTTTTCATTATTATTACTACAAGTCTCAGACCTACAAAATCTGCTTTGATTTCATTTTCATTAATGACTCTGGTTCATTAATATCTTGTTTGCAAGTTTTGAAGCAACCCCAGTTGGAAATATTTGTGTTCTGTATACCTTTTGGTGGTTTTTTGGTATTGAAAACTGGAGACAGAGAGAGGAGGGGAGGAGGAGAGAGAGAGTGTACGTGGTTTTGGGTTTGCTGGGTATTGTTGTTGATTTTGTAGATGTGAGATATGCCCTTACCCTTTGAGTTCCAAGGGAAGGGGGTGTTAGATTTTTCTTCAGATTTTTTATTTCAACAGCAGAAATGGAACAAGGAAGGTTGCTGCTATGTGGGCAGTGAGCAAACCTCTGTCCTGGATCCTAGAAGAAGCCCAAGCCCCCCTACTTCTTCAACACTGTCTTCTTCTTTAGGTAGTGGCGGCGGCGGCGGCGGCGGCAGCGGAGGAGACGCTTCCGCCGCGGCCACCGTGGCCGGATCGGAAAAATGTGGGCCGCTGGGAATGGAGGATTGGGAGAACGTGTTGTCAGAATTCGCGGCGTCGCCGACCCATGACCAGTCGATGCTTCGATTCATTATGGGGGATATTGACGACCCGACTGCGGGATTGACCAGGTTGTTGCAAGGCGGAGCTCCGCCGCCGGACATAGATTTTCACGGTGGTTTTGGTGTGGTATATCAAGGTTCCGAGCTGGGACCCGGTGGTGGAAACTCGATGGGCACCGTCGGAACTCCTGTGAATGAACCCATCGCCGGTTTTCAACAACCCAGTAGCAACAGCAACAACATTCAAGCTAGCCATGGAAGGATGGGTTCTGTTTCGAACCCAACCCCTTTATTTGCGTCTTTGGCTAACAATCTTTTACCGATTTCGGCATCTCAGGGCTTGTTTCATCAACAACAATTTCAGCATCAGCATCAACACCAACACCAACACCCAGTTGAATCTTTGGAAGAAAAGCCCCAAATATTCAATCCACAATTGCTGGTTCAGTCAGTAGCACCCCACAACCAGGCTGGTATGTTATTGCCATTGTCGTACTCTCAACACGAGCAGAGCCCCATCTTGCCGCCGCCGCCGAAGCGCCTTAACTCCTCCGGCGTCCTCGACCCAAACAGTCAGATCCCCAAGGTTCCGTTTGATTCGGGACAAGAGCTCTACGTTCGGCGACAGCTTCATCAACAGTCTCCTCAAGGCTTTCCTCATCACTTGCAATTGCTTCCCAATCATCTTCAACATCGGCAAACAATGACGAAGCCGAAAATGGTAGGCGGCGACGAAATGGTTCACCACCAGCAGGCGATAATTGACCAGATATTCAAGTTCGTGGAGCTGGTCGAGATGGGGAATTCGGTACTCGCGCAGGCGATATTGGCGCGGCTCAATCACCAGCTCTCTCCGATTGGTAAGCCCTTTCAAAGGGTTTCTTTCTACTTCAAAGAGTCTTTGCAACAACTACTTCTCCACATGAACACTGGCACCACCACCACCACCACCGCCACGGACCTGTCCTCCAATTCTTCGCCCTTTAACCTTATTTTCAAGATTGGAGCTTACAAATCATTCTCCGAAATCTCGCCGCTCGTTCAATTCGCCAATTTCACTTGCAACCAAGCCCTCCTTGAAGCCTTGGAAGGCTTTGACCGAATCCACATCCTAGATTTCGATATTGAGTATGGTGGGCAATGGGCTTCACTTATGCAGGAGCTTGCTTTGAGAAACGGAGGCCCCCCCTCGCTTAAAATCACTGCATTTGCTTCTCCTTCCACCCATGATGAGCTCGAATTCAGGCTCACTCAAGAAAATCTAAACCACTTTGCTAGTGAAATTAATATGGCGTTCGAGCTCGAAATTGTAAGCCTTGATTCGTTGAACTCTGCTTCATTGTCAATGTTCTCCCATGTATCCAACAGCGAGGCAATTGCGGTGAATCTCCCAATTGGTTGCTTTTCCAATTACCCATTATCACTGCCTTTCGTCCTCCGATTTGTAAAGCAGCTTTCGCCCAAAATTGTGGTCTCTTTGGACAGAGGATGTGACCGAAACGATCTCTCATTTGCCCAGCACATCATCCATGCTCTTCATTCTTATTCGAGCCTGCTTGAATCACTCGATGCTGTAAATGTGAACCCAGATGCCCTGCAAAAGATTGAAAAGTTCTTGCTTCAACCGGGCATTGAGAAAATCGTATTGGGTCGCCATCGTTCCCCTGGGAAGACACCGTCCTGGAGGTCTCTCTTTGTGCAATCTGGTTTCGTCCCATTACCGTTCAGTAATTTCACTGAGTCCCAAGCTGATTGTCTAGTGCACCGGACTCCTGTTCGTGGATTCCACATCGAGAAGAGACAGTCTTCACTTATTCTCTGCTGGCAACAAAAGGATCTCATCTCGGCTTCGGCTTGGAGGTGTTAAGGAGCAGCATTTTGATATGGGATTCTCCAATTCATCTCGCGAAGGTGCTGCACAACTTGCTGCTTTTAGTCTCTGAAGCTTTTTTGAATTCTCGTCCTAGTTAATTCTCCTTTCCTCATTGTCTATGCGGTTTAGGATGACTATTTTCAAGTGAAAAAAAAAAACCCAAACTTTAGTAGCTTCTTGTCCTAGTACAGTTCTGTTTCTCTATCTTGGATATGGGTATTTACTATTATGGTGTTTTCATGCTGTTGTTGCAAGAGGCAGCAGTTTCTTCTGGTTTAGCTGGGTGATTGGTTGTTGTAAACTTGACACAACAAGGCAAAACAAAAATGGAAAAGAGAAGAAATTAACTCTTCAATTTAAGTCTGTGTTGTGTATGCATTTCGATATATTTTCTCAATTACATGCTCTACTTTTGATTCATATACTTTATGCTACCATTTGGGAATTTGACATTGTGAGACTCCCAATTATGTCTTAACATTTTGAAAAAGGTCATACATGGCTTAGTTTTATCAGGCTCTTATTCGAGAATTCATGAATTATTTACTAAAGACTAGGGAAATTGTAGACAATACCAAAACTTTGTTCTTGAAATTCCTGAATCATTCCGAGACCGTTAGTGTATGCTCCCCACCCCCACGACCTGCATTGCCTTTTGCTCTAAGAATTCCCATTTTTGTTGCCAAAATTCACTGCTTACAGAGCTCCAAAGTTTTTCAGAATAGTTTCCAGCTAACATACTTAAATTTTAAGATATTTCGGGAGCAACCGTTGTTTAAATCCCTTCAACTGTCACCTAGGTTGTGAAGACATGAGGTTGCAATAACAGTGTCTTTTATTTCCAAGGTCACCTTGTTCCAATTCTGACTGTTACTCCTATTTCTTCCTCTTCCTTGCCTAATCTGGGAAAACATGTGGAAAATGGGTAAAACGTTTGAAGGGTTAGGCATTAGTTAAGTTGTACCTATCATGCTGGTTATGTTCCACCTGCAAATACTACAAATGTGGGGTACTAGTTACTTCTCTACATGATTTTTTTTTTGTCTGAACTTGTCAACGTGATCTTAGAACCCATGCATCTCTCTGAATAATAATGTTTTTCACTGGGTGTGCCAAAACTGTTGTATTGTAAATTTTTGTTTTAGTTCTAACACTGCATGGTCATCAATTAATGTGGCTGGAATTGGAACTTCTGTTTAGACTGCTTTGATTCAAATCCCATGTTGGAATCTGAAGACTTGTTTTGTGATACCTTTCGCTCTCTTCTTGATGGATGGATTCAAATGTTATATTTAGAGACCCAGGTAGGGCCTCGTCTCAACAATTTTTAATACCCTTTGCGCTGGTGCCGATGGAATAGACCAAATTTAGATAGATATGTCTCCACATCCAAACACATCCATTGTTTAGGAACATTGGAGTCCACATTTTATTTAGGCTATTGAACCCTTTTGATCCACATCATTCCTAGAAAAAATGGTATAAAAATCGGACGGTTATGGTGATCCGGGACCATCGATCTTTAGGCATTGAAGGTCTCAACGATCGGATGTTCGCCTAAATTCTCCCTTTAATACATGCATCTGTAAAAGTATACGCCACTGCTTATAATATTTTCAGCTAATTATCTATTATGATTGGGGGGTGCAAGTGCAATAGGATCATTATTTGTGTAGTTTTTTTTTTAATTTTTTAGAATTTGTTGGTGGATTTTTCAAACATAATGATTCATGTTGTTTATGCATATTCACATATTTTTGTAATATTATTATTATACATTGAATTTGCTGTTGTTTGGGTTAATATTTTTTTTATGCCTCTCCTAATCAAACCACATGGGTCTTGTCCCATTGGACCCCCACACCATTAGTTTAAGCTCTTTCTTTCTTTCCTTTTTCATTGCTTTATTAATTATTTTACTATGCTTTTATCAAACACATCCCTCATATTAAATGATTGAGACCATGTTGCATATGTGTTTGAGAGAAAGTTGTATGGCTCTCCCAAATGGTTATTTTTTATTTTTTATTTTTTTATTAAATATAAATAATACCTAAGTACGTCAGATCCATGGACAATGAAAGACAATTAATATCTAATCACCCTACAAACAACCTTATTATCAACATATTATATATATATATATGACTTAATATAATTGTGTTTGTTAAAGGGCACCGCCACCTTTTTTTTAATGGGGTCCCTTCTCTCAATCAATGGCAAGAAAAAGCCACAATTGCCCTTTTTTTTTTTTTAGGGTCTAACCGTCTAACTGGGGAAGAGCTGGCCTTATTTTACCAAAGAGAAGAGTCACCCCATTCAATAATGAGGGCACTGATCCATTGCAATTTTGGTACATAAGAGTACATCTCTCGTCATGTGAGTTAAATTAAGTGTGCTATTACTATTTTAGTACATATTACAATGACAAATGCTATAATTTAACACAATGTGCTCCAATGATGCAAATAAACATAGTGTGCTATTTTTTATCACAACTTTAATTCTTTCCACAAATTTAAGGTCTTGTAAGATGGTAAACGAAGTATATCGTGGATCAAATACAATGTTGTTTGAGTGGAATGAATTAGTTAAAAAAAAGGTATGTTTTCTGAATTTTTTTTTTAATTTTTAATTTTTAATTTTTTATATATAAGATTTCAATATTATTTTTGAAAATATTGTATTTATTTACGAGCTGTTTGGTTATTGAGAAAATTTTGAAAGAAAAATAGAAGAAAAGAAGTTGCTGGTGTGTTTGGTTATTGAGAAAAGGGAGAAAAAATTGACATGGCAAATATAACAATAACTCACCCTTGGAGATGCTCCCATAAGATCATATTATGTCATTTTGCATGGGTTTTGTAACGAGTCTGGTGCTATGTTTTTCGTATAATTTAGAATGAGACATTGTAACAATCTACATCCCTCAATAGATTAAGGACATGCTATACGGATTGTAATACAAAAAAAACAAAAAAAAAAGAAAAAGAGAGAGTTAAAAATGTCTTTTCATATAGAAAAAGAAAATTACATTTTTATCCCCTCATTTCCTTCGTTCAAATAAAAATAAAGGATATTGGTTGCATCTGTTTTAATGGTCTTAACCGATATATTGTATATATCGTATCGTTTGTGTACAAAATGACCTTCTGATTTTTTCCCTTGATTATTATTGTACATAAAATGATGTTACTCCAATAATTTTGATTTACAAACCAAATAAATAAATGAAATAAAATAAAATAAAATAAACCTTCGATTTCGAAATGTCAACCTTAGACCGTCCTAATCATTTTCTCAAGGTTTTTCTTATATATATATATATATATATATATGTATAATTTTTTTTTTTTTAGAAGTTTCGTCCAACTAGAGAGAAATTTCTTAGAAGTTTCTTCTCATGAAGTCCCAACCTCGTTTCCGAAAAACGCGTTTTCCTCCTAAAACCAAGTTTTCCTACTGACGCTAGACATGAATGTGGTCTTTTTTATTTACCCTAATGAGTGGATCATTGGTGTGGCACTATGGTGCATGGATCTTAATTGGATTGCTTAATTAATGATTAAAGTTTGTTAATATAATATGAGAGGAAATCTTTAGTGAAGGGCTTAAAGCGTCGTTTAGACTCCAACAGAAAGCGACAGATGGATGACAGACTAACAGGTCGTCTTTATCTCTCGGCCCCCTCGAGTACGGTGTATTATTTGTGAGAGGGCGACTATTGTCATCACAAAAAATTTCTAGACAACCCTCCTCTTTATTTTAAACTTTTTAAGGTTTTATGAAGAGTACAAAAGGTTTTTAAATGATGTTTTCTAATAGATAAAACGGCTAATTCTCATGAAAATCTTTTACAAAGTACAAGCTAATTCTCGTGAAAACTTTTTACAAAGTATATTTTTCTTAAAACTTTAAGAAGATAAAATAAATGAGGAATACTCAGGACTTTTTGTGGTGTCAATGACCCACCTCATAGAGTAAGGTTGCTTATTAAGAGGCCCTCTTCCCTCATTATTATTTTTTGTTTTTTTGAGTTTTCTCTCATTTCCTAAGTATTCTGGCAAAATAATTTAAGACCCTTTTATAAATTTAAAAAAAAAAAGGAAAAAGACACATCCATGTTATTAAATGTAACGTGCTTATATTATTTTAACTATAAAAATTCAGTTAAAAAAGACCTAAAATGAACTCATATGCATCAGTGGAAGTTAATGGATAATTTTGATTGAGCATTGTTAACCTATGAGGAAGAATCCATGTGATATTTTCTAATTAAATTTTCTAAGTGAGATTCCTAAAAGATTTTCTATCTAATTGTGGGGCAAGTGTCTTAAAATTTGTACACTATTTCCTAAAATTAAAAGGGAATTCACCGATAACTTCATAAACAAGTTTTTATAGTAGCCTTTCAATATGTGTCACCACTTGAACACTATCGAGTTACACTTTTTTTGCCCCACTTGTTAGGGGGAATGGTTTCATTAAAACTCAGTACTATACTTAAGTGTAATAGACCGTTGGATAGAGATTTGAATGGATCAGATTTAAAAGTAACTATTAAAATGAATAAAATGATTTTAATGGATAATTTTTTTAATTTTAAATCCGAACTGTCCAAATCCCCATCTAACGACCGGCCTATTTAACCTCAGTATAGTGCACTGAATCCATTCACCTTGCTAGGACCACAGATGAATATATTGCACCGACCATTTCCGGAGTCCAACTAGGATCGAAGCTTACTTGATCGTGTGTGGTTTCTATTTGACCAGCTGCATATGTTCAAAATGTCTACTCAATTCATTCATTTTTTGGCCTAACCACCCCTTTATCTTTATTTTAATTTTTTTGTACAAAAAACAAACAAACAAACAAACAAACATGGGTATATTATAAGGGCAAAAATAAAAATAAAAATAAAAATAAAAACATGAGACATTAAACATAGAGGGACAGAAAGTCTTACCTTTGTATATGAAAAAAATGCTGATATGTTACCTAATCCTGTGTGGGTAAGCGCAACCAAATCTTGAGGATCCATTTGGACGTCCAAATAAAAATTAAATAATTTTAATTAGTAAATTTTACGTGTTATTTATATCAAATGACAATAACATCCCCAACCAAAAAATAAAAAATAAGAAAAAATGACAAAAGCAGCACCCTAAATTGTAATTTACGGTGCTGCTTTTGTCATTCTTGTAAATTGTGAAAATTGAAGAGTCTCTTCTAAACGTACCAGATACTTAGGAGTCTCAAAGTAACGTAATTATACCAAAATTATTGTGATACAATAATGCAGAAATGGGATGAATAGAGTGAGATTTCAGGTTGGATTCTTATCATGAACATTTATTTATTTTAATGAAACAAAAAAAGGACTTTAAGTAACTCTCTTGCATGTGATCAAGCCAACGAGGGTGGATAGAGTAAAGGGTAGAAACAGCCGAGTAGGATAGGTTAGGCCGGTTGGAACTTCTCCCATTGCAACCAAAAAAAAAAAAAAAAGGGAAAAAAGGCAACTCTCTCTCTTGTGATTGAGTCTCACTTCATACCTTGAGACCACAGTTGGTCCAGTTTAACACCTGGGCTCCTAAAACGGGTTTTGGTTTTGTTGGTGTAAAGGCGAGGAGAGTCTTGCTCCCGTGAACATATGTCTGAGTACGGAATGGTGTCTCACCCCATGTCTAGCTCGAGGGCATGTCAGTCCATTTTCAGCTAGCATTAGTACACTACCAAAAGGTTTTCAGGTTAACTTCTAGTATGGACCCATGAAAGTCTTCATGCAGGAGATACAGTGAGACAAACTTTTGAGACTTGCAGCAAATTGGGTTCCACTTTGTCATTGATAGTATGGAATCCAAGTTTCCCCCCACATTATTTGGTAGTGCATGAGTTAGTGAATTTTGTGTGTCTGCATATGCTAGTTATCCCGAATTCGGGACACCCAGCATTTTCTTTATATATAATGAGGAGTTAACAATCTTATACTCCATTTGGTAACACTCCGGTAAGATAATTAATGACACATTGTGCACTTAATTCAAATGACTTAATTAGATAAAATAATTAATTAAAAAAAATAAAAAAAGAAGAAGCAAAACTAAGATATATATCAATTCTTTTTAAAATGAAGAATAAAAACCTAATTAAATGATACGTGTTGATGTTTAAATTGATTATTCAAAGTTGTTGGTAATAAAACTGTTACCCCATCATTCCCATATTATTTATAAAATTCTTTAGTTAATATTCAAGCATAATTCCCGATTCGTAAAGCCAAATATTCTCAAATCCGGAATTTGTCACAATGCTGAATATAGAAACCTCATTAGGGAGAATTTTTCTTTACATTAATTTCACGGAATTAAGAATAAGTGTCTCAGTTTATAAAATTTGATGGAGCCCCATTTGCTGCCCTACAATCATATCAATCAAACTTAAATAGCTATGCATGCCTTTAGCATGCAATTAATGATAACACCTCATTTATAAACTATTTAAGTAGTTAATGGTTGGTGGCTAGCTATGGTTGGACCAGACTATAAACCTGACCTAGCCATGATTGCCGCCTGGAGTTTTGCTAAATTTATAATGGTAACAACCAAATCTATCTGTACTTAATATGGATTTGTGGGGGATCTAAGAGGGGTTGAATTGAAAATACATTATTTTATTGAATTCTTAAAAAAATGACAATAATCGTAAATAAAATAAATAAAATAAAATAAACTTTCAACTCGCTATACATTTGAAAATTTTGCCCTATAAAATATGATGTTTATTATTATAGTTGTGTATATATTTGACATTTTTTTTTTCAGATTTTATTTTATTATTGGTTCAACTATAAATTTATTCATTTATCATGTACTCAATTATTTTCCCACCAATTTTACGAACACTCGATTATTGGAATGTAAAGTGATGCCGTTTCCCAAGCCATGTTCAAGATTGCTCCCGGATAACAAAAATTTTAAAAAAATTATTAGGGTGTGCGTTTGGGCATCTCTTTTATATTTTTTCAAACAACTTTCACAATTTGTTTCACGTCTGCTCTAATGTGCCTTAAGGCACCCTTTAAGAAAACCCTATAATTAAGATTAACCTACTGTGAAAATAGCTAGGTGAAAAATGCTTGTCTTATTGTACCAAAGGGGCAAGGCAAAACAAAACCCCAAAAAAAAAAAAAAAAAAACAACTGGCCGTACTGTACACGTGGCCTGCACGCAATACAACTGGACCAATCAGGACCTAGTGTACCGCCACACCAATCCAATGATTGCAGCGGATTGTCTCATCTTGCATTGTCGTGGACAAGTCACATGAAATTGACAATAGAGATCAAGAAAAGCAACTTAATTGGGTGGGACCCTAAATCAGTGAACCGTCATGATCGTCTGATATGCCACGTGTACGGATAATGCAGAGGGTGTGATGGATTCATCACCATCTTTAGGCCCAACACCAATTGACAGAAGACGTACACACATCAATACAATCCAAAGTCTTCATACATGGGGACGAAAATAGAAGAGCCCCACTGCCTAAACATGCATGGGCTTGACCCTTCTCTAATCAACCTCAGTACCTCACACCTTCAATGGTGAAATGTCTTAATCAAGTGGCCTGAACTATGTTGATAGAGGGTCCGGATTAAAAGTTGAAATAATAATTTGTTGATGTTGTTTTGATTATTTCAGTAATTTATTTTTTAATTTTTAATATAAACCATCCAATATCTGATCCAACAGTAACGAGCTAACTTAGCACCCTGTTGAGTTTTTTGAACTCAATACTGAATCCGTGCTATCTTTAAATTATGACTCATATAGACCCAATCAAATCCCAGTATCCTACAATTAATCAATGTTCTTCCTCCCTTTTCTTCTGTTTTTTCCCCCCTTCCCAATGATTCAATGGTAGAGATTTGAATCCATGACCTCACCCACCCGTGCCGTGCCAGTTTCTAGGCTTCAGCCCCACAATCAATCTCTAGGGGTAAAAAACAATTTCAGGAGTACGTAGTGCATGTGCAAAATTCATATATAGTTGCCTCCGCTTCAGCCCCACAACAAATCTCTAGGCGTAAAACACATTTTGAGGGGTACTACATGTGCAAAATTCATAATTGTCTCCTACACAATGTCGCTCACGTCGTGCAGGATCCAAGCCATCCGCACCCACACATGAATTTCACATGTCAACGGGTAATTATCATAAACGACTCAAATCATTGTGTAAACGTCACACGGGTGATTCAAACTATATAACTATATAAATGAAGAAAATGATTACAATGCATTGGAAAGGACCAAATCTATAGCAGGAAAGAAGTGAAGAAAAAAATATTGAGAAGGGTCAAATCTTTAGCTACTAAAAAATACCGGAGTAAAATAAGGGGGAAAATTTTAGGAGGGTCTCTGGGGTCACACACGGCTCCACCTTTGTCTACGGAAGAGCCAGTAAAAGTTAAACCCAAAACCTCTCATTTGATAAAAGACCCGAAAACCAATTGATGCACCCTCATAATGGTTTGGTTTTCTTTTCTTGGATTCAGCTTATGATATGTCACACAACTTCTAATTTGATGGGAAAGATTGTACTTCAGACCAAGATCATGACCCTGACAACCCATATTCTCTCTTTTTCGTCAGGCGTGCAAAATTTCTTTGAAACATTATTTCAAACCCAAAATCAGTAGGTGGGTTTCATTTTTCCTTTTCTCGTGGATACACTCAATACTTGTTTTCCGCAAAGATGGTGTTTTTTCCTTGTGGCATTTTCCAATCCTGGCAAAGTTCTAGATGAAATGGCTGAATGGGTTTATAGGTTTGCGCATTTTTGTGTCCCAAGCACAATGATTTTCTTTTGGCTTTTCTACCCGATTGGTTTCAGTTTGGGTCCTCAATTTCAAACTTTATTTCACAACCAACACAAAGTACCCAGGCAGAGCAACACATACCCAACTTAGTGGATAAGCCAATTTCTTGGAAAGGTCATTTATTGAACCTTTAGATCAACATTTTACTTTTCAAAATCAATTGTCATCACATGCATGCATCATTCATGAAATATGAGAAGAAGATTTTAAACAAAGCATAGGGTTTAGGGTACAGGGTTTGTCATCACAAGTATAGCGTTGCTTTAAAAAAAAATAATAATAATAATTGCTGAAGGAAGAGGGATGCATGCCTAGCACATTAGGAGGACCAAAGATTGTTTTAAGAAAAGAAAGCGGCTCTGGATATTCCATGAAAAAAAAGAAGGAATAAAAATTGTAACAAAAATTTAAAATAAAAAAATAAAAAACCCAAATTTTTTTTAAAAAAATAAAAATAAAATAAAAAACAAATGCCAGTTTTGTTTTTTTTAACCACGTATGGCTCTGGAGTCTGGAGACACCATATAAGTCCCTATTGTGATGTCAAGAGAGCCGTGCCATACTCTTTGCCTTGGTCAACTATTAGGTTATGCTAATTATTTGCTTCTCTATTGATGTAGTGAGGGGTAAGTTTCATAAATGCTTTTAAAGGACTATAATTGGAAAAGCAAGGTATATGGTCTATGAGGAACAAAGGGAATTTCCTTATCCATAAACGTGCTTTTAAAAGGCGCAAATATATGAAGAGTCATTTTCAAACGTTAGGGTTGTCTCAAATACCTACAGGAGCTGGAACCCTTGCACACCACTAAATTGGACCAACCCCACCTCATGAAATTAGCATGAGTAGCTTTCAATCCTCAAATTTTTACCCCCATCGATCATGCAAGGTGGGACACGTAATTGATTCATTCGAGTTGAGTTGATGACGGCCAAGACAAATCGAAAACTTTGTTCAACATTTGTCATTAGTTTGGAGGATTTTGAGTGAATCACTCAAATTAAAAGGTAAATTTTAGATATTAGTAGAAGAATATATCAATATCTCCTCTCAACCATTGAGTGTAACAAAGAGTCTTTAGGTTTCCTTTGAGTTTCTAAGTGGCCCATTTGAGAGAAGAAAGGGAAAGAACATGAGGAAATATATTGAAAAGTGGCTTTCCCTATTCATTCTCACAAAACCAAGTTCAACCCCTCCGAGATGGACCTGCCATTGTTGCCTTTAGTCACCTCAGTGTTTGAAAGCAGATTCTGAGAGAGAGAGAGAGAAAACCATCTATCTATCTATCTATCTATATATATATATATATATATATATATATATATATATATATATATATATATATATATATATATATAAGCATCTTGTGGATGTAGAAGCCCTTAAAGTAGCACACTTTTTCAAGCTCTAAAAAAATCATCACCCTTCCATAGAAAGTATAATGATAAACGACTTTTCAATTAAGGAATTGAGGTAAGCACTTTTGTCATGGAGAAGCCTCCTAGGAGTGAGGGATTCAGTTTTTTTGGTGGAACATAGCTAGATAATTAGATATGCTCATGACCCAGAAAGACACTTGCCAGCTTTTGCCCTCTTCAATATTTTTTTTTTATTTTTTTATTTTTTATTTTGCATGGGTAACACTAGGGATAGATGAATGCGTCACTAACTAAAGCTCCATCATTCAATAGTCATCTCCACCGGCTAGTCCAGCCTTCTTACACCACCTATTTAATAAAGCCACTGTTATTGAGTAATTTAACAATAATCTTCTTTTGTTTACGTACACAAAACAAAAGATCGAAACAAAATAAACCACTAGACTAGTGGTGAGGGAGGATGGCGAAAATGGTAGGATTAGAATAGGTTAGGGGTTCGATCCCCTCCAATTATATAAAAAAAGAAACAAAAGTAATGGAATTGAACCATACTATGTTTAAAGGACATTGAAAGTATTAACAAACTTAAAATTAATATGACAAAGTATAATCTAAGTTATTTAGAGTCAATTACTATAATATATCCTATAATTTTTGCATTTATTTGGAGGATCTTTTTCTTTTCTTTTTTCTTTTTTTCCTCTTGAAAGTCTAAATGGGCTGCCTTTGGGCTACACAATGCTTAAACCCCACCACCCTATAAGAGTTCATACACTCGAACTTTCCTTTGTCTGCATGTCACCTATGGTTAACAAAACCTCTCTCCTAGAAACGAATGCTACCTCTCTCAAAATTTTAAAGAAACCCTGTTTCAAATACAATGTTTCCATAATAGCGAAATGAAAATAGTTCATATATATTAGTTAGTTGTCAATATATATATATATATATATATATATATATATATATATATATATATATATATATGTTTTTTATTTTTTTCATTTAGGGTTGTAGCTAGTCATTTCCAAACCATTTATCGATCCATACCACACAATTCACAAGTTGTTATTATTAATATTATAACTATTTTAGATCATGTTTCCTTCAATATTGCTAGATATATCATATGGCTAGACCCATGATTTAGGTGATTAGACAAAAATAAAAATAAAGAACAAGCCAAGGCTAAAGCCAAAAAAACACAACCATGTGAGCATCCAAGGCAAATGGGCAAGAAAAGTAATAGAAAGAAAAGGAAAAGGTGGTGTGAGGTGGAGAGTGGTGGGGTGGTGAGAGATACATCATATACATGGGTGTGCGTGTGCAAAAAGGTACGGTTGTTGTCATCAGGACAAAGCTTTAGCTTCTCTCTCTTCTCTCTTATAAAAACTTTTATAGATGCTTGCCCACCATATCTCCTCCAACACCTTCTTTAAGTTTCTTTCTTTCATTGTTTTCTGTTTTTTTCTCTCTCTCTCTCTCTTTCTTGCTTTCTTCCATTTTCTTAGTCAGCTTAGAAACAACGCATTCTTTCCTTCCCACATATTTTCTTTTTTAATTTATGCCAAACCCCAAAAAGTAAGCACTCATGCATGTCAAAAGCCACTCCTTGTAGGCCCTCCAATAACAACACCCTCATTGCCATTGGTCTCTCCCACTCTTCATGCTCAAGACTCTCTCTCTCTCACTCTCTTTCATTCTTGGTGGAGATTTGGCTCCACAGGACCTTGCATGGATGAGTTGGGTGGCCTCCAAATCAGGGTTTTCTTTCTTCTTCTTTTTTTTTTTCTTTTTTTTTTTTAAATTTTTTATCCCATCTTTATTTCATCACTTATCAACATCTTTTTGTTTTTTGAAATCTCATCAAGGTCAACCCAACATTCACTTCTCGTGTCTCTTTCATGGTTTTTCCCATTCTTTTCCTCATATTTATTTTTCATCTTCAATAATCAAACTTGGGACGGTTTGGCTTCTTCTCAATGTTTCTTTTCTTGGTCAATATCTTATAATTAATACAAATCTGTCTGCTTTCATTACTCATGGAGGCAGGAAAAGTGCATGCATTTGATGAAATTCTAACTTGCAAATGGTTAGAGCTATTTGTAGTCCACTTGGAACTTTTCTCTCCATGGATTCATCTAATTACCTTGGCACCCACAATCAAATTCCCTTCCAAAAATCTGTCTATATTTATTTTTTTCCTTGGATAGAAGTCAATGTCTTATTTTTATTTTATTTTGGTGTAAGAAGTGAATATTTTATTTAATAAGTCTAAATTTGGCAATTTAGCACTATAGTATCAAGCAAAAGGTGGATACAGTGGTCTTAGGCGTCTTGCCAAGTAAGAGATTTTGAATTCAACTCTTACCACTCTCCTCAAGGTCATCCCATGAACTTCATTTTATAATTGTCCGGTGCATGTAGGATTAAAAGAGCATGTGTTCGGAAGATTAATTGAGTACATATGCATCTTAAAACATCCTAATATCAAAAAACAAAAAAGTATCAAGCAATCTCGTTTTTTTTATTCTTTTAATTGTGAGGCCCATGTCACGCATCCCACTCTGTTTCTTCCAATCCCTTCAACTCAATCAGTCTAGCTCACCATTGTCTCTCTTTTTAAACTTAATTATTTTCTTTTTACAATTTTTTATTTTCCGTTGAGGTCCCTCTTTTTATGGCCATCGAAAAATCCGCGTATATCGTAAGGTTTACACTAGTTAATCATGAGAAGGAAAATAATGCATTTGTTTGAAATATGGTAAATATACATAGACACATATTTAAGTTTAGAGAGAGAAATCCAATTGAAATTAAGAGGCTTTGCAACCTCTAGTTTTGGGCTGTCTTGTGTAGTTGTTGCCTTGAGAAATAATTGGTGAGAGATCTTTCCAAGAACCCCCCCCTTTTTTTTTGTTGTTGTTTCTTTCAACTTGTGATGTAAGAGATGAATTTTCCCCTATTCTACTTTGGCCAGCAAAAAGAGTCCAAAAGTTTAATGATAATTCGTCTTGCCATTGGAACAATCTCAAGTGCCAACGATTGGTGGGCTTCTTTTAAGAGGGCATCATTGAGTCGATCTCTATCCCTATCTGGACTAGGAGTTAACATGATTCAAGCCACATCCTTTTCAATCAAGAAATGTTCAAGGGACTCTGATTAATTGGTCAATAATCAAATATGCATATTGATTCACTACAACAAGGGTAGTCGCGGCTTGAATTCCTTTTCAATCTGTACATTTTCTCGGGCATTTTCTGTATGCATTTTGCATATATTTTTGATACACGCGCCTAAAGAAGTCATAACCAATTAAAGGGATGCAAGATTATTAACTATTATTTCTTAAAGAACAAGGTAGGCATCGAAGTCAAAACATTGACAAGCTTAATTTTTATCTTCACTTCCCATATTTACCACAATTGATGATAAAGCCTGCAATCTTACAGCAGCCTTGGGAGGTCAAGTCCATACAGCCATTTAACCTCTCACCAACAACATTTTACAGAGATATATAAAGCCTAGGACATGACCATAACCACCAACTCACTGGTCAATGTCATATCCCACTTCCAGCCATAACTTTAATTTGCTAAACTGATTGCATCCAATCTGCATCTTTGAGATTCATACATCATTTGAAGCAGTAATTATCAACTTAAAACTAAAATTTCCATTTTCAACATGTTAAATCAGGGATTGCATGCTTAAAGAATGTTATTTATTCAGAAAAAGAAATTAAAATCAAATCATCAACCTGATGGAGAATAACTACCACTGACACACTGAATATAGGTTATCCAGAGAATGAAATGATTGAATTTGGCATCTGAGAAGATTAAATAATTCATTTTCATGCTTATGATATAAACTACATTGGCTTTGCAAGAAAAAGGATTTCCCTGTTAAAAGAGGCTCTATTGCTGAGATCCACAGCAGTCCATGTTGGTGCGGAAGCCCACATCAGCAGGTTAGCCTGAAAAGGAGTATATAAACCAAGAATTTTCTCGAACTGGGATTCAGGTAAGAATTGCCAGCACTTGGTGGAGTTGCAAATGTAGTCTCAGTTCTCTTCTCCGGGATTGTAAACAAAATGACAATTTCTTTTGCCTGCCCACCCATCATCCACCTTTATTGGGTATATGCTTTTGTTTGATCCTAGTTTTCAAGGTTGAAACAACCAGAATATCTTTTCTTCTCTATACTTCAAAATCTTCCCTTTTGTATACTTGGTACCGATCAAAGCTTCAATATTAAACTCCATAAAGTGGTAGAAAGGTTTTGACAAACGAGTAAGCAAGTGCACCCGTGAATATGTAGCTGTCCACTCTGTCTAATATTCCACCTGCAAACAAGAACTATCTCAGTCTGTAAACAAAATTTAGAGGATTCTCATATGGTTGCTGGAATTTAGACATTAGTACTGTTTTCAAAATTTGAATAACAATTATTAGAAAACAAACAGGAAGACAAAAGTTCATGAACATAGGTCTTAACCCTCAGGTTCAAGGTATGACCTTGTTCCTGAAAGTAACTTTCAATCGGGTAACTAATATCCCATATCAGACCAAAAGTTGAGTGGTGGTCCAAAATAATAGTCAAAGGAAAATGTGCTATTTGAGTCAATAAGCCATTTAGGAACCAAAATTAGCCTTTTAAAATGTATGACCCCCTGAGATCCATATAATTCCTATGGATTCCTTAGCATAATATTAGACTGGACTTCTTGACTGGTTTTAGTAGTAGTATTACTAGTGGGCTGCATCCCTCTCTTTTATTTGTGGATTCTCTAAAGCTCTACTTGGAGTTTTTTTGTCGCCTAGTGCTTGTATGTCTTATGTACATGGGCTATGCCCTTATTTGTTATTAATACATATATTACTTCCTCAAAAAAAAAATAATAATAAATAAATAAATAAAAAATAAAAAGGAAAAAAAAATTGTTTGAGCTAGGAAAGAGCAGCTTAACCATACCATTTCATTCTTTTCTACCCTCTAGCATTCTTATTCTTACATCCCCAGCTACCTCAAGATAGTATGCTATTATGCCTTTTCCTACTTTTCTAAAATTCAAATGATACAAACTTATTCCAGGTTACCCACATTTCAGGTGCTATTCTACAAATAACACTGCATGTGGGTGTGGATATCAATTAGCAATGGTGGATGGGAGGCAAATGCAGAAGCTAAAACAAAATAGGGTACATAGAATAAACTTAATTCTATTCAACAAAGCCTTTGTCCCAATTGTTTGGTGTCACCACACAAATCCTATTTCACATTTGCAATCCGTCTATCAGACATTTTAAAACATTTTAACAAATCAAACACACGTGTCTTTCCTCACTACCTCAACCCACATCATTTTCATATTCCCGTCATCTAAGCGGCATGAACACTTATAAAGAGGAGCCATGTCCATGTCAGACACATATGGGACACCAGCACTTCTCCAACACTCCTTACATGTGTATTTGACACTCCTTGGTCCACGTCTGTGTTAGTCAAGAATACCCTCAATAATTTGTCTCCTTTTAACAAAGGCAAACTAAATAGACATAATTTCAAAACAACCAACCAATAAATATGACAAGAATTAAAAGATGATCCCGTTAGAGGCTTGCTACTAAATTATTTGGTTTAAAATCTTTAAAATTGGATTCACACAATTTCATAAACAACACAATGAAAAGAAGAAAAATGGAGACTCCATGTCTTTTTGGTCTTTGACCCAGTGTATCCCCAAAGCTGACAACCAAGGGACTAGTCACTGTCGCAACCAAGAGACTCCATGTCTTTGCCAATACTATTTCAATGTCCCAAGTTCTAAACATAATGATGATATTTATTAGATACAATGGAATGCTGATTTATTTCATTATTGAAACAAGTTTAATGATGGTAGATATGTGTGTCTGTGTGTGTGTGTGTGTTGTATAGCTATGTACTCGCCTTATTCGTGTCTTATGTTTTGAACAATTTCCCATGTCAGCATGTCAGTTTCTGTGTTGTGTCGTATCCATGTCCATGCAACAAAACCCCATCATCCTCCTAGCACCATCAATCTTAAACCACATCACTCCCCACTCCTCATATGCATAGTCAATGATCTTTATTGCACACACCCATACCATCTTCTCAAATATCCTCTCATCTTGCCCCTAGTTGGTGCAACTTCAACTTCTCACAACTATATTCAATTCTAATTTGTCATTTCCTGTGTGTTGCACAGTGCTCATCCATCTCAACATTCACATTTTGGACTCAATTAGTTTATGAAATAATTTTTCTGCCCAAAGTTTGTAGTATAAAGCACAACTTTTAGCTGTCTTGTAGACTTTTTCTCCAATTGTATATGTAAACCCCATTTGCACTCCTTCATGACATGTTATTACATTTACTCAAACACAAACAATATTTTCTTAGTGAAAAAAAAAAAAAAAAAAATCACCAAACAATATTTGAATGTTTCACCATCTACATAATTATCAATGAGCATTCTTTTTCTATTCTTAAAGGTTTGAATCTCTAAGCTGCAATAATCCTTTCTGTTTTTGCATCCTGTTTGCAATCATAAATTCTAAGTTCATCATGATAAACAATATCAGATACTACACAGTTAAATACGTTAATTGATCTATTACTTACAATAATGTAATAACATGACATTTGATGACAGTACATGGAGACAAATATGCCCAAACAAAAATAAGGAGGGAAGGGTTTGGAATCCAAGGATCTTAAAGTAAAATATATTTTTGAAGAAGAAAATAAGTAAATTATACCAGTACACTGTGGGGGGTAATTTATGCATATAGCCAACGCATTACTCAAATTGGTGGAAAAGATAGATATATATATATATGTGTGTGTGTGTGTGTGTGTGTGTGTGTTATCATTTTTTTAAAATACCGTATCACTTCTTTTGGCTATAAATTTTTTTTAAAATACCGTATCACTTGTTTTGGCTATAACATCGACATGTGATACTTGGATGGTTTTGTTCTAATAACCACCATGCATGTGCACACCTCTAGGCTCTAGTAGCAAACACACATTATCAAGTTGGCTACGCAAGGTATCCTAGGAGTAGCTCCAACAGGTAATAAAGAGGAATTTGGTAATTTCTGATAGAACTTAAACAGTACCACAGTAAAAGCACAACACTGCAGATAAGATACCCTAAGATTGGGGGAAGGCTGTATAATAAGGCCATAGTGAGGAAGAAAGCATGCAACAAAATTCCTATAAATAACATTCAATAGTGTCATAGTGCAACATATAAATAAATAAATAAATAAAATTTTAAAAGGGCATAAATGATAACAATTTAGGCACTGTGCAAAAGCGTTGTGGACTCCCAAGAGTCTATGGCGACTCTAATTGATTCTAGGGAGCATCGTAGACTCTAGAAATCCTCGTAGGATTTTTTGGAGTGTATAGAGCTCCTATGAGAATTTAGGAAGCATTGTGAGGCTTCCACGAGTCTATGGCAACTAATAAAATTGATAATGGATGGACAGCCTAAACACTTAACATATTACACATAAGCAACATACTAAACAAGGTACCCAGCAAATACCAGGAACAGATCCAGGAGCAAAATGTTCTTGTGTTTTTTGGAAGAAAACAACAACAGAATGTTCGTACTCTATATCAAAATAAATGTTCAATGTCATACAACAAAATTCAAACATGAGGTAGAAGCCGATTACCGTGACCAGGTATAAGCGACCCCGAATCCTTGACACCCGCATCACGTTTGATCATAGACTCAGTTAGGTCACCAAACAGAGATCCAAAGAAATTCAGAAACCCAAAAGCTATCGCACTAACCATGATTCAAGAAAATTACATAAAATTGATATCAGCACATATTCCAAAATTACATAAACAAGTGAAAGAACAATTCAACAGATAAAAGATACATGTTCAACTCATGGACTTAAAAATCGCGATATATCGACAATATATCGCGATATATCGCCATATCAAAGGGTAACGATACGATATATTGTTGCGAAATTGAAGAATTTTCAAAAAACAAAATATCGAACGATATCAGCAATATATCGAAGATATATCGCTGATATCGAAGATATATCGCTGATATCGTTCAATATATCGACACTGCCATGTTTAAATGCCCTTTTGCCGATTGTTGGTGAAATTTTTACACATTAGAATAGGTTAGGATTCACATATATATGTACATTTTACTATGCTTAGTATTTCACATAATTTAAAATATTATTTCAAACCAATGGCCTTTGGTCTAATAGCACTCTATATTTAAATGTTAAAAAAATCTATTTCAATGTTATATAACATTTAAATGTTGAATTTGCAAAATTTTCTATTATTTATTTACTTAGCGCGGTATATTTTTTATACCCTACGCAACACATACTTATATTATACATATTTAAATTGCAATGTTTTGATGCTAGATTGTGTATTAGAGTTTAAATCATTGTTTCCCAGAGTTTCAATAAAAATATCCATGTTTAACTCATAATATCCACTATATCTTTAAAACGATATCGATATTGTTGATATATCCAACGATATATCCGATATATCCACATTTTCGGACCCTCGATATATCCATCGATATCAATATTAAAGTCCTTGGTTCAACTTAAACTAAAGGTAGGAATTTTCCACTAAGCATAAGGGAGAAGACTTGTTGAACTTCACTAAACGAGTTATCCCAATAGTCTAGTCCAACTAAAACAAAGTTCAAAATTAACAAAAGTATCCAAAGATTAAAAATTCAACTTCTTGCCCATGAGAACTCCAAAATGGAACCAAACAAATGATGGGTCTTAACCCTGTACCTTAGCAAAGATGTTGGCCAGCAAAAAATCTTTGACAATATGACGGAAGTAGCTATACAACCACCTAAGCCTGCAATAGCTCCTTCCCATGTCTTCTTTGGACTAATACTAGTAAGCGGCGTCCGACCAAATGCCTGCATTTGAGTAGAAAAGCTATCACGCATTCTCGTTTTATATAAGCCCAACGCATATTATGTTGTGAAAAAATAATCCGTCCACATGTTGTTTCAACTAAATATAAAGAAACTGGTAATGTAAATAAGCAGAAACACAAGACGGTTTCCCTACAGTGCTCAACATGCAAGCTGAAAAGGTCCTGGTATCCCTACAACCTTAGAAACTTAAGAAGTGGTGCTGCTAAACAAAAACAGAAACAAAAAACAAAACCAAAATAAAAAAGGGGGGGGGGGGGGGGATTTAACAAATTTTTCCACACATATGTTCTTGAGATGTCAGAGTGCAGGATGAATAACAACTTTGGCACATACATGTAAACCGATGAGGCTTAAAAACATTTCAACCAATGATTTGTGAGATAAGATCAAATTGAAGACAAAGTCACCAATTTCAAAAGCATAAATACCTTGCCACCGACAAAAGCACAGGTATCTGCTGCAATTATGCTGCTGATAGAAATCAAAGTCGCCACAAGACCCACTGTCCAATGAGCTTGGCCACCAAGAAGAACAGGCCATGCTGTTCCTATTCCTGTCAAGGTTAAGCTGGTTAGGAGCCATAGTTAGTAAAAGCACCAGAAAAACCCACTAGATGAGGCAATACACAGAAGGTTCATCTCTACTTGGATATATACATATCCAAACACATTTATATACACACACAAATACACACTTACAAGCATAAATTTGTGAGAAAAAATTAAGTATACAAGACAAATGATGAGAAGGGTAATTTCATCTGAACAAAATCAAAGTTGAAGAGAAGTCAAAAGATTATAATATCAAAAAGTATTAAATAAGGGCATTAATGCTTAATTTTAGTGTGCTAATAAAATATCAATATTAGACATAAAATGTGTATTGAATGAGGATATTGGCACAGGACAGCATATAGCGTATTAACAGGGGAAAAGAGAAAACAGATATTTAAATCATATACAAATTTGTGTGTATATATACATATACATATACATATATGTACATGTATGTATATATATGTACATGTATGTATATATATATATATATATATCTATATATATATATACATATATATATATATATATATTCCATGGGTGGGTCCAAAGCGCCCGGGGAGACTAGCGCAGCAACCCACCGCCACGTCTCCTCACTTAAATCTTGGGTTGTCTTAGCGGGGAATCGAATCCATGACCGTGCGCCTAACCACACAATCACAAGTTCGCCTCACACATCACATCCAATATGCAAAATTAAGTTAGATCTGTTATGCAAGTTTAAAATACTGTCCTCGTATGTACATACATGTAGACACTACACCTGAATAATATAACCCACATCAAAACAATGACCACCATTCTAGCACCTAAATGATGCATCTCAAAATAGATGCATCTAAATTTCCACTCCCACGATAGGAACGAAGTTCCAAGTGCGTAACAAAAAAATGCAGGAAAGCAGTCTCTTAATCATTAAAATCAAGAATTACATATAATTATAAATACTTTGCGAGAGTTTTATACACATGTAATAATAAGTAGGAAAATCTGTCTTGAGGTGTGCATCCCTATATTAAGAACCTTTTCAACATATTTTTTTTTATCCATGAGAGAAAGAGAGAGTGAGAGAGAGCATTGTTGCAGAACTTTTTTTTCTTTCTTTTTATATAAAAAATACAAAAAAAAATAACAAGGAAACCCTTCGGGCAAACCTCGGGCCCATGTAAGAACCCACAACACACATGGACCTGGCAAGACCAAGGCCCATGAGAACCATGGAAACTTTGTTTGGCTAGCCCAAGGGGTAAGCAAGAATCGAACTTGGGACCTGTGCTTCCTGAGACTTGGTCCCTTGCCAACTGAGCTACCCAAAGGTTTACTTCTTTAACTATATGTAGTAAAAAACTAGCAACAGTGTCACAGGATATACATATGCATGTGGGTGTGTGGGTGTATGTGTGTGTGCGCGCACGCGCGTGTGGACTCTAATATAATGCCTCACAAGAGCCACATTAGTCTGGTATCCTTATTCCCCCCTTTTTTTATTTTTTTATTTTTTTGTCAAACTTAGTCTGGTATCAACTTTCCTAATTCCTCTCTAACCAACTTTCTAAGCTCCACACTTCGCCTGAGTATGTGTTGCACAGCATTTTTTTTTATTTTTTTTATTTTTGATAATGTGTTGCACAGCATGTTGAATGTCACTGACATATAAATATAAAGAACTAACTTCATACTTGTATTTAAAGCCGGAACTGCTATACCACATCGAAGCTTAACCCAGAAACAAGGAAGATAACCACAATAAAATAGGCCAAACATGGCACTACTGAGCTGAGCAAAACGAGGATTTCCTCTTTGTAAAAGCAATGCCATAGCAACAACAAAAGCAGCAGATGTCACAGAGACATCAATGTGACCAAAGTACCTGACCATAAATTAGAAACAATAATCAGCAACAAAAACCTCTGGAGCAACATGAATGACAATTTCATAATATTAGTTTCTATTCACTATGCTCTATAGAATAAATTTCTTCTCTATCCAACATTTTATAATAAAATTATTATCCCGTGCATTGCAAGGGTATGGCTCTACTTTAATATACATGCTGTATATACAGAGATAACAAAGCAATCGAGCATCACCTGATAATCTATATGGCTGACAAAAAAAATAATCTATATGGAATGGATGACTTTGGGACAAACATCAAGAAAATAGCTTACGAAGCAAATGAATATTAACTTGTTTCCATAAAAAAAAAATTTCTTCCAATTTTCAAACACAGCAGAACTTTATTTTTTTATCGGGAAAAAATAAATAAATATATAAAATTCTATATCTCCCTGATTTAGATGCTCATATATGTGATATTATGAATGAAATTCATAAAGAGTCATGCACTTAAAATTTGATCACATAACTGGACTTCAGCTTGTGAACCGTAACCATTCAAAACTTTCAACATAAGGTGTGTATAACTATATGTAAATATATATGTATGAATTGACATTGTTAGAGATATTTGGTTGGTTACTTCTGCAGTCTTCCAGCGGAGATGTCCAATCAGATGCTTTGAATGACTGTGGAAGCAACCAAAGCATCTATAGCAATAACTCCTTCCCATATATGCATAATATGAAAGAACAAATATTTTTTCCAATTGTAAACCCCTCCTCAAATTTATTATTTATTTCTTGATATATAAAAAATCATTGGGTATGGTAGTGCTTTCAATAAACCTAAACTATCCTAATTCATTAACCTTTCTGATAGTAATGTTAATAAATTAAATCCAGATCAGTGCACCACCACTATCGTTGCATCACCACTAAATTCAGCAATGTCTCACCCAAACCTTTTAGTCCACATGCTACATGCCTACACACGTTAGAAGCTTTAGAGGAGCATAAATTGCAAAAGAGCAGAAAGTTTTTTTTTTTTTTGAACAATCAACAAATTAAATTTTATAAATAATAAAATAAAAAACGATCCAAGGAGGACAAGACGTCCTACCAAATAGTATCTAACCGCAAAATAAAACAGAAATAATAGAGAGATGTTTCTTTATTATTATTAGTTTAAAAAAAAATAGAGAGACGTTTCTTTTAAAGGGAATGATTCTTAGTGTGGCGCAAGGACTCTAAACGGTTATTCTCAGTGAAATCTTATTATATCCTTTTGAGAAATAATAGAATGACGTTTCACCCATCTAGAAGAATTTAGATTGCTTCGGTTCCTTCAAAAGTTACGTTCTTTATATGGTTGGTAGTGAGAGACAAATGTTGTAGTGAGAGACAAATGTTTAACTATTGACCATGTGATTGAAATAGGGTGGATGTTGCCTAATAGGTCCATAATGTGCAAAGAAGCAACAGAAATGGTGGACCACCTCTTTATCCATTGAAGGGTGGCTATAAATTTTTGGAAGCTTATCTTTCATCTTTTTGGAATCAAATGGGTTTTACCATCAACAAATCATGGAATTAGTTCGGAACGGTGGATTAAAGGTGGTCGTGAAGAGGCAAAGATGGTTTGGGAAATGGCACCACATGCAAGTTTTTGGTGCATTTGGAAATAAAGGAATTTGAGAACTTTTGAAGGGATGGAAGTGTATACTATTGAGCTCAAGTCCATTGTGGTTAAACTTCTTTTTTTTTTTTCTTTTTTCTTTCTTTTTTTTGGTGGTTTTTTAGTCATAGGGAAGGGACTAACCTTTCTTTTCTTCTTTTTGTGGATTCCCTTAAGTTTTAGATGGAAGATTGTGCTTAGCACTTGTATATGTCTTACGTACATGGGCTAACCTTTTGGTTTCAATATACTCTTTATTTCATCAAAAAATAAACAGAGAGAAATTACATCACCAAAAAAAAAGGTGATCAAGCACAAATTTCTCTCTAAACTGCCCTAATCACAAAAAGAGGAACGAATTCCAACAAAAGCTTTAGTAACCGAAGCCCAAATAGATGCCAAAAAAAATAAAAAATCATTCCACATCTAATCAACTAGCACAGGCATGAAGCCAATTTTTGGCAATAATTAGCAAATATTCATTTATAACTAAACACTAATGATTTCCATTCAATCTGAGTAACACCTATAGTAAAACTAACATGCTAGGATGATTTCCGTATATACATGAGTCCACTGATGTACTCCAGATACTATATGGTTTTTTATGGTCAGTACAAAAACCTCCAGCTTCCAAGTTCCAACTATAAAATTTGAAAATTCCCTAATAAGACTTTTGAAAAACATAGGGAACTAAAAAAATTATAATCAACAGATATACAAAAGAGATTATTGAATATCATGAGAGATTCTCAGATTGTGTTTCTCATAAGAAATTAAGGCATGTTACCAGATCTTACAAGGTAAGAATAGGCATGAGAACGCAGATAACAGAACAAACTCGTGATACGTATCGAGGAGGAGGAGTCATTCCTGCAGTAATTCCATGACTCCTAACGAGCTCGAAATACTCCCGTGCACCGACTAAAACAGCAGATGCCAGGGCCACCGTGAAAACCCATCCTCCAGCCAATACAACACCTCCAGCTGGAAATCCAATTCCTAGTCCAAAAATAATCCTTTTCTTCAACTGACTCGCTTTATGTTGCTGCTCCAAGACTGGATTCTCCTTCATAGATAAACTATTCCCTTCATCGACTTCCTACAACCGGATAAAGATTTAAAAGTATAATTAAAATCCTGAAATTACGCAGTCTTTTCCATCAATGGAATAAAACCAGATTGCATTCCCTATTTATGAGGTTTGATGAATGACAACACAATATTCTTATTGCCTAAACTGCTAAACATACATTTTCTTACTCTTCAATTCATTCTAGCCTTTTCTCCAAATTATTCCCAATATCTTCACAATAACCCCAAATCCCATATTATTTAAATGCTAAATAATTTCTTTCTCCCCAATTTACAACTATGTACAGTGAATTTGAGCAAGGAAATTCAAAGCCATAAACCACAATCAGTTCATTTTTCTGTTCTGTAACTAAATATTTCAATAACCCTCCATTTGGTGGCTGAGAAACTGAGTAAAAGGAAAAGAAAAGGAAACATTGAATCTTATGTATTTATCTAGTTTTGGTTTCCAAAAAAGTTGAAAACACAACTCAGCTAATGCCTACTATTTGTATTAGACTCGATTGAATGTAAGTTTTAATTTTCTGGGGTCACAAAGAATGAAAAACCTGATAATTCCATTTGGCTATTGAGAAAAGATTGGAAAAGATAATAAATTACAATTTAGAATCTTGACTTTTAATTGTTCAAGACCCAAAAGAATAGGAATTTACTCAACTGTATTGCGTTCTATTTTTCTTTGCAGTGGTGCAATTTTCTCTTCTTTTATTTTTATTTGTTTTTCCTTTTAGTGGAATCAACCCAACATAAAAATTATGATTCAAAAATTTATCCTCTATCCTTTCTCTCCATTTTCTCAGCCAACAATCAAATGGTAATATTCAAATTTTCAATTTTTTCTTCTCCCACCTTTTTTCCCCAGCCCCCAGAAGCAGCATATACGGTCCAATGATAAATGAAACAAATCATAAATGCCACTTTCATATTTCCTTGAATATAACTATTTGGTTTAGTTGAGATGAACCAAAACAACATAAAGCACAAGACTCGATGTATTTTCTCTTCTTTTCCTGCATTTTATCAGCAACCAAATTGAGTCTAAAATTCAGAAGTTTTATTCCATTTCTCTTCTCCTACCTTTTCTCACCACCCAAATGAAGCATGCATAATGTAACACTAAATTACCCTATTCTAAAGAGTTCCGTAACCAATAACCAGTTAAATTTATCTTCCAAAACCCCACTATGTTTGGCTTCTGAGAAAACTAATTAAATGGAAAAGAAAACAAAACCTCAAATCCTGTATCTTACCAAGCAACATATACATACATGCATATATATGGACATAAAATATTCAGAGTAGCTGAGTAAGCCTGCCTTGAGTGCATTCCTTTATTTTCTCACGTCCCAAACAACGAAAACCAACATTCAGAAATTCAATTTCTCTTCTCTTCCTACCATTTCCCAGCAGAAAAAAAAAAAAACAAAAAAAAAAAAAAACAACGAACAAACAAACAAACAACAACATTCATATGCGTAATTTAGCCCTAATTTATACAAATTACTATGCCAACCTCTTTCGTTTCATCCTCGTCAAGACGGTCCGCCTCAGCACGCGCCACCGTCGTAACTATCCGATGACTCGCCGAAATGCAGCGGCGAACACGAAATTCGCATCTGGAGCCATCAAAGACGAGTCTGAGATTCAACCTCGAAGAGGGTCGAGCGAGAATTAGGGTTTTGGAGGAAGGACGACAGGGACAAGCGCAGTGAGAGGTGAGAGAGAGAGGGATGAGATTGAAGCGATCGACCTCAACATACGACGCCATGGAAACAAAAAAAATATGTACACATACATACAAATAGGTGATTATATATGTGATTAAGGGGAGATTAGAAGCATGTTTGAGGGAATTGGAGATAGATTAGCATTGGAGGGAGAGAGTGTGGGAAGTAAAGGTGACAGAGGTTTCGATGATGCGTGCAATGTCTGGTCTGAGTTTTACTGGGGAGGTGGGCTATCGTCACAGCATAAAATACCCTAAGCCCCATTAGTTTACACATTTTAAGATTTTATGAAAAATATAAAAAGTTTTTACGAAAATTAGTCACATTGTTTACTAGAAAACATCATTTTGAACAACTTTGTAGAAAGAAATTTTTCCATGAGTAGACTTTTTGGCCATTTACAATCTTTATTTCATTTTCCATGAAAAATGGCCAAAAAGTGTACTTAAATGACAAATTTTGGAAACAAATTCTTCTACAAAGTTTGTTAGGAACGATGTTTTCTAATAAACTACATGCTTAGTTTTCGTAAATTTTTTTTTCTATTTTTCATAAAAATTAAAAAAATATAAATTAAGTGGGGGGCTTAGAGTATTTTTTGTGGTGGCAATAGCCTAGCCCTTTACACGAGCCGATTTTGAGTTATTTGGGTGCACAGGCGAACTCTTAAAATGGAGCCCTATTCCTTCTATACGTATTCCAAAAAAAATATATTCTAAATATACAAAAAAAAAATTTCTACTACCAAATACCAACATAAAGTTTGTTTGCATATAAAATTATTAAAATTTGCTTTTATAAATTAAAACGACAAGAGATTTACAAAAACTTATAAAGATAGAGTACATATTTCTTGTTTCATAATTGAGCAAAATTCATTTTTACAACACAACAAAAGAAAAAAACCAAATGCCAAATAGAATCTAAAGCTATAATACCAAAAAAAATAAATCAATTACAACAAAATGTCATTTAAACATTACACTTCTCGCAATTTTTTTTTTTTTTGGTTTTTCACTTTTTCTTTGGACTAGAATTGGGTTGACCTAATTGATAAAATAGGGCCCTTTTTTTAAATTTTAAAATTAAAAAAAATAAAAAAAAAATAAAAAAAAAACAATAGAGAAGCTTTTGGACTGATTCTTGGGCTATTATAACTAATAAAGGGAGAAGCAAATGAGGCCCTTTTTTTTAGCCCAAATTATAGGGCTCCAATTGGCCGCCTTGCTCGCCTGGGGTCAGAACCGGCCCCTAAGTTTTTAAAGAGGCTCGGAGATTTAAATTGAAGGAATGTGAGGGGTGGAGATGAACGCGCTGCCAGTGCGCGTTGGGGTTGCCTACCCTTTTTAATTATCTTCCGCCCCAATGACGCCACCTAATCGAAGACATATCTCAACACCAAGGCTTGTTTGTAAACTTTAAAAACTATATCAGATTGAATCCCCTCCAAAACTGTTATCTGGTTTTTAAGTAAATCTACTCACAGTGTGAAAGCAAAATTGGTCAGACTTATCTTCAGTTAGTTAGGTTTTCAGGTTTGCCAAACAGTCCCCAATAAACCGAGTGAGTCTTCCATGTAATTGTGACACGGCCACGTTGTGTCACAGGCCAATAGGGATTAAGCAAAGTGAAATTGTGAGACCAAAAAGTACTCTGATAATCCCACTTTACTTGATTCTTATTAGCCTATGACATCACATCAACTGTGTCACAGTTACATGGAAGTTTTCTCCAATTATACCTTGCTCACATTAAAGTCTCTCTGTCAATATTTATATTGCAGGAGTTGGTATTGCACGGAATGCATCATTTTCATTAATGAGTGAATTTAATTTTTGACTAATAGAATGGTTTAATCGTTAATCCCCTTCCCATTCTTAAAGAGGGTAGAATAATGTGGGAGTAATAAATATGATAGGTTGACTATTAGGTGAAGTAATTGCTTGCCTAAACACAAAGTGGGATAGTATAATTTTTACCTAACTAAGCCTTATATTAACATGCAATGGTATCTCATGACAAAGGATTACGACTTAGGAATCCTAAGTCTCGAATTCAAGTTTTTACTTCTTTGCTATTAAATACATGGGTTTACTAGTAGTTTGTGTATCATGGGAGAATTAGTTAGGCCTTGTTTGGGTAAACTTTTGGATAGTCCAAAATCACTTTTGACACCTAAAATCACTTTTAGTTGTGTTTGGCAACCCAAACTATAATCAATTATGGGCTCAATAAGTGATTTTATCAAAAGCTAGCTCCCCCTAGCTTTTATGCAAAAGCAACACGCCAGCTTTTGCGGATAGTTTTAATAACTTATTTTATTTCCCACAGTACCCTTAATTCTTGAACGCGGAGAAATTTTTTTCCACCCGCATCCCCCTTAATATCTCGATGGCGCCAAATATTTTCCTTTGGCTGAAACAATGGCGCCCAATCTTCCTTTTCTTGCTCCTAATATTCCTTTATCTGCTAAGACATTCTCACATCTCCTCCTACCACTGTGAATCTGTGCTCCTTCTCCTGTCACCAGTGTCAATTGCAAACGTAAGCCTTTTCTCTCACTCCCCCCTTCTCTTTCTCCTATGAATCCAAGACTTGTGCTCGAAAGAATTTTTTTTCCCCCTTGTTAGATCATTAATCGATTTATATTTGTTAATTTTTTTTCAAGAATCGATGTATATCTCTTTGAAATTTTTTCTCTATTTTTTGCTTCAATGATGCATGCCAACTATTTGAAAAAATGGATCTGACATAGTATAGCAGTTTTGGGGCTTACTGGGTGTGACATAGCATAGCAATACTTTCAAAAAAAATTTATTTTTTGTTCCTACGCCTTTAAATGAGTGTAAGAGATTTGGTGCTTTCTTGGGATTTTCTATGTCCTTAGCAGGTTGGGGTTCAGTGATGGTCTCCTCCATTTGTGTGGTGGGTTGATGAATTTTTTTTTGTTATGTTGTTGAGGGAGTCATCATTTAGTTCTTTGTAAATCATGGCTTCTTTGGTGTTCTCCAGATGGATTGTAAGGTAGGTTCCTTTAGTGTGCATTCTAGGTATTTGATTTTTTGTTTGAACTGGGTCACCTGATAGGACTTCTCAATCTTTATGATTACAAGTCCTACGGATAGAGTAGTGTTTGAGGACTAAGGTGAATCTTGAATTTGATTCCATTACATTACTATATATCTTTCGACTATGTTAACTTTCTACAGTTCTTTTCAGAGAAAAAAAATGACAATCGGATTACCAACACAGAGTGATAAATTATGCCTTCTTTAAGAATCCAAAAATAAATATAAAATATAAAAGGCGCCTTCTTCAACTTTTCATAGCACCATTAGATGTACAAATGAGAACTAGGAATAATGGAAATGTATAAGTTCAAAAGTTCACATAATTATTTTGGGCTCTGTTTGTTGATGCAAGGGTTTAGGATAGGACTCTAGAATCCGTAGAGGTATAGTTGTTCTTTATCTGCAAATTCTATAGATAGAGTTTCTCTGTGGGTTCATGCAAGTTGCGAGATCAACAACTTTTACAACATGATATGTCAAATCTTGGAGCGATAAAGCCTGCCCTTATAACTATTCTCTAGTCAGCTTACCTCAAGCTTTAACTGTTCAGGAGGAGGGATCATCAAGAAATTTGAATAACAAAACAAAACCAGCAACAAACCTACTTTTTTCTATGAAACATGATGGATGACCCGTACAAAGATAAGAAAGAGACCCACCAAAGGTAAGGGCCCACTTCTATCTGTATAGGGGACCATGACCCATATACAAGTCATCTAGCAAAACTCTCTCCCCTGTATCCAATTTGCACCTGACTCAACTCAGTTAGGCCTTATATTTCAACTATTCAGAACAGCTACACATCCTTTTACCTATTCAGTAGAATTCACCTTGATCCTTGGTCCAAATAACCGAATTTTATTTTGCACTTAGTCTACCACTGATGCATTTCCTTCCTCTAACCTTTTCCTTGATAAAAAGGAATGGAGAATTCTGTTTCTAACCATTCATCTTTGCAATATTGAATATGATGCTCCTGCCTCCAGGGCTCCTTTGAACTTTCCCTTGAATATAAGGAAAACACGAGAGAGAGAAAGAGAGAGAGGTTGGGTGTTCATGCTTCTCGGTTGGTTTGGGATTATGCACAGGTTCTATATATATATTTTTTTCGTGAGTTTATATACAATTTCTAATCCATTTTTGTGCATGGATTGGGTGTTCATGCTTTTCGGTTGATTATTTTTCATGCCCAACCTTTATGCATGGATTGTATTTTTTTTTTCATCCATACTGTGAATGTTATAATATATTTAACATGAATGGGTATATAATATTTTATGGAACCTACCAGTAGCTAGCTATGGCATCTCAAGCCAACAAGGGTAAAGCAAAGGCACAAGTAAGTGATGGTGAAAAGGGTAAAGCAAAGGCAAATTGGGACCCTAAAGCACATGAGATTTTCATAGATATATGCATTGCGGAGGTTCGACTTGAAAATAGGTCTGGCACACATTTTACTACTACTAGGTGGAAAAATGTGGTTGAGAAGTTTAATGTGGCAACAAGTAGAGATTACAACAGGATACAGTTGAAGAACCATTGGGATTTAATGAAAAAGAGTGGCAATTATGGGAAGCATTAGTGGGAAAAGAGACAGGACTTGGGTGGGATAATTCCAAGCAAATTATTTCAGCTTCAGATGAATGGTGGGAGAGAAATATAAGAGTAAGTTTAGCTTTTTTTACTTATTGTTTTTTCTACAACTAAACATTTATGTAATTATTGCCTTATCTACACAGATGTTGCCAGAAGCTGCAAAATTTCGCGTAAAAGGATTGGAACACACGTTTAAGTTGGATGAACTATTTATGGATGTTGTAGCTACTGGTGCTAGCGCTTGGGCACCTACCTCCGGTCAAATGCCACCTTTATATCAACAATCCAGTGAAGTTGAAGATGAGATTGATGTAGAGAATGATGATGGCTTTGAGGGAGATAATATTGAGAACACTAGCCTTATTAGTTTGGACTGTGATAGAAAAAGGGCAATGTTTGAGAAAGGTAGAAAGCAGAACAAGACAAAGAAAAAGGTGGGCAGAGCAGCAAAGTTAGAGAGACAATTTGATCGAATTTGTGATGCAGTTGAGAATAGGAATTCCCCGACTTCTATTATTCACACAGATAAGCCTAGATGCAGCATTGAGGAGGTTATGACTGTTATGGGTGCAATGCCTGAGTGCCCACTTGGGAGTGAACTTTACATGATTGGGGTTCACCTATTCAAATTGCGAGACAATAGGGAGATCTTTAAATGCTTACCGAATGATGAAATAAAGATTTCATAGCTAAAACAAGAGGCTTTATATCTTCCAAAACCTTCTAAATAATAGGGTAGATGCATTCTAGTTACCAGAACTTTTTCCCTTAATCTTGTGCTAGTTTGGTTTTATGTGATAACAATTGATTTGGATGATTTATGTGGTATTTGTTTCCTTTAAAGTGATTTTGACGACAGTTTATATAACACCTGATTTTTTAGAAACTTATGTTTACGTTTGGAGTTTTGATTTATGTGACAATTATGGAGTAAAGCCAGTATTTATCTTTTATGAATTTCTGTGAACATTTATAGATACATTTTATATATGCTATATAACAAATTTTTATGTAGTGTTTGTGAGAAATTATAAATGTGGATCTTATGTATGATAATCATATAAGCTATGTCCTTGCTTTTTACAAGAAAATCATGAATGATGAATTTATGGAAGAGATGGATAATGAAAGTTTGGAGGAGATGGAATATGAATATGTGAAAGACAATATGGAATTTGATTTACTTGTTGTGGCAGGTGTAGAGAAAGTGGTATCCTATCATACCAATTATTTATTGAAGGAACCATGTAGGAATTCTCCACAGACTAGGTGGAAGTTTATGATGGAAATACTTAAATGGAATGGTACTAGATGTCATGAGATGTTTTGCATGGAGAAACACGTGTTTTATAAATTATGTGATAAGTTGAGAAGTTATGGCCTAAAAGCCTTGAGAGATATACGAGTGGAAGAGGCAGTTGGCATGTTTTTGAACACTCTAGGGCATGATGTTGGAAATAGATTTATTCAAGAGCGGTTCTAACATTCGGGTGAAACAGTAAGTAGACAATTTGCAGCGGTGCTAGAAAAGATGCCCATGCTAGCCATGGGTATGATAAAGCCACCTAACAATTTTAACGATGTTGCACCTCACATTCGACAAAATCCTAAATATTGGCCATACTTTAAGGTAATCTATACATGCTAGTACACTTCCATTTTTATTTAATTATTTTTATTTTTGTGAACTTACATATCTATTTTTACTTATATTTATAGTGATAAAATATAAATATATATGTTTTATATTATGAATAGGATTGTATTGGAGCCATTGACAGTACTCATGTTCGAGCATTGCTTTCACCGAAGGAACAAATCCCATATATTGGTAGGAAGAATTACCCCACTCAAAATATAATGGCTGCATGTGGATTTGATATGCGTTTTACATTTGTATGGCCAGGATGGGAAGGTACTGCGCATGACACGCACATATTTTTGGCGGCGTTAAGAAACCCGGATTTAAAGTCTCCAAAACCTCCTGGCGGTTCATATAAAGTCAATTGTTATTTGTCTTTTAAACTTAATTCTAACTCTGTTGTTTTATGTTATCAATATTATGTATAATAATTTCTAATTTTATGAATCGGCTATTTGCAGATAAATATTATTTGGTTGATGTGGGTTATCCAAATATGAAAGGTTTCTTAGCCCTCATAAAGGAGAAAGATATCATCTTCCACATTTTCGTCGTGGTAGTCAACCAAGAGGTAGTTGAGAAATATTCAACCAAGCCCATTCATCATTGCGAAGTGTTATAGAACAAACATTTGGTGTGTGAAAGGCACGATGGGGAATTTTAGAGCACATTAAATTTAAAAGTATGGACAAGCAAATAGTAATTGTTAGTGCTACAATGGCATTTCATAATTTTATGAGGACAGAAGCCATTCTTGATATGGAATTTCAACAGTTCGATACAAATGATGATTACTCGCTTAAAGAAATGAATGTTGGCGATTTAATTAGATAATCATACTGGAATGGATGATAGTGAGATGGGTGATATTCGTGATAGGATTGCTACTGAACTTGCTAGTAGATAATTAAACTTTATGTTTATGAGCATTTTAATAAAATTGATCGATTCACATGTGTATTTTCTCAATTGCTAATAATATGACCTATTTTATTTTGTTTTTTTTTTTTTATCAACTCAAATAAATTATTCTTTTTAGTTTTGTTTTTGTTTTTTTTTTATTTATTTGAAATATCAATTCATGCTTTATTTTTTTTTTCTCTTTGTTTTAGGCAAAAATAAATAAATAAAGAAAAAGAAAACAATTCAGGAACATCACTGGTAATACCAAACAAAGAGAGAAAAAAAACATTTATTATAAGGGCAGTTTAGTCAATTCAATCTTATAGCAACTTCAACGAATGCTCTTCCCAAACAGATAAAAAAATTACTTCTAACTCTAACAGCACTTTTGAGATATAGTTTCTAAACAGAGACTAATTCTCTTTTGCTATTCGTAACTTCTGATTCTCTTCTACTTTTGCCTAAACGCAAAAGCTACAGTTTTCCCAAACAGGGCATTAGTCTAGGTCTAATAACTTAGAATACCTTTGTTTGGCAAAGAAAGTCAAGGAAAAAAGAAAAAAGGCTTATAACATCATGGGGAATTAGTTAGTTTGGGTCTAGTAGCTTAGGATACCCGTCATTGGCAAAAAAATAAAATAAAAAAAGCCTTATATTAACTCTTTTCCTTCTTGCTTAAAGAAGTGCTATGAAGAGAAAGAAATTTTGAATGGAGTATTGAAGTTGAATTTGTTTACTGCTCTCAGTTTTTGTGATTTTATAGGTTTTTATGATGAAATGGGTAAATTTCAAATGTAGTTCCATTATTATTTGCCAAACACAATTGTTTTGGCGCTTGATGGGATTTTTTAATTTAATTTGTTAAGTTCGATGGTGTTTTACAAAACATGTAAGTTCAAATGTGAGCTGTTCTGATTGTGGGCCAAAATGGCATCGTCTGATAAGGATCGGGGAAGATTTATTGTCCCCAACGGCATCGTTTTAGTAAGGATTTTGGCCAGCTTTGTTATCCAAAAACGATGTGGTTCAATTCGTTGATACTTAAAAAATAAAAAATAAAAAATAAAAAAAACGCACATAAGCTAGACCAGAAGTCATAGACCCACTCGCCAAGTGTTTCAGACCCACTGGTACATAAACGAAGATTGCGAAGTCCCGATAGTAACCAATCAGTAAATACAAATTAAGGATGTTTTCTATGGGAAAAGATATTTGTTTTTAACCACTCAATATAATGATGATTGATTGAAAGTTGAAACCATGCATCTTCAATGATCATGGGTCAGATTACCAAACTATATAACATTTTCCGAAGTTGTAGCTCTTATCCATCGCATTACAAGTTTTTGAAGTGGATTTCTTGTGTCCTAAGTTTTTGTAAAATTGAATGTAGAAATGCAGCTATGCCCTTTAGTATATATATCCATGATAGCCCCCAAAATGAATAAGGGTCTACTATTTGATAGATTCTTGCTTTCATCTTAATTGCTCATGTGTGAGTATTAAAAATCTTATACCTCACGTTCGGTTGATGGATGCTCGAGATCTTCTTGTCTTTCCTTACTTTAAACTTGCGCTTGTGATTAAGATGGATGACAAGGGGGTGAACATGCGGCCATAACCACTTTGACCTCAAGTCAAGTTGTAAATTAAACTAATAAGAAGAATTATATGATTTTTTTTGGGGAAAAATAACATACTTGTCTTCCTTTCATTTGGATATTTTATAAATGAAGACAGGTACCTTTTCGGAAGCATCAATGGTTGGATAATGTTGTGTATATCTTTTGTGAACTGAAATCTGTTACACTTCTCACATAGGTCACTAATTTTATTATCTTTATTGCATCATGTGCAAGAGGTAATTATATCCCGTGTAGATGTCGACAGTAAAGAAGAGGTGATATTTTTATCCCCACATCATCTATATCCAAAATCCTCTTAAATTTAAATTTCATTATGAATTATATATTAAGAAACCATTCAAAATGTTCAACGATGATAATATGCAAATTCTGGAGTAGCTAAAATTCTATGGACTCCTGGTCTCTCCTTTGATTGTGTTTGTGTTTTATGGGCCAGAGAGAAGCTACAATGGAAAGGATCCATTAGGCCAGTGTGGCCTATCAAAATCGTGGGTCCCATTTCAATTTATTCTGCTGACGTGGCCCCAATCCAAGTAAATTCCTTGTGCTGATACGGCAAAATTTGGCGGGCAACTGAAACAAATGGAAACAAAGAATTGGAGAGAAACCAACTCCGAGCCATTCAACCCCTTCGAAGTTCCCATCTCAAACCACCTCCTAAAATTCGTCACTTGACCTCGAATTCAGATACCCTTTTACCCAAAAATGGCGAAACAGGAGCCCTCAGACTCAGAATCTGAAGAAAATTCGAGCTCAGAAGAGCTCGAAACCTCCACCCATGGCTCGAATCAGGTGGTATCAGAGTACGAGGAACAGCGGCTACGTAGAATCAGAGAGAACAAGGCAAGAATGGTGGCTTTGGGGTTGCATGAATCGGCGTCTAGGTTGATGGGTTCGGTTGGAAAACAGAACAAGGGTAAGGGGAAGGCAAAGGTGGTTGAGAAGGATGAGGAGTATAGGCCTCCTGATGGGGATGAGGAAAGGTCGAGTTCTTCGAGTGGAGAGGATGATGATGATGATGATTTTGTGGGTGGCGGCGGTTCTGGGTCTCGTGCTCGAAAGGTTCTCAAATTTTAGTTGTATAATTGTATGTATGGAATGCATATGCATGCTCTCTCATATTATTCTTTGATTCCCCCCACCCCTACCAAAAAATAAAAATAAAAATAACTCATAATTATTTTTTTTATTTGCGATATGTGATGTTTTTTCTAGTAACCCTTTTAACTGAGTCTTTCAATAATTTGCAATTTATGGTTTGTCACCACAAGAATGCATGCTTGGTATTGTATATGTTTTTGTGAATTTATCCATTATTTCATTGGATGATTTTAATTTCTCACTTGTACGGGAATAGTCATGAATAAAGGAAGTCGACTGATGTAAATCAAATATAGAAACAATGGGAGCATTCCAAATTTTATAATGAATAAGCTAACAAAGTATATTTTTCACTGCAACTAGGATAAAGGGTTGTTATGCAATTTTTGGATAATTAACTAGTTCCGCATGCTAATACTTTTTGCATGGAAAACTTAAAAAACTTCAAATATGGGTTGTCTAAACTGTTGCGGCACCATGGTGTGCATGGGTTAGACTAAAATGATGCCAATGGCTTCAATTGGGTGTCAATTGGGGTGCCTGATGGGCACTTCCCCTAGTTTGCCTTGCAGTCTCAAATGGGTACTCATTTCCTGTATGATGTCTTGCTTTTCAGAATTTCCCTATCGAATTACTTGATTCTTAAGAATTTGGTTAATTCATCTCATCTCATTGTCTTTTCGCAACCCAACACACATACACACACACACACATATATATATATTGACAGGCTGTACAACCCACCTCATCCATGGGGTACAACCCCAATACATGGTACTGATGCAACTTATATCAGGGCATCTGTACCTGAAAATTTTCATGTATCTCCATTTTCTCAATCAATAGTTCTCCTTTGGCATTGGGCTGCATACATTTCAAGAGTGACCCCCCATTCTGAGATTCTCACTTTTCTTATTGGTATGGTTGTATGGGGTGGGGATTCTCCTTTCCTCATTCCTCAACACTAGTTTGGGCAATGTAACCAACCTTTTCCAAACACTGCCATTGATTGAGCCACTCTAAACATCAGCATGGTTCGAGGAAGAAAAAAAGATGCTGAAAATAGCTAGAAGTAATTTTTTTTGGACACAATTGGTTCATCGGAGTTATTCTTGTCTATTTTAACCGTAACTATCATCAGTCTTGGATGGTTGTTTGACATTAAGATAGCTTCTCTTTTATCACTTGCTCCACTTTTATTTTTAAAAATTTATAAGATCTGCACATTCAAACTGCATTTAATGACAAGAAGTAATGGAAAAAAGAAGTTGCACTTGCACTGTCACCCCCACTCTACAATCATTATGCAAGTAAGTTTCTATCTGCCTCTATTTTTTAAAAGCCATGTCTTGAATTCTTGTTTGTGTCACCATGTCCTTGTTGTAATGGACCTATGAAATATGTGTGCCGTGAGTATTGTAGGTATTGAATGTCATGCACATTGCCTTGACATAACAGTTTCACCTTACTTGTCTTTCCTTGATTTTCTCTTCAGGTAAATAGTAAAAATTCAAAATCGAAGAAGAAAGTTTCTATTCAAAAGCTTTTGAACAAGTCAAATGTCATTGATGACGATGATGCCCTATTGCAGGTACCTGTCAGTTCTTTCGCAATTATTTCTTATTCATTGCCGGGATTAAGTTGAGTGTTTAAGCTAGGATTGACCATAAACCGTCTTAACACTTGGGGTCCTCTATGGTTGATTGAATATTACTTCACTGATTTGACACTCATATACAGGCAATTTCTCTATCTCTGGAAGATTCTGCAGGAGTTACAGATATGGTACACAGTAGGCCTTCACAGGGCTCTGATGAGGTGACACATGCTGCTCTTAGCGAAAGGAAGGGAAATGCACGCATTCAAGAAGATACAGGAAGGAGGAAAAGGAAAAAAATGGTTTGTTTTAGCTTGAGTTGGCGTTTTCAATAGAAGGGGATGGGTTCTACTTTATTTTGTTTCATTGATCTTAACGTGTGTTTTGGTGATCTCTTTTATCCTTTATGGTCAGCAGAGCTCCAGTCGGGTGCAAATGACTGAGGATGAACTGATAATACACTTTTTCCAGTTTGATGGTAATTTCTGCTATTTTAATATTTCGTGTGTGAGTGTGTGTGTGTGAAAACCTTGTCTGGCCATACATTTTTTTCCTGAATTAATTACAGTTTAACACACACATAAATGCACGCACACACTTAATATGGATTTAATTGGATGATTGGGATTATGTTTCATGGTTAATTCTCAGCAAAATCATCCTTAAAAAAGGTTGCTGTGGAACCTTCTATTATTATTTATTAATTTTAAAATTTTATTGTTATTTTTATTTTTGGCATTGATATGGATGAACTTACTACTTAATGGAATGTTCAACTAGCGGTTCAATAGTGTATGTTGTTTGCAGAGGATAGAGTCTTAATTCACATAACTACATTAGGGGTTGCTTCTTACTTCTTAGTTAGAATTATGGAGAGAAACTATAGAATCTAATGAATTGAGAGAGTGAGAAGGATGTAGACAAAAAAATGGAAAGAAACTTTAGTAAAACTAGGAGTACAAATAAGGGAATAGTGAAATTTGATGAGGGAAAGATGATGAAGACATTGTCTACAACTCTACAAAATTAGAATGGTATGGATGAATTGGATAAGTGTTTCTAAAGTGTTTTGTGATTATAAAATAACCTATATTATTAGGGAATTTTTATAAGACGAATATAAGGCAACTATGCTTTGTGGAAATAAAGAAATATGTTCCAAAAAGAAGGTTAGGCAAAATGAGGATCTTGAGATGGAAGTTTAGAAATACAATAAATCATAAAATTCGGTCATATGTGTTGGCCTAAATGGTTTTAACCCCATGATTTCGATGATAACAATACATAAAAAGATGTTTAAAATTTAATGAGTATTTAAGTGTTTAATCAAGACAGGTGTCAAGGCCATAAGATGCTTCAAGAATCAAGGATCAAGTTGCAAAAGCAAACACAGCACAAGATCAAATGAAAACAGAGCAATTGAATCCATCCATCATTCAAGAATGTTCAAGCATTATCACAAGTCTAGATGTGAGAAATTTAGGAGTTAATTGTGAGATTAATTTCAATTATTGCTCACACAAGTTTAAGGGCTTAGGACTATGCATATCTGGTAAAAATAAAGGCCTAAAAGGACTAGTCATGCCACCAAGACTTAGTGCCAAATTGATTTATTTTTAAGTCTGGAAACAGAGATTTTCAGACGGCTGAAACAAAGTTTCGGACGGCTGAAAATGGACTTAACTGAAAATTCAGCTCTCTGAGACGGCTAAAAGTCATGACATTTCATTCCCAGTTTATACCCTCTCTGGAATTTTCAGCAGCCTTCTTCAAACAGCTGAAAGAGAAGTTTCAGACGGTTGAAAGATATTTCAGCTGGTTGAAAGACTCGGGTTGAGTCATAATGATTAGTTTTCAAATGGACTTTTGAAGCATTAAATGCCCACCAAACCTTCCTTCCCAGTATTTATTGCTACAGAATGGTCATATTGGACTCATTGGCTATAAATATAAGCCTTGAACTCATTTATGAATATTCATTGAGTTACAAACAAGATTATCAATTGCAAGCCTTAATTTCTCTTGGGAGCATTCATTGAGATTCAATCAATAGCTGAGTGTGCATTCAATAGCTATGTATTTACTCTTTTGAGAGAGTTTCTTGAGCACAAAAACAAACTCGAAACATCTTGTATCAAAGGGTTGTGTAAACTCCCACTTTGTAAGCACTTGAGAAGTGTTTTTGGACAAGTGTTGGTAAAGAACACTTGGATTGTAAAGGTTTGCTGCTCCACCTTGAAGGAGAGTGATCGTGGATTGATGAATCCTCAAGCGAGCTCTTGAGGCGAGGACGTAGGTGGGAGGCCGAACCTCGTTAACATCGTTTGCATTCTCTTCCTCTTAATCTCTTTATCATTGTTTGTTCTTGTATTTGTTTTTACTTGCAATAATTTGATTTTGAATTTGCAATTAGTTTTAATTTGGCCAATAAACCCTATTCACCCCTCCCCCTCTAGGGTTATATATTTGGGACAACAATGTGTAACAAAGAGTAATACGTTAAATTGTTAGGATGGTCTTATTGAAGTTGAAGGTGCCACCCGAGCAAGAGAAAGCATATGCGTTTAGGCAATGAGAAAAGACTTGATTGTATATAATTTGATTGGAAATACGGTGATTGGTGAAAATGGATCATGTATATGATAGTGCCTTAACTTGCGCTGGGTTGTCATTAGTACATGGTCGCCTTGTAGTTCCTAGTCATTGTCCATTTTGTATGGTGCTGCGCTATGTGGCCACACCCAAAACCCTTGTACATTGACCCCATTTTGATACATAGAATACTTTTATGTACCAATGAATGGCATATTAGACATTGTAGAGGTGACACATTTGTCCAAAGGTGCCCAACACCCATTTTGATACTTATATCATGTGATTTTTATTGTGGGACCCACAATAATGTCATTTTTTCTCCTCAAATTTTTATAATTGATTTTTCATTGATGCCATGAAGACTTGTTTTCTTGTTTATATTATGACTGGTAGTTTCTCCCTTGATTATTGAAGCCAGCTCTCTGTATTCATCCCTAGCCTTGTCCTGGTGTCTAAATTTCAGGGAGTCAATATATCCAGCACAGCTATTATTGTCAAAGGGCAACACTAGTGTTTTTATCCATGTTGCAAGTCCTTGATTATTTTCTATATAGAACACATATGAACCAAGTTTGTTTATAAAGTTAGTTTGGCAGTCTTTTTTCTTTTCTTTGTTCAAAATATTCTCTATATTTTGTTCTAACTTTCTTGTCTTGTTATTGTTTGTTTCCATTATTAATCTATATTTGTAGATAATAAATATAGATTATTATACTTGCAATTTACAATCAGTTAATGTAATAAATCTTGTCGGTAAGGGAACTTATATTGCCCAAGCATTGCATGATCTTTTTTACTTCATGGATGCACAAGTTGAAAAAGTATTAGCCTTCTTATCTGCACTAATGAACTGAATGGAGGAGCTGGTTCCTTATTCAGAGAACTAATTGAAAAGAGTAAGTATTAAGTAATGTTGTTCTTGTGGGGAGTGAGGCAATGGTTGTGAGCCAACTGCCTGCTCAGTATTTTAATAGTGGGAAAATATAATAGGAACATTGGTGAGTTATAAAACTGTGCTTAGACAGAGTCATATAGCAGTATTTGAAATGCACTTTGCGACTATGTGAAATTTCATGATCCTATATTGTTTTCACGTCTTATTGCATGAATGGGATGGGGTCTTGTCATGCTGTCATCTCTGTTGAGTGTTGAGCAGCAACCTTAAATACAGGGTTGTTAGTTGTCACACTTACACCCTTCCTTCATATTTTAGAATGCCTGCTACTGTTTTAGCTGCAATCCTTAACAGATTTTAGCTTTCTCTGATGAAACTTCTGTGCTCTCGACACTTTTCCAACTCAACAAGATGGGTGTCTACTAAACTGCATGCCATATTAAACTTCGAGTGAGTGACAAAACCATTCCTTAAAGGCTCAGATGCACAGATGGACAATATCTTGTGTAGGTCATGAATCCTGTTTGCCATTCCAATTGAGTGCTATGATTTCACAGAATACAATAGGGGCACTTGTAGATTGGTCGGGCTACTGGAAAATAATTACAGTTAGTAGTCATTTATTAGGAAGTTAGTAGAAATTTGTATTGAACTGTAATTATTTTCTGGTGGCCTGACCAACCTAAAATTCCTCCAATACAATAAAATGGAAATGGTATGTTCTTACGTAAGTTTTGAATGAGATTCTAAGGTTTGAAAAAGTAATCTGCTCTGGATGTAGGCACAGATATTTAGTTTGCAGTCGCTTTACTCTTAAAGATCTGAGGGAATAAAGCGGCTTTTGGTACAGTTTGTGAAAATTTTCATTAGCAATACTCTGAGAGATTCGAGGGTATAGGGAGGCTGATAACTCTTCCTTTGTGTGTTTGTGCGTGTGAACGTGCTTTGGTTTCTCTCTCTCTCTCTCTCTCTCATGAAAATTGCACTGTTAAAACTTAAAACATTATGATTCAAAATTTAGAAACATCTCGGTGACACTTAACATGGAAACCATAACTAATAAGTCCATTATCATATCATGGCATTCAACACTAGCATCCTAAAAGACTAGAGAATTTTTGGCAGTAGTGGTGGTAGTTGGAGGCTTACTATGAAAGATATGCATCTGTAATTGTGAAGTTTGTTTATTTAGCTACATTAATGATATATGCTTATAATATCACTGCATTGGTAGAAGTTTTGTTGAAATCCACATCATCTTAGATGGCCATTGATGAGGTGGGGTGTTGGTTTGCAGAAGCAGGAAAAGGAGGCATAGCTCTAAGAGATTTGAAAAGAGTGGCAAATGCTCATGATTTTACATGGACGGACAAGGAGATGGCAAATATGATCCGTTGCTTTGATAGTAATGGGGATGGGAAGGTTCGTACTTGCTCTCCTTTATTTCCTCAGTTTTGTCTCATTAAGACTGTTTAGTGAATGTGCAGAAAATTAAAGATGAAAAACTGTAGGAGAAACATGAATGGTTTGGTTGGAGGTATGAACCAAGGGGCCTCTTTAAAATGATTTTGTACTTATTAGAGATTTTTTTTTTTTATAATTTTTTACTCCGTCCTTTTGTTGATTAAGCATATAAACAAACAAAACATGAACATTACAAAATACAAATTGCAATTTCAAAGTGTCAAGAAAGTTTGCCATTTTTGGAATGGATCCTCAGACAGTTTGCTGATTTGATGCTGCAGTCAGCAGACTGTTTACTGATGACAGCCAAATTACACGAGTACAAACCAGTTTTCAGCAATTGTCAAAATGTCTGAAAGTTTCTACATTTCTAGCATGTTTGGAATGGACAAAATCATGACCATGTTGGAAATTCTTACGGAGTTTTTGGAGTTATGGCCAGTAAGACTAAATATGCCATGTTTATGCTGTCATCTTGGCCATTTGCTCACGCTTCATTGGATAGATAGATATAAACCCAAATAGAATAGAATATCCAAGTGTTTGCTTGAAAATCATGTATCATGGTATTGTAGAGAATTTGTATCCTAATTATTCAACATTCATTTAGAATTTTTTTCTAGTTGGTTTATAACTTTATATAAATGTTCAATTTCCTCATTAAGTTTGTACTTCAACTTGGTCATCTAACTGGCTGCATTGCAGTTAAGTCTTGATGATTTTCGGGAGATTGTTGTTCGATGCAACATGATACAAAGATCTGAAAATGATGCTATGGGTTCAAAGTCATGACAGACAGATTGTGCATTTTTCTGGTATGGTGGGCAACTGGGGACGGTTTCTTAGCTCTTTTGGACTGTGATTGACTCAATACAGGTGGATACTGCTTGTGACCCTTGAAGTTCAATTTTGTGATATTAAAGAATTGCAATCTGAACTTAAAAAGCATCCTGAAAATCAACGAGGATGACTCTTATTTATTTATTTTTTGATATGATTGAGATGAGATAATTTCACAAAGTTCCATACGAACAAATAAACTTTTAAAAATTAAAAAATTAAAAATTAAAAAAAAAAAAAAAAAAAAAAACTTAAAATTTTTTTTTTTTTTTTGCATTTTTTCCTTTAACTTTTTTTTTTTTTTTTTAATAAGGTAAAATTTCTGAATTTAACATTCCCGAAGCCTTCTGATAAATAATCGAATGATTCTAAGCATTACTATTTTTATTTACCAAAAATTATGCTGGCAGTTTAAAAATGGGATGAAATATTTGAATTTGAATCTATTCAATAAAGAAGTCAATCTTATATATGTTAGTGACTGTTATAATAATACTATTAATACCAACACCTATAGTTTATTCAATTATAAGCTCCCCCTTTCCCCTTCTCTTTTCATATATGTATGATCAACTTTTTCTATATTATTTATTTTCATTTTTTTTTTCCCTAGGGAAGTATATGAAGGATTTATTCAAGCTCGGATGAACCCTGAAGTCTAACTGTCTGTATTCTCAAATATGTAATCACATCTTGGACCAAAAACAGCTGTTGATCTTTAATATTTATTATTATTTGTGAGCTGGAGACCAGAGTTTAGGACACAAGCAGGCCCATGGACAATCAGCTTTGAGCATGTAATATTTTTAAGGGAACGGCTATTGCAACCCCCCATTCCTATAAGCCCACCCCCCATCCTTTAGGTTTTTAAGGTTTTATGCAAAATATAAAAAGTTTTTATGAAAACCGGCCATGAGGTCCACTAGAAAACATCATTTTGAACAACTTTGCAGAAGAAAGTTTTTCAAAAATTTATCGTTTAGGTAGACTTTTTGGCAAAAAATGAAATAAAAGCTATAAATGGTTAAAAAGTATATTTAAACGATAGATTTTGGAAAAACTTTTTTCTGTAAAGTTGTTCAAAATGATGTTTTCTAGTGGTCGTCACGGCCGGTTTTCATAAAAACTTTTTATATTTTGCATAAAACCTTAAAAACCTAAAGGATGGGGGGTGGGCTTATAGGAATGGGGGGTTGCAATAGCCGTTCCCTATTTTTAAATTTGATCTCACTCAGGGATCTACTTGCCTTTCCCCAGTACCTTTTGCCATATTTGTTCCTGCATATAAAATGGAGGTTCTTTTCCCTCGTCTATTTTGGGGCAAATGAATAGTGGATTGAACTGTCGAAATTGCTACAGCATACTAGGGTTGACTATACATATATGCAAGATCCCTATCTGTAGAGCTCAGCAATCAGTATATGTCGGTCTTTGGCTCTAAATGGCGTGTTCTAATGCATGTAAGAGAGGCAGGCTGTGTGCAGATTGAATGCTTCAAATCTGCAATGTATTAAAAATTGCCCAATATCCTCGAAAAGTTGGTTTGTTCATCCAATGGGTCGTGGGTGGGTCAACATGGCTCAGCACATTAGTTTCAGTAGATACTAATTAGTTAATGGTTAAGCCGGTGTGCCATTAGGGCTAGCCTTGTGATGAGAGAGGGTGGGGAAAAAGGTAAGACTAAGATAGGTTAGGGATTCGATCCTCTCCGATTGTACCCAAAAAATGAATAATAAATATATATAGTTAATGGGTTGGATAATGGTTATTTATTTATGGGAAAATTAGCAATTACTCTTAATAGGAGACTGTTTTTAACAATAAACCCACTGTAAGACTTCTTAATTCCATAAACCCATTTTTTAGAGATTCTTTTAGTATAAGGAAAACCATTTTTTAGAAATTCCTGTTTTAGTCTTTTTTATTTATCAGATTTTTCTTGGGTTATTTCTCTCTCACATGGTTTCATCCGGCAACAACTCTCACCCACAACGGCTCTTCTCCGACAATGGCTATAACTCTCCCATGGTTCCCACCGACAACATCTCTGACGACGGTTAAGCGATACCTCTTTTCCGACGGGCCACCACCATCTCCACTTCCACCTCCTATCATTCTCTTCTCTCTCTCTTCTCCTTCCCTAACCAAATCTAAAAACCAGATCTGTTACCAGTTAGCCATGGCTGTCCTTTGTTTCTTCTTCGTCTTCTTCTTCTTATTCTTTTCATTTTTTTTTCTTTTATCCCCCGAGATCTGGCAAAAGTTCAGCCATGGCTATCTTCTCCCTTCTTCTTCTTCTTCTTCTTCTTCTTCTTCTTCATATTTTATTTTATTTATTTATTTTATTTTATTTTTAACCATGACTATTTGCTGTAGAATTTGTAGTAGCACAAGAAATGCCATTTTTTAACAACCAACATAGTAAACTGTTACAATTTGTTGTAGAAATTTTATTAGCACGAGAAACAACAGTTTTTTATGGCCAAAATAGTAAACTGTAACTATTTGCTACAGAAATTTTAATAGCACGAGAAACAATAGCTTTGTATAGCCAACATAGTAAACAGTTACTATTTGCTATAGAAATTTTAGTAGCACGAGAAATGCTATTTTTTATAGCCAACATAGTAAACTATTACTATTTGCTGTAGAAATTTTAATATCACGAGAAATGATGTTTTTTATAGCCAACATAATAAAGTATTACTATCTGCTATAGATAATGTTTTATATAATGCCATTTTTTCTCCATTCTAAATAGGAACGATTTTCAAAGAAGAAGAAGAAGAAGTTGAATGAAGACGATGGTGATCTAACTGGTGTGATGAGGTAAAGCTTGCTTTTTTGCTAAGATGAAAGTAGAGGAGAGTCACGAATCTCGTAGAGGTTGCTAAAGATGGAGAAGGTCAATGATAGGATCGTTGGAGGTCGAACAATGGTTGGTAGGTTATTGGAGTTCTATTGCTGGTGGAAGTCGTCACCTGGTTAAGAGAACGTAACGTGCAAGACAGAGAAAAAGAGAGAGAGAGCATAGGGAGTGAGAGTGAGGGAGAACGATGGGTTAGGTGTATATAAAGGGTAGTTTTGTCCATTCATGCTCAAAATGGGTTATGAGTTAAACAAATTTGTTTTGAGTTCTATTGTAAAAGGTATCTTATACTAAGGGACTATGCCCAAAATTCCCTTTATTTATTTATTTATTCATTTATTTTTTAGCCGAGTGGGATGGATAATGGTCAACATGGCTCTGCACATTATAAATACAAGTTTCAATAAATCCTAATCAGTTAATGGGATGTATGCGAGGTAAATGCTGAATCTTTCATTTGAAATAAAAAGGTCATCTTGACATACTAAAGTCCTAGCCGCATGGAAAATGAGTAACTGTAGGCACCCCAAGTGCTTATTTTTAACAACGCCCTCAAAAAATTGCAAAGTAGGAAAATTAGGGGAATAGGTTAGCGAGATTTGGACATAGCAAGTAGGAAATTCTAAGCACCTCAAAAAGTATGAAAAAGAAAAAAGAAAAAGAAAAACTGTACCTTTCTGATTATAGCAATTAGAATTCAGACCCCCAAAACCCAACGGCAGCAATAACAAACTTGAAAATTAGATGGCCACTAAGTGTGTGTGCGTGTGTGTGAGAGAGAGAGGGAGAGAGAAAGAGTTCTTAACTTACCAAAGTTCCCATGTTAATGAAGCAATTAGTCCACAATAAAATGCTCTTGGAGTCACGCCTAGGCAATTAAAAAACTCATCAAGCCCATCTAAACACGCTTCCTGATATCAATACAAACTCGTAACACAGAGACTAAAAAGCTCCCTCTTATCAGTCACACGTTTGTTTCCTTAACTTTTCTACGTTTTCTTTTCCTGTTCAAACTGGGAGCAGTGAAACATTAAAGAACACAAATCCATTCGTCATGTCTTCTTCATAAGATACCCCAAGAGGATGCCAAACAAGCCAACGAGAATAACATATATAAATGGGATACCGCCATGGCTTCTGCTCCCTTTACGCTTCAATAGCTCCTGCACATAATGATCTCATTAAGAGCAAGTCCATTTCTTTAAAGGGGCTGCTATAGTAATGCCCTCAAGGATAATTGCATTATGCCTGCTATATAATCTTTGGATATAACACTGGAAATTTAAGAGCCATTATTTACGAGATTTAATATTACACTTGTGACTGTCCTGTTGTTTTGGTAGTCCACTAATCCTTTGATAACATTATATTATTTCTTTTAAGATATCGAAATAGAACAGAATATTAGAAAAAAAACAATTATTATAATTATTACAACTTAGAATTTTTTTTGGGTGGCAATATTACCACATCAAGAAACACCTCTTCCACATCAATTCAATAGTAAAGTCATGAAGGGACCATTTTGCCCTTTTAACACCATGCCCTGTTGAAGTCAAAATGAGCCATTCAATGATTTCTTCATGTTTTCTCTCTCCACCTTCCAAACACTCAAACATTGGGTGTGGATTCCAAACACCCTCCTCCCATCCACTTCTACTCTCGATTGCAACACCAGCTCCACTCCAAACCAACCTTCACAACTTCTTCCTCCACCTTTGGTGGTGCCTTGCTCCAAACAAAGCCCCATGATCAGGTAGCTTTTAAAAAAATTAAAAAATAAAGAATGAAAAAGGAATTGGGTAAGCATATACAGTGGTGAAGGAAGAAGCCAAAGCTCATGATGCATATAGCCCCAACGAGATCGACCTACACCAAGCCGAAATCCACCATCACAACCCAAATGGTGAAAATCTAAACCCACGAGAATAAGGATGGAATGTTTCAGACCAAAATCTGGACCCACAAGCTATGAGGCGTGAAGCTCCGGCGATGGTTATGGTACCAACAATAGTTGAAGCTCCCAAATGTAGTGATGGCGAGAGTTGCAGCAGCAACAGTCCGTGAAGCAAAGATCTGAAACCTCCAGCTCCGTGGATTCTTCATAATTTTAATTTTTTTTTTTTTTTTTTATTTTCCAGCAGAAGACTCAAAATCTCAGTTGGGGACGGTGACAACGCATGAATCTCAGATGATATTACCGGTAGGAGAGAAACAGTTGCCAAAAAAGCACTGTGTGAAGCCTTGAATGGATGAAAAAGAGAGAGTGGAAGCTTTGGGGGCGCGTGAATGGGTAACTAAAAAGGAAAGAAAATATGCGGCACACTTAAGGGCAAAATGGTCCCTTTTGACTTTATGTTTTGAACTGCTGTGGAAGAAGCTTATCTTGCTGTGGCAATATCACCACCCTTTTTTTTTAGTGCTCAATAAGTCATTACTATAATTCAATGAATATAAATTTATATTTAATGAAGAGCTACATTGGAAGTAATAAGTCTCATATCCAACTTTTTTTGGCACTAGTCAGTCACTAATTGTGAGAGCATACCGAAGCACATGTATGTTTACATTAAGTAGTGTATGCCTGTAAGCAAGTGGAACATGGAACCAATGAAAAGAAAAAAAAAAAAAAAAGCATGGATACAAATACAGAAATGCATAGCTTATTTCTTTCCTTCATACTGCATATTTTATTACAGAATCTCAATAGGCGTCAGCAAAATACTCAAAATGATGTTTCCCGTCTTTCAGCTAGTTTTAAATTTTTATGCTCTACAAAGAAACCGTCCAAAGAAAGATCAAGCAAAGCAATCCTAAAATAGGTTGATATGTGATAAACATTACATCCACTAAACTACCGCCACTAAATAATTCAAGAAATATCACACTATCATGATGCTCACTCCACAAGAAGACTAGTATTTTGTCAATAACAACTTCTATACTCCTCCAAGATTAGGAGAGTGGCCTCACAACATATTTTTAGGTCGTCACATAAGCATACTACTATATAACCTATCATATTACCATCACCATCAGTAAATGTCTAGTCCAATTTTATTTAATTTTTATTTTAAAAATAAAATAAAAAATAAAAAGATTTTGTGAAAGATCTTGCAAAAAAACACTTTGAACATTTACCTTATCCAAGAATTCTTTAGATGAGCAACAGACTAAAAAAAACCTATTTTTGGAGTTTTCCATCAACTGGGATTTGACACGGTGGCGTCAGATGGACCATTTGAATTGAAAGGTGATTGGTTAGGATCTTGGCATAATTTCACAAGGAAAGTTAAGCAAAATCTTGGGATTTTACCTTCATCAGCTTTGTGCAAATTTGACATGGAAAATGTTCACAAGCTTGTGTGAGATGGCTTACAATAATAAGCGTGCACTCGTAAGCCACTTTTTGTATTCCTTAAGAGATAGTGTCATGTGGTCTCTAATGTTTTCTAGGTATCATTGAAAGGAAACATTCCCCATAATGCGTCCTTCGGAATCCCATATTTTCTGGGGATACATGATTTTGACGGAGACCACGAAAGATGGTGATGCACAACTTGAGAACTTGCTCTAAATCTTATCTAGTATCTTGGTAAGTTTTCATAGGTTGTAAACTTGTAATCAAAGTCAATGATCATAAATGAACAAAGACTGTATTACTTGTAAAAAATTATACTCCCTCCGTTTCTAATTGACTGTCCCCTTTGAAAAAAACATGCTTTTTTAGGAAACCCAATTAAATGCTTTCACATCAATATATATGTTTTGATATTCCAATTTTGCTCTCAAGTGTACAAAACATTGGAAAAAGAGAGAATACATTTTTAAGGGTATTTTAGGAAATGAAACAAAAGAATCATTGACTTTTGGAATGTGACAATAATTTTGAAACATCCCCAAAAGAAAAGGAGGCCAATAATTTAGGAATGGATGGAGTACAATCTACTAAGCCACAAACTATGTTATTGGAAGGTTTAAAATACCCTGAATAACAATCTCTGCTACTTTTCATCACATATGACATTTGGTATATTTAAGATATGTTAAATTTTCATAAACAAAAAAACAATGGAAGCACAAATCAAAATCACTCACTGGTATCATTGAAAGGCTCTGTCAGGAGCCTTCTGGAAAATGTATATCAGTGAGATAGTCTTACATATATCTTGGGAACCTTTTAGTTTTTATGGTTTTTTAACCTCAAACTAATTACCTAACAAATCCTTAAATCCCAACTTTTATAGTTCATTTTCCCCATAAGAAGTAACTGAAATTTTATGTTTTATTTCATAATTACCGTCTCTTGTACTAAGGATAGATCAAAAAGTAAAAGCAGTGCTCCAGAAGCATGTAGCAACAAAAGCTTCAATAATGAATTCATGCACAATGTCCCTTACCAATTCTTGCTGAAGCTTGTTATTTTGCTGAACAGCAGAATTTTTCTCCTCGGTCAGCTTTGAAATAACAGCCCTTGTCTGACATTACAAAAAGGTATTACTTAAGTCCACATTACCAACTGCAACCATCAATATTTAATAGACAACCTTTCCATACCATAAGCTCTATAGAGAAAATTGCTTTAAATAAGTAAAAATTATCAGCAAAACAACCAGCACCCATCCACAATGAACATAAAAACTGTAATTTGACAGTCACCAATTGCTATATGGTACTATCAGGTTGCATGAGCACTCAAGCTCATTGGACATTATTTTATGAGTGAAATGACCATTACTACAGCAATGTGTGAAAAAGAACAAGTTGCACATCACATAAGGAGTACCATAAAAAGACAAGAATACAAGGCTAGGAAACTATAATGGAGTCCCATGCTCCACAAAAATCTAAAAGAGAGATCTCCAAAATTATAAGAACAGAAAGAAACTAAAGACTCTCCACAACCAACTCCAATGACAAAGAAACATTAATATCCTTCTCTCTCCTTTGACATAGCTTAAAATAAATAAATAAATAAATAAATACATCCCCTCAAGATACACTCAACATTCAAGAAGACAAAAAGACTGCGATACAAAGGACACTTCTCCCTATTGATATTGGCGTGTCCAAAAGTGTCCAATACGACACCCATATTGGACACTTGTCGAAGTGTCACCTTTATTAAACTGGATAAGGTACAAAAGCGCCATTGTATTAATCCATTTTGGTAAGGAAATTATAATTGCCATCACTGTTTTATTCTACGTTTCTTTTACATGAACATACAAAATTAAAGATCGATAACTATGGTTTTCAATATATTAAATTCACAAGGGTAAATTGCAAGAAACTACCCTGAAGTTTGGGTCAGGTTGAAGTTTGGTACACTCAAGTTCAAATTTCGTCAATTGAGTCCCCAATTATTAAGTTGACTAAAAATTGTTCACAGCGTTAACAGAACTTACGAAAAGACTATTCTACCTTGATTACTTTTTGAATAAAATAATACCAAAAAAGTGAAAATTGATTTGACACATTTTTCTTAAATAGAGTATTTTATAAAATAATGAGTTCCAGTTCCGAGGCTGCACCAAGGTTTGGCGAGACCAAGAGGGCTTCAGGCGATGAGGATGCAACGCAAGAGGGCGGCAATACAAGGCCAGGATCGCCAATAAGGATGCTAAGTAAGGATCCTCCATCAGATCTAGCATCAAACCCTCAAATTCAAGCTCTGCTGGAGTGCTGGTGGCAGCAGATCTGATGGATCAACCTTGAACTCCCACCAAATCTCACTACTGTTAGATCTTCCTTCCCTCAAACTAATTGTCGAACCAGATGGTTTTTATTTTTATTTTTTTTGGTTTTTATTTATTTTATTTTATTATTATTATTTTTTTTCCGTAGAAGTATCATTGGACCACTGCCCCAAACCAAACCATCCTCATGACGGCGGTGGATGACGATGTTAGATCATGTCGGATCTGAAGCTCGACGGCGGTGATTACGAAGCTCTTCATGCCGGATCTGAAGCTTGACGGCAGTGATTGCAAAGCTCTTTGCAACAATTGTGACCATGGCAGCAGCAACACAGGTCTGGTGGTGTGAGGCAGGGGATTTTAATGTTTTTAGGTTCCCTGAGGACAGGTGGGGCTATTTTTCCATCTCTCAAGCCATGGAGGAGTTTTTGGATTTTTTCAACAGAAATGAATTGATGGACTCACCTTTGAAGGGAGATTTGTTCACCTGGTCCAATAATCAAAAGAATCCAATAGGTTGATAGATGCCTCTTCTCCACTAGGTTGGAGGAATTGGTCACTAGGGTAACTCAGTCTTTACTGCCAAAGCCATTCTCAGATCATGCCCCTATTGTCATAGATAGAGAAGGATTGCAGAGTGGAAAAAGCCCCTTTTGTTTTGAAAACGTGTGGTTGAAGGTGGAGGGGTCTGTTTACTTGGTCGAGGGTTGATGGAACTTCTTTTCCGTCTCAGGGACTCCCAATTCCGTGTTCTCCAAAAAGCTTAAAGCCATAAAAGGGGAGCCTAGAAAGTGGAATCAAGTTTTTGACCAGGTTGAAGTCTCTAAATCCAGACTGTTGGAGGAAATTCATAGACTGGATCTTCAAGAAGAGAATGCTGGATTGTCAGTTCCAGAAGCCAACAGAAGATCAAATTAAATTATTATTATTATTATTATTATTTAACTTGGCAGAGACGGAGAAGATTTGTTGGCGAAAAAGTAGAAGGAGCTGTGGCATAAAGAAAGGGACAGAAACACAAAGTTTTTTCATTGCACGGCAAACACCCACAAGCAGAGAAACTTCATTGGGAGACTGTATTCAGAGGGGGAGATGGTGGAGGAGAGGGAGACTGCGGATAGGGTGTTTCATTTTGAGAACAAGCTGTTTGAGGAAGAGGAGGCAAGTATACCGTCTCTAGATGGCTTGGTTTTTGACATTGTCAATTCTAAGGATACGCAGTGGCTAAAGAGACCTTGGGATAAGTTGGCTTAGATGTGCTAAAAAGAAAGCTAATAAATTCCCATTAGGCCAAGCAAATGACATGAGATTTCCAATGTGGTAAGTTAGGCACAAGAGAAGGACTGAAGGAGAGAAAGACTTATATGTATTTGCAAATAAATGAAGAAAGATTGAAACCAAGAAATATAAAATGTACTAAAGAAACTGTTGTTTAGTGCGAAATAAATGGAGTTGGAGAAACATATACGCATACTAACTAAAAATTAAAACATCAACAGAGGGGAAAAAAAAAACCCTTTGGCAAATGATTAAGGGATAAAAATTGGCCAGTGGTCAGAAATGTATCCTAATAAAAAAGGGTTTTCTTAACATGTGCCCTTAGGGCACATGTTAAGTTGCAATTGATGACACAATCATTGCATGAGAAATGGTGAAAATGCATAGAGAATGATGAAAGTTGCTTGGAAAAATGTGAAAATGCTTAGAAAACCGTGCAAAAACATTTCTACATGCAATGATTGGGTCATTAATTGCAGCTTAACATGTGCCCTTAGGGCACACGCTAAGAAAACCTATAAAAATTTGGATAAGGAGTGGAGAATTAAAATTTAGTTTGATAATATCTTTCAAACAATGAAGTCAATATATATATTTACACACACAAAATTGTACTAACTGTTTACATAAAAAACTAATGTATCACACTGTGAAGCTCTGGGAAATGGAGACTCAAAGATTACTATTCTAGACAAATAAAAACGAAAATTCTGTGCCCAAGACTCATTGGATGTTTAAGAAGTAAACCTACACAAAGTTTACAAAGGCTCTTACCCAAAATGGAATAGGCTAATAAATTAGAAGAAGCACATTACATCAAAGCTAGAACCTAAACAACAAAATTAGAACCTCGCTAACAGACAACAAACTTTCAAAGCCTAAACTTATCATACGCTTTCAAATACCAGGAATCCTAATCTGATAGATGAGAAACTACTTACATGCAAACACTCACTACGGCTAATCAATTTTATATATATATATATATATATATATTGATAACGGTGGAACAATCCCACAGCAAGCCCTTTGGACCCACCCATGGAACCTAAACCTCCGGGGAGACTAGCGCAGCAACCCACCGCCACGGCCCCCCACTTAAATCTTGGGTTGTCCTAGCGGGGAATCAAACCCGAGACAGTATGCCTACCCACACAATCACGAGTTCGACCTTACCAATTGGGCTACCCAAGGATGGGTCAATTATATATATATATATATATATATATATATATATATATATATATATATATATGTATATATATATATCCTAAATAAAATCCATGACTGACTATCATATAGGTCTTCCAAGTCGAATTAAATATATATATATATATATACACACACACAAAAAGGAACCAAAAATACCTCTGATGAGTTATCTTGAGGCTCAGCAAATGCTCTTGAAGCCTACAAGCAAAATCACATAGGCATATCATAATCTACTTACTTGAAAAGGCAATGCAAAAATTTAAAGGCCACATCACACTCACAGCAGTAAATTCAGAAGAGTTAAGATTCCCGTTGTCCGATACTGAAGCCCTGGGTGAAGAACCTTCCTCTGATCCTTCTCTTACGGGTGACGGTGGTTGCGGTGGAGAAACATAAGTAACTCTCAATTTGCACTCTTCAACCTGATTCCCTGACTCCTTATTGAACTAAAAATAATAAATAAAAAAAATAAACAAAAACCCTGTTGTATAAGCCATAAATTCGAATATTAAGTGTAAAAAGCTAACATATGAGGTTATATAATCGTTTATATTTTCACCATTTCTGTAGTGATATCCTTGGGGGTAGCTCCAGGACTTGCGATTGCGCTCTGAAGGAGGAACTTGTCCTTGCATTGCATGTCGGGAGGTGCCTCTCTTTGTGCTTGCATTGTAACTGAACCATGAACAAATCAATTACTCTCTCTCTCTCTCTCTCTCTTTATATATATGATAATGAAACACCAAATTGATGACAGAGAGACTGATATATGAAAAAGAGACATGATAATTAAAGAAAAATTTAAACAAAAAGTTGATGAGAGAGACGATAATTATGGAAAAAATTAATGAAAAAAATGATAATTAAATACAAAATTAGAGAGATAGATCATAACTTAACACAATATTGATATATCTATATCTATATATATATATATATACACACGAAGAGAGAGAGAGATGAATACCTATAACATCGCATGTAGAGCGGGGCAACACAATTCCAGTATTAGGCCGAACACAATACTTCTTCGGATTCGTCGTCTTCACCTGAAGGAAATCACCAATTTCATTCACAAGCACACAAAATCAAACAATTAGACCTCTCTAGGGCACAATAAACCACAAAAAGAAAAGAAAAGAAAATTAATACCTTGAAAGCCACATATTTATCGGTCTTATTGGACAATTGCAGAGAACACGAGATCTGCTTCCTCAATTCGACTATTCAAAAACGAAAACACAGATAAATAAATCAGAAACGCTCGAAGCATAGAAAGCAAAAACATAGATCTGAAATTTTTAGTGAAAAATGTTGACAATAGCTCACAGGGGAAAAGGAGCTCTTGGGGTTCGATGCCGAGAAGCTCTCCGGAACTCATACCGAACCGATCAATGAGAGAGCCGCCGAAGATGGAAGTGTACGGTGGTTGAAGGGGGATGAAAGCGGCTTTTAGATGCCGGAGGCAAGGAGAATCTGAGTTCCGTGAAGAGAGAGATGAGGAGAGAGAGAGTGAGAGCTGCAAAGCGACAACGTGGGAGTGAAAATTGTTTTGTGTATTGTCACATCTCAGGATACGGTTGTCTGCTGTACTCGTTTTTACAGTCTTTTCGGTTCTCTTTTTTGGTTTTTCCGGGGTAAGTGAGCTCATGTCTTCGGAGAAAAACTTATATCTAATTACAATACGGTGTAGTATGATCAATGTTCACATTACAAATTAATAAAAATAAAATAAAATAAGATTATCATATTCGTAATAATTTTTATCTCTACAATATTATGTTATTTTACTTTCATCACATGTTACAGTTACATAGAAGACTCACTCTCCACGGTGAAGAAATAATTTTTTTTTTCTTCAAATGATGATTTATTTTAATTTGCGGGATTTTGATATTCAGACATAATTGTTGGGAGAAAATTTTGCTATAAATTAAATAAATAAAAAAAAAGGCTAAAAATGTCAAGTCAAGTAACCCATGATGGAGCAAACTAACATAAATGTTTATGTCATTTGAAGAGAGAGAGAGAGAGAGAGAGAGAGAGAGAGAGAGAGGGAGAGAAGTTAAGAGAAGAAAGCATTGTTCGTTAAAAAGTAGTCTAATGCCCGATTATTTGCTGTTCAGATTCTGTCTTAGAAAGCATTAAATCATACTGTGAGACCATAATTGTTATCCTTTAATTGGTACATAAATATTTTGGGTCCATAATTGGTTTAAGTCGAGGTGTAGCCGCAACAGCACCAGTTTTTATATATATGTTGGCTTCACCTGTTTTTTTTAAGAAAAAAAAGTACGTATGTGCCTAGCTCAAGTTTTCGCCCGGTTAACTGGATTGACTTGATAAAAAGAATTATGAGAGCATTTCTCTTTGTTTAAGTGAGCAGATAAAATACATATTTAGAAAGGACTGATATACTTTGATAGTTTGATGACTAGAAAAAGGGATTATTCTGTTAAATCAACAATAGGACATGTGACCATAATCTCTGGAGAAAACATTTGTGAAACAAGAAACAATGGGACCGAGAGATTGATTGGGTGATTGTAATGGCGAAAAATACATGCGAAAAAAACATGGCAAGTGTGGGGACAAATTTACCAAAGACGGAGGCGAAGGGATCATTCTGTAGTCAGCAATTCGTAAATGCCGATGTGACTTTTCAATGTTGTGGCCCAGTGCAGCATGATAATTGGTGCCACAAAGAAGACTAAAATTCAAAGTTTCAAACCATTCATCGAACTGCCTTGGCCAAAACATATATATAAGTAAATAAATACACATCGCCATGTAGTAGCAGAGATGTCACTGTATATATTACAACTAAGAGAGTGAAAAACAGGGTAATTGATTTAATACATTTTCCAATCTACATTTTATTCAATTGTATATTCTAGAATCTATACTGAACACCAGAATCCTTTCTGCAGTCTTCGTGATCTATAAATATTATTCACCATCAGCTAAAGCAGAAGGCTGTTGTTGACGAGCTCTAGTAGTGAAGCCAGCAAACCAAGCAACCCTCATGAGCTGCATACCAAGGATCAAAACCCACCAACACACAAGGCCCCTAATGGTATGCACCATCCATGCCGGTGCACTAAGCTCAGCACCAAGCTTCAAACCCCTCATCAGCTGCAAAACACGGTAAGCCCCGTACACAACTGGGGTCACCAGCCATACAGGTGACTGCCAATGCCATGTCAGCATCTCAGTCAGAATCTGTACTGATAGAAGCAGAAGGTATGGACCCAATAGAACTGCAGATGAAATGAAAGGCAGCTGGGGTTGGAGGAAGCCCTTTTGGGAACCTAACAACATTGTCAAGGGGATGATGAATCCTGCTACAGTTGCAACAATGTTCCAAAACTGGTAACTGAAAGGAGCTTTGCTGTTGTGGGCTTCCATCAGGTTTATTGGCTGGGCACAAGAATCGGCCATGAGGAGAAAAAGGGTCGCACCAAGATTGAAGATGCAATCAAGTCCTATCAAGGAAAGCAGGCTGGCTATGTTGGCGCCAAGGAAGATGGAAGATAATGGTAGCCACAAGGTAGGTACAATGCCTGTGATCAGGAGAAGAGAAGGGCCCAGAAGCCAAATTGGCCATTTAAGGAACTGAAGCTGCATGGATGGCTGATTACTTGTGTTTGTATGCTCTTCAATGTTGGCTACTGGTGCTTCAGCTGTGGCTTCAGAATTAAGGGTTTCAAATATATTGGTAGTTCCCTCCAAGAAGTTACCACCAGCTTCGTCAGTAGGAGCATATGTGACTGGTGAAGGTTCCCAGGGAGACAACTTTGTGCAGCAAACAAGAGTATGTTTAATGCCAATATGAGGGGAGGTGCGCCCATGGAGTGTGCTTGATGATTTCAAAACTTTCAAGCTTCTGAAACGAACATGGGGAATGGTAATAATTGTAGTGGACAGAGCCTGAGCCAAGGATGCCATCTTTTGTCAACGGTTGAAACTTCAGCAGCTTTGAGTACGAACTGTGATCTTACACTCTGAAAGATATATTGATTGAAATTTTTATCAGAAAAAAAACATTCTGAAAGTATGAAGGAACTGATGTTCCCTAGTCCCTAGGTTAAAACAATCACAAACCCTTCCATATTCTTTGAGACAACAATAGAATCTCTTTCATAAAATTATATTTAGCAAGTTACTGACACAAATATTCTAGATTACTAAAGGATAAGGTTTCCTTGAACTGCTCAGAGAATCTCTCTTACATTTTACAACTATAACTTCACAATGACAGTTAATGTAGGTTATAACTTGATGGCAATACCACACCAATAAACTTGGGGATTTCGAGAAGCTACTGGTTGGAAGGAAAACAAAATGAAATTTATTTAAATACCATGCAGTTTGGTCCAAGTCCAATTACATTTCCCTTTCCAGGAAAGAATACATGTAATGAACAGTCAATTGTTGGCCAAGATAGTAAAATGAACACTAACAGTGAATCTTCCATTACAACGAACACTAACATGTGACTATACCTAGTACGTCCAAATCTAGCGAAAAAAAGAAAAAAAAGAAAAAGGATTTGACGCATCCAACTCAAGTTTTAAAAATAAAAATAAAAATCATGCATTTAAATCTGATCCAATCAGCCAACAGGGTAAACGCAGGTGAATGATGCCCTTAAATTAAGAGCGACTGTTCCGGCTACAAAAAAACAGGGTGTTTCCAAATTATAGGCGTAAAAGCCTCAAATATAATGGTGTCCAGGCTAAGTGAATATGCTGTATGTATACAATGGTACATGTTTGTATACATAATAGTATAATACATACAAGAGTTGGATTTAAAATAAAAAATAAAAAAACTATATTAATGAGATTCAAAATTTTATGAAATGTTAGACATCAAATACACCAGGAAATATAGAAAATATATTAGATATTAAATACATATTCATGTTTGGTGTTTCAGATTGAATTTGGTTAATATCCAACCCCAAGCCTAGCAACAACTTGCAGCTTTTCCATTCTTAAAAAAACATTCAACCCTATATCATTCCATGGAAAGAAGCAGCTCTATAGCTACTTCATGTTCCCTTATCCTCAAGTATCTTAAAATTAATGTTATATGAATAAATTAGTTACTTCCCCCCCCCCCCCCCCCCCCCCCCCAAAAAAAAAACAAAAAAAAAAGTGTTTTCTAGGACCCATATTGGCTGAAGCTATCACGAGGAACATCTATTACAATGACAACAACACTGTAAAATTGACTGGATACGCTAATGCACTTGGGGCATTTACGAGTTAAGACATTCAATGAAATTGAAATTCTTCCATTTTGTTTCCGTAGAATTTAAAGGGATTAAAACAAGATTGTATGTGCTGCATGTATTTGAATCAATGCTTGATTCAAACCATTTGATGTATTTCACATGAAATAAAACAAGTAATGATTGCTTTCACATGCAACATAAAAAATAGAAAAAAAGGATGAATTGATTTCAATTTGCAAGGACGTCCAACAGCCCCTTAGATAGAACAAGAAAGCCCTAGAACCTCAGAGACTACTGATTACAGCAGGTACTTCTTGACACCATTAAAAAAAATGTCATTATTACTAAGGTACTCAACCTTTTGTTAGACTCAACATGGCTGGTACATCACAGTATTGGAATTGACTTGTAAATTTCATCAAAGATTAACAAAATCTGCCACAATGACTAGCAAACAAAACTTGCCTAGGGAGCCATAATCTGATATGCTGACATTAGTTGTACAAACTTCAACCTCCTTTAATAGTACCAAGTACCAACCATAGGCCCTTTAATAACTAATCATTGAAATCAAAATGAAAAACATTTAACTTATTAAAATAAAATCTATACATAACTTTTTGGGTTTGCATTACTCACACAAATACGTGTATCATTCAAAGGATGAAAAAATAACTATAAATAACTTTTTGTGCATGCATTACTCGCACAATTACACATATCATTCAGAGAGACATCAATACTTTTTTTTTGGGGGGGGGGGGGGGGGGGGAACCCTTGATTGAAGCCCTAAAAACACCCATAATAAATTATCATGTCACAGGAAGTCAATATATGATTTAGGATTTTATCTCAATGAAAGCAAAGAGATCACTGCAAGAAGTCTATATATATGAATTTATAGCATTTTATCTCAATGCAAACAAGAAGATACTACACGAATGAATCCGGAAATTTTACTTTTCCAAGCATAAACACTGCTCATACTGCTCTATGAAAAGTTTAAAATATAAACATAAACCCATTTGTTCTTCAAACAAATAAAAAAACCATAGATTTGAAAAGTAAAAAGACATTTAGAGACCCAAGCCTTGAAAATCATGAAGCTGAATTAAAAATCAAGTTTCGAATCTAGAACAAACCTAGAATACCAAATACTACATTCATACTAATAAGTATTCATATTTTCATTACTACACAAACCACAATGCTTGAGAACTTAAAAAAATTGGAGGGAAATAATATTTTACTAATTGATAACCAAAACAAAAATGAGCCTCCTTGCTTTTCATTAGTCGATTACAAATGAAAGTACTTAAATCTTTAGTTTTATTACAAACCCAGGATTTTAACTTCAGATATAGTATGGGATGAATATGATTACTTACGTTATCGATATAACTATATGCGTGCATGTGTGTGTTTGTGATTGTGTGTAACTAAGGGCCTGTTTCGGTGTCCAATTCAAAATTAGAGAATTCAAGAAATTTTACATAATATTGAAGGCACAAATGCATCACCTTGAATAAGAATATTTTAAAAAGTAGGAGTCATTACTATAGTTGATGTTATACGATCAATTCTTAGAAATTCATGAAATGCCATTATTTTGGATTTCCACTCTTATTTGTGATTTTCTTGAATTTGCCAATTCAAGGTTATGGATTTATGCCTTCAAGACTATTTAAAATTCCTTGAATAGTCCAATTTCATATTGGACACCCAAGCAGGCCCTAAACATTTCTATGTATTGTCCCAAACTCCCAATTTTATCATTTGTGTTTGAAGAGAATGTAAAAATATTCTTGTATTTTGTAGCATAAAGGTATCAAAACTCATGGGGGCAGTTTGCAAGTAGCTGCGGTATGGCATGGATTGCTGAAAAAGCAATTGCTGCACTGGAGTAATTGTACAGTAGCGGTAGTGGTAATTGTGGTGTTAAGAGAAATCAACGAACTTAAATTAAACGGTTTATGCTTTTGTCATCCATACATTCTTTCAATCATTTTTTCAAATGGTTGGTGGACTGGGCACCGCAGCCAACCCTAACCAAAAACCAAAAACCCAAAAAAAAAAAACCAAAATTGATACCCGAAATAAAAAACTGCTGACATCTTACATGGATATTGAGCGAAGAAAATTACAATGCTTTCGTAAAATAGTATATGTACCAATTGAGTTCTCTGCAAAACAACAGCTTTCGTGGTAGAATGGAGCGATACAAAGACATCAGAGCTCTAGCTCTTCCAGCTCCCCTACACGGCCGATTTTTAGCTCGGTGCGGCGAACGATGGCGAGCTTTATCGGACGGCTCGGATTGTCGGTCGAGGAAGAGGAGAAGGAAACGGAAATCGGAGACGCGAAGGGGTATGGTCGTATGGAGGGCTTTGCAATAGACAGAATACAAGTGGACGCATTTTTTTTTAATTTTTTGAAACAATATATATTTTTATGACAGAAAAAAAATATATAGATATTACATCTAGGAATAGAAGCTTTACAGTCCTCTAAAATAATTGGATACTAACTATAATGAATTAATGGCCCATGCCCTCGGATCAAGTGGCATATTCCATCCTAACAGGGGTATGGAGTTTTAACTTCCACTATAAGTAAGTGCATGTGTGAGTGTGGATTTTCTTATTATTTAACCAAATAAATAAATAAATAATGATGTTAATAATTGGATATTTCTATTTCTAATCTTATTATTTGAAAGATTTGGATCTACTCTCATGTTTTGAGCAAGTTGTTATGAAACATGTGTAAGTTAAGGTTGTTGACCGTGTAGTTAATTTAGGAAAGTACTAGGTCATCGTTTTAACTTTTCACAAGGATTGTTGCCTGTGTGGGTATCTAATCGTTAATAATTATTTTTTAAAAAAAAGCTTTGGAATGTTATTTGTAAGGATTATCGTGGTGTTCTTATACTGAAATGTAAACATTAATCTTGTTGTGTTTTTGTTTTTTTTAAATGAATTAATAATGTTTCAAAAAAAAATCCTCTATTTCAATTTCCTATAAGAGTGTATTTGGATGAAAAATTTCTATGTGAAATGTGCTTTTAAAGTGTGTTTGGTTTGTTAAAGTCGGGGTTTCTAAAATTTTAATAGAATTATTCACTCGGAATTTAGGAGGTTAAATTTTGTTTAGAAATTCTATCTACGTAAATGGAATTCGCCAAATTTTACCTTTTTTACATGAAAATTGTTTTCATTTAAAAATTTCAACTTTCAAAAAATTTAATCATATAAGTAACTTTACAAATTTGACACCTACAAGTCATTAACCTTGACATCCCATTATTTTAGTCCTCTGTTTGGACCTTGAAAAGTATAAGGAGAAAGAAAAGCAAAGTATTAAAATGCTTAAGGTACCCAAGGGAGTTGAGGAAAGCCCTTCTATTCTATAAACCTGAGTTTGATTTCTCTGAGAAGCACTTTAGGAATAAATTCTTAAATGCACCAAGTCGATGTGGGGGTGTGCACCTTTAAGATCACCCGGAGAGGGATTTAGTCAAGATACGCGCAATCTAACCCAGACACCCTAATCATCTAACAAGAAACCAAAAAAAAAAATGCTAAGGTAAGAATTCTTCATTTTGGAGTTTCTTGATACCTAGATTAAGAGTTGTTACTAGACCATTCCTTAGGGTTGTGCCTTCTGCAACCAAAATTGAAAAATTAACACATTATCGAGTTCAAAAGAAACTGCAGTAGATACCACACCTCTATCATCTTTTAATACATAACCACTACAAGTTTTATTAGCAATCTGACGTCTAGATCCATCAAAATTTAACTTTAATTATATGGTTGGAGGGCTTTCCCACGCAACAGACCTACAAAGAGGCGAGCTAAAAGAAACTCACAGGAGAGATGAGGTGATACTGACTGGATCCGGCAATAGTCCCCACCAAGCAGTCATTCCGATAGGATTGCAAATTAGTCAACCTTCCCATTTACAAAAAGAAAAGATCAAGAATCATAAGCGCACAATGGGAGCTCCACTAATCAAAGCCAGATTACAAAACAAATGGAATAAAGTGCCAACAACAATGGCGCGATTGTAATTGACTAATGGTAGAGCACAATAGTATTTGACTAATCACAATTGTAATTGCCTTGTAATCGGCAGCCTAATTTGGCTGCGTGCAGGCTCTACATCAATTACAATTGTGCCATTTGCACTTATTGATTGATTTATTTTTTAATGCATTTGCACTTAGGGCTCTAAGCACCCCACTTATTTTACACTTTTTAAGGATTTTTTAAAAATATAAAAGGTTTTTTTAAAAACTAGTCGCGAAATCCACTAGAAAACATCATTCTGAACAATTTTGTAGAAGAAAGTTTTTCCAAAATACGTTGTTTAAGTGGAGTTTTTGGCCATTTTTCATGGAACATTTTGTAAAAATAAAACAAAGATTGTAAATGGCCAGAAAGTCCACAAAAACGACAGATTTTTTAAAACATTTTTTTTTACAAAGTTGTTCAGAATGATATTTTCTAACAGATAGCGCGATTAGTTTTTGTAAAAACCTTCTATATTTTTCATAAAATCTTAAAAAATGTAAATTAAGTGGGAGCTTAGAATACTTTACATGATGGCAAAAAATCTCTCTGATTCTCACGTAACTCTCTGTTGGCAAATCCACAGTGGTGCACGTGTGTGCATGTGTAATTACTGAAAGTTTTGATAATTTATATATATATATATAGATAAGTAATATTTGGTAAAATTAGTAAAAATGTCCAGCCGCAATCGTTTTTCTCCACTTAGCATGTTTTCCAGTAACATTTTGCTTTTGCTTTTCTTTTGCTTTCTTTGTTTTTGTTGTTTTCCTTTAGTTATTTAGACTCATATTTGTTTAAATATTGTTCATTGTTGTGTCTATTTAGGCCTGTTATAGTAATGAGTTCTAAATGTTGGGCTTGCATCATTTACAATTGTTTGATAAAAAAACCCCAATGAAACCTCATGGGAGACAAACGTGTAAATGATAAATCTTATTTGGGATTACACACACACACACTCTCTCTCTCTCTCTCTCTTAATTTATTTTTAAGCACTGATTATGCTTTAACTACGTGGTTTTTTGGAAAGTATATTGTATATGAGTACTACTACACGGGACCACTTTTTGGGACGACTCCGTGGGATGACTAACGGGGGTTTCCTTGTGATTAGCTAATTTGAATATCACCGTTTCTTCCACAAAAGGAGCCTCCCGTTGTCACACCCCATTTTTGCACCACCTTACTAGGGCTCATCATTTCATGCATGTTTTTGTTTTGTTTTTGAGTCTAGTCACTTGCATTAGTTTTCTAGAGTCACAAGGACAATGGATATGAATTTTGGTTCAAATTGGAGTTAATCTTGAGGGATAATAAGAGCTTTTGTGACTTGAGAGGCATAATCGTCTTTTAAGTCCTAAACTTTTCATTTGACCTTGGAATGATCTCCAAATTGTTAATTGGAGTTCATATGGATGCATATGAGGTATTTCTAGGTTCAATTTTGTACCGGTTGTCATCTTAAGTCCCGTGGCCCTGATGATGAGTTTAGTGTGGTTATTTACGGATTATCCTTGAAGAATTAGTGCGAATCACAGCATGAGATTTTTGGTTAAAATGAAAAGAAAATTATTTTATTAAATTAGCCATTTTTATCATGACACTAACACGTGTACGTATGTGATGAGTGTGTGTACGCACATACGATACATGTGCATGCGTGTTAGCGGTCAGTCTCCCAATTTTTATAAAAGACAATTTCCTTTTCCTATTCAGATTAGAAGTCTTTTATCATTATAAAATACCTTTTGATTATTCTCCAAGGAAACCTAGTCCAGGAAGGAAAGGGAAACTCCAGATTTCAGCTATAACTACTCTCTTAATGTCTTTAAACAAGGAGGAGAAGAGGGTTTGGAGGGAGTGAAATTCGTCATAATTCAGCAACAGATTTTCTGAAAACCAGCAGTCGTATTTTAATCATAACTTTTTCATCCGAAGTCAGAATTTGATGAAATTGGTCTTGTTAGAAAGATAATTCAATTCTCTACAACTTTGTATTTCACAAGCTTTGTCCAAATCCAACGTTTTCATACCCAAAAACGCGATTGAAGTTGCTGCTGCTGCAAAGTGACGAGAATCACTTTTTCTTTTCTCTTGTTCTCTTTTTGTTTTCTATTTCTTTTCAAAGTTGAGTGAGTTTTGATCTCTTTGCTGTGATACCACTTTGACAAAGAGGAGGATTCGTGTTGGTTTGATTCACTCTAAAGACCTGAGGAGCCACGAACAATTACAAACACAAGGGGAGCCACTTCCTAAGGTATTCTCCTTCTCTATTCAAGCTTAAACTAGGTTCTCATATGGGTTAGGCTTATTGCATTTTAAAGGTGACTTTTTTATCATGTATTAACACTCTAGCTAGTTAATATACATGGAATATCTATTTTTTATCTACTGTTTAGCATGCTTTAGGGCTGTCCTTTAGGTTTTTAATGCATAGTTATGTTTCGTGTGCTCCTATTGTCCTTGTGTTAGGATTAGTGTCATTGCATGTTAGAGTTAGGATTTTCATCATGTTATATTACTTTAGTTAGTTAATATGCATGATTTAATTTCTGTTTAGTTTGGTTTTAGCATGATTAAAGTATGTTTTGTATGTTTTTAAGCATATTTGTGAGTTTAGGGTTTTAGAGTCATTGTTTCGTGTTTGTTTTCATATAGCATGATAAAGTAGACTTTTTTATTTGGTTTTTCTTCGTGTTTGCTGTATATGTTTTTCATATGGAGTAAACATGATAGTTTTGCATGCATGTTAGTATGTTTTAGGGTTTTTATGCATGATATGGTTCTAGGAATATGTTAGGACTTATTATTGTTCGCTGTTTTTGCTATTGGCATGCTTAGTGGATGATTTTAGGTCATAATACTATTCTGTCCAGATTTGCATGTTAGTGTTTTTGCATGGTTTTGAGCACTTGTAAGGGTGCAAATAGGTGTGGTATTTGTCCCATGGCAAATAGGGCTGCTTATGTCTGAAATGGCTAAATGCTTGGAGCTAATTGCGCTCAGCTAAGTGGGTGTGAAGGTGCCCCAATTCACCTTTCTTCTTAACTCATTCTCTTCTCCCTATTTAGGGTTAATTTTTTAATATGATCCTATGGTTTAATTAGAGGTTTCCTTAACCAACAAAATTCTGGTTTTTATTAAAGTTTCCATCTTGTGGATTTCTTTCCTAAAATCAAACTTTCTATCATATTCAACTCTTTTGATCAAATAAGGAAACCTAGGGTTTTAACCATAGGTTTATATTAGGTCTTAACCCTAATTCTAATCGAACTACGTGGACTTTGATCCATGTATTTCGTTGCATGGTACGTAGGCGCTCTTCGTGAGGCTCAAGTCCGTTCTAGGATCCAAGCATCCTAGGTTTATTTTTGTTTTGTTTTCTTTTTCTTTATTTTCTGTTTTTATTTGCTTATTATGCATGGATGGATGAATGAAATATATGATATGCATGCAATTCTTGTGATGATATACTTGCTGATTTTTGTATGGAAAGACTTTAATTTAGCCCAAATGAACTGAGAGACCGAAAGGGTGACATGGGTGCCTATAGGCTTTGCCTAGAACCTTCCCATGTCATAACTTAGCCTCCGAATCCCCGATTTCTTTGGTTTTCAAAAGATTGGTTTTTGCCTTTCCTTTTTTTATGGAGTCATTCAAATTGTTTTCCTAAAACAACCTGATTTTTAGGGTTTTCCTTGTTTCCTTTAAAAAATAAGGTGGCGACTCCTTTCCTTTTTCTTTTTCAAACCCACTTTCTTTTCAATCCCTTGTGGGCCCAATTTCCGGGGTTCACAGTTTGGCGACTCCACTGGGGATTTGTGGGCTAGACTCTATAAAGTTTAATTGGGCTAGGTTAATTTCTTATGTTTAATTAAAATCAATCACATTGCATCCGCTTGATTGTGTGCTTTCATTTATTGCATTGTGTGCGCAAACTCTTGCATGCTAGGATCGATGTCCCTCGATGTATCCTTGCCAACGATCGGCCTAGTCTCAACCTTGGTTTTCCTGATTCCATGTGTTGGGGCGAAAGCTATCAACCTCTCTTGCCTAGTACCCTTGGGTATATTAAATGAGTTAATCACGTACTGCTGGACCCACGCGGCGTTCCTGATGCCACATGTGGTTAGGTATAAGGATTGCTCAAGCAAGTGAAGGACCCTAGCCTACCCTTATCATTAGTCCATATAGACAGACTTGTAGGACACTACGGTCTCACCTTTATGCACCCACAATTGTTTGTAATGATGCTATGCTGTGTTTGTGGTGTGAGGCTTCATATCTTATGCCCTTAATATAGACCTTTAAACCCTAGCCTTCGTTAAGGCCATGGGTTAGGAGGAATAAATTAAGGAAATAGGATGTAAAGCTATGTTTGTGATGTGCTAGTCCTAGGGGATTAATTAAACCTAGTTGAAGGACTCTATGCCCTATTCTTTAAAACATACCCTTAATCCATGATCCCTGTAAAGGTAATTGGATAAAAGGAATGAATTAATTGAACATGGTGTAGAGACCGAGTTCATTAAGGAAAATATGGAGGTTTAGGACAAGTCCTTAGGCTAAAGGTTAAAACTTTTCTATCCATAGACGTGCTGGCTTGGATCCGCAATCCACAAGGGCGTCTAGTGAGTGTTGAGTCTACCCATCAGACAGACATGGCCGACGAAAGAACTAGTGAGGGGCACTTTGACCTTGAGGCTTGCCTGAAAGCCATCATGGCCAAGCTTGACCATACCGCCGAGACATCCGATACCGCATTGAAAATGGCTCAAGAGAACCAACAGAAGATGGCGGATCTTGAACAAAATGGCTCTAAGGCCCATTCCTCGGGTATACCTCATGGGGTTGGCACCGAAGAGGGACCTCAATCCAATGAGAACACCAAGACAAGGGGGGAAAGTAGCTCGAAACCTGAGGTCACCGACCTAGAAGGGGAAGCCAAGGGGAAAGGTTCTAGCAGTGATTCCGTGTTAGCTAGCAAGGTAGAAGCATTGGAGAGAACTATAAAAGGGATTCGCAGGGCTGATGACATGGTCGATGTGCGGACTCTATCCCTGTTTCCAACGGCTCGTATTCCACTACAATTCAAGATGCCGGAGTTAGAAAAGTTCGATGGGACGGGTTGCCCTAAGACTCATTTGAAGATGTACGTGTGAGCTATGCACCCTCGAGGGGCTACTGACGAGCTTTTAGCTCAAATGTTCCATGAAACCTTGGCCACTTCTGCTTTGAAATGGTTCTTATCCTTGGATGAGAATAGAACCCGGACTTGGGAAGACATATGCAATGAGTTTTCAGAGCACTACAAGTATAACACAGAGGTGGACGTTACTCGAAGGGACCTAGAAACTACCAAGCAAGGGGCTCATGAAACTTTCTCCGCTTACATTACAAGGTGGAGACAAAAAGCGTCGAGAATGACGGATAGGCCGAATGAGGAGGACCAAATTCAGTTAGTGGTTAAGAACCTGCTGCCCGTGTATCACAAGCACCTATTTGCCCACTATTTCCCAAATTTCAAAGCTCTCATTGGGGCTGGCACGCAGGTTGAAGATGCTATCAATGATGGGACAATCAAGACTGAGGAAGTGAGGAGTCGCAAGACAAACTTTACTGGGAAGAACAATGCCGAGGTCAACACCATAACTCAACCAATCCAACCCTTTTCTCTCAATGATGTCAACCCACCTCGCCAATTCACTGACCTATTCATGCCACTCGAAAGAGTCCTTGAAAAGCTCATAAGTCGTGACCTATTGAAGCCACTCGACCCAAGACCTCCACCAAATCCCTTACCCAAGAGCTACAATGAGAATGAGTACTGCAAGTACCTTCAATCCAAAGGCCATGCCACCAATCGCTGTATTCGCCTTCGCCACCAAGTCCAAGACCTCATTGACAAGCAAGTCATTTCACTACCAACCCGTCCAAATGTCACCAGTAATCCTCTCCCATCACACAACAACACACCCCCACCTAACACCATAAATGCCATTGGGGTTGAATCCTCTCGCCCTCGCCATCCCATAAGACAATACACTCCGCTCCCCATGACCTTAACCCGTCTCTTCACCATTTGCCGCAATAACAGCCTTATCATGCCACTTCCACCAAAGCCAAGACCATCAACCCCTCACCAATATTGCCAATACCATCGTGCACCCGGCCATGACACCGAGGCTTGTTCTATACTAAAGAAGATCATCCAAGACCTCATTGACCAAAAAGTTTTGTTGTTACCAAAGAAATCTATCCAACAAGAGCTGAAAGAAAGATATGAAGCAGGGGATCCTCAGGTTGGCCTATTAGGTGAAGCGTTGGGGAAATATGATTACTATGTGCTGTACTCAAGCCCAAGTCCGATATCAGATGAGCCGATAGTCCCTTCAGGTTGGGATGACTTGCCGACAGAGATGGAGAGCATTGACATGATAGAATGGGATGACTTAATGAATGACTCTGAGGAAGTCCATGACATATGGGCTAGCGATGATGAGTTGGACCATATAACCAGAGGGGGTCGTCATTTCAAGCCTCCCCACCTAGAATCTGAAAATCCGTTGGAAGATTTGGAAGGGCAGAGGCGTCCTAGCTTGCAAGAAGAAGAGGATGAAGTGCTTAGGCAGCTGAAGAAGACCAATGCCAACATTACTATTTGGGGCTTGCTCATGGCCTCGCATAAGCACAGACAGACCGTGTTGAAACTGTTGAATCAGATACAAGTGCCCGTTGACACATCCCCCGAGGGATTGGTACATTTGGTGAATCCAACTCCCAAGAACTCAACCATCGTGTTCACCGATGTAGACCTACCTAAAAGCGGGCCGAGCCATTCTCAAGCTCTCTATGTGACCGTTGACACTATGGGGAAGAGGGTTCCCACCGTTCTTATCGACAATGGGTCCGCACTGAATGTATGTCCTCTCCGAACTGCCACTGTTTTGGGTTTGGGACCCACTGATTTCACGCCATCTGGGCAGACTGTAAGAGCTTATGACAACACCCGCCGAGAAGTAATAGGGGTGGTTAATTTGCCTCTTATCATGGGACCCACTGAATTTAGGGTAGAATTCCAAGTGTTGGATGTGCCGTCATGTTTCAACTTGTTGTTGGGCCGACCTTGGATCCATCCTGCTGGGGCTGTGCCATCTTCACTCCATCAAAAGGTGAAGTTTCCTTATGAAGGAGCCATAGTAACGCTTCAAGGGGACTATGAATTGAAACTCGCAGGTGTGCCTATATGTGAGATACAACCCGAATCAGCAGCGATACCGCTATCTGGGTTTGACTATGTCCAATGCATTGAGAAAGAGCTCGAAAAGGGTGAATTAATACCCTTGGACTTTTGCCCCCATGGCAACTTGCATGTTGGTGAAATCATGAGAAGGATGAGTTTCTACCCAGGCATGGGGCTAGGGCGTCGCCAACAAGGGATCCCTACGTCTATTCAAAGTCGTGTCACCTCATATACTTTTGGGTTAGGATATGAGCCCTCCAAAAATGATTATGCGGAAATACTGAAGAGGAACAAAGAGAAAGTAAGAGCCAAAGCTGAGGGAAGGGTGCCAGACCTGAAGATCTCGCCATATCGACCTACTTTGAATGGTTACTTCGTCAAAGAAGGGGATGATTTTCTATATTGCGGATTTCCAGAACCCACCTTTGACCAAACTGCCAAGATCCGAGTTCCAGGTTTTGAAATTTTCTTCACCGAATGGTATCTAATCACAGTTGAAAGGGCGGATGATGAAGCCATCAATGATGAGTTCTGGGAAAGGAAAGAAGAAGACTGGGCAGAGAACCTTGATGCAGGGGCTATGGCTGAAATGTTCCAAGATATGATCCTCGCCGTGGAAGACTCAACCATTGAAGAACTCCAGGGTTCGTCCATTAGCCATGCTACTATGCCACTCCTGAATTGGTACCTTGAATGTGGTGTCATTGAGGAGCTCCGTGAAGAAGAAGATCTTGGCCTACCTGATAGCAGCTTGTAGGTGTCTTAGTTTAGCAATATTTCCCTAATTCAATAAGATGTATCTACTTAACTCACTTTGTGGAGTCATAGTATTGATACAGATTTGTTCATTTTTCTTCTTTTGTGTGTCATTCCTACTATTCCTAGTCAATAAAGTGTGTTTTCTTTCCCTATATATGCAGTGTCTCTTTTCTTTCCTCTATGAATATTTATGGCATAGATATAGATCCTAGGAACGATGTCCCCTCGGAGCTCGTTGAGCAAAGGAAAAGGGGCATCACCGAACCTAATATGGATGAATTGGAATCAATCAACTTAGGGACGAATGAATTGCCAAGAATAATTAAAATTGGGAAAACCCTCTCCCCCGTTGAAAAAGAAAAGATGATCTCTCTCTTGAAGGCCAACATTACGGCTTTTGCATGGTCTTATGAAGACATGCCTGGCATCGACCCCGATATTGTGCAACACTATATCCCCACTAATTCCCTAAAGAAGCCGGTAAAGCAGAAACTCAGAAGATTAAAACCCGAATGGGCTCTAAAAGTAAAAGAAGAGGTAACTAAACAACTAGACGCGGGTTTCCTCCAAGTTGTGGAGTACCCTGAGTGGTTGTCAAATATAGTGCCTGTGCCTAAAAAAGATGGGAAAGTAAGGATGTGTGTCGATTTCCGAGATCTCAACGCCGCGAGCCCTAAGGATGACTTTCCTTTACCCCATATCGACGTGTTGGTGGATAGTACAGTGGGACATGCACTCCTCTCCTTCATGGACGGATTCTCCGGGTATAACCAGATAAAGATGGCGCCTCAAGACATGGAGAAAACAGCCTTTATCACGCAATGGGGAACGTACTGTTACAAGGTAATGCCTTTTGGCTTAAGAAACGCTGGGGCTACTTACCAAAGAGCAGCTACGACCTTATTGCATGATATGATCCATAAGGAAGTCGAGGTTTATGTCGATGATATGATCGTAAAGTCCGTGGATAGAGAAGGGCATTTCAAGGCACTAGAGAAATTTCTAGAGCGAGCAAAAAAGTACAATCTCCGTCTCAACCCACAGAAGTGCGCTTTTGGTGTCACTGCAGGCAAGTTATTGGGGTTTATGATCACTCAGAGAGGTATCGAAGTGGACCCAGGGAAGATAAAAGCTATTGTGGAGATGGAACCGCCTAGCACTGAGAAGCAGATCTGGGGTTTTCTGGGAAGAGTTCAATACATAAGCCGATTCATTGCCAACTTGACCATGGTTTGCGAACCAATCTTCAAATTGCTTAAGAAAGGTGTGCCAAAAGTATGGAACGAAGAATGCCAAGAGGCCTTTGAGACCATTAAGAGATACTTGAGCAATCCTCCAATCTTAGTTCCCTCACGGCAAGGTGCGCCGCTTTTGTTATACTTAACGGTCACCGAAACCGCGACGGGAGCTTTGTTAGCTCAATATCTCGAAGGGTCTACAAAGGAGAATGCCATTTATTACTTAAGCAAGAAAATGACAGACTATGAAGTGAAGTACAATGCAATTGAAAAGGCTTGTGTGGCACTAGTATGGGCGACGCAGAAACTCCGACACTACATGATGTCCTTCGAAGTGTTCTTGATAAGTCGCATGGACCCGTTGAAGTACCTGGTAGAAAGGCCAGTATTGTCATTCAGAAATGCTCGATGGTCAATTCTCCTCAATGAATTCGACATCAAGTACGTGAATCAGAAGTCTATCAAGGGAAGCGTCATCGCAGACTACCTAGCCAGCTGTCCGGTGTCATCATCCGCTCCGTTTAACGATCAATTCCCAGATGAGGACGTGCTAGAGATTGGTAGAAAAACTTGGAGAGTATACTTCGATGGAGCAGCCAATAAGAAAGGTTATGGGATAGGAGTCCTGCTAGTTTCACCTGAAGAGGCATTTACACCATTGGCGGTCAAGTTGGGGTTTGAAGCTACCAACAACATTGCTGAGTATGAGGCCTGTATCCTAGCATTGGAAGCCGCACTTGAATTGGGGATCAAAGAATTGGAAGTGTTCGGGGACTCAGCGCTAATCATTTGTCAGATAAAAGGGGAATGGAAAACTCGAGATGAGAAGTTGCTGCCCTACCATGCCTATCTGGAAGCTCTAACCAAGGAGTTCTCAGAGATAGAGTTCAACTACCTTTCAAGAAACAAGAACCAGTTCGCCGATGCCTTGGCGACCCTAGCATCCATGGTGGAGATACCTGAAGGGGGAAATGTGAAGCCGTTGGTAATAGAATGCCGAGACAAGCCTGTGTACTGTTGTGCAATCCGAGGAGGGGAAGTGAATGATGGCCGTCCATGGTTCCATGACATAAAGAAGTTCATTGAAGAAAGGGAGTACCCAGAAGGAGCATCTCGCATTGATAGAAAAACCCTAAGGCGGTTGGCAAGTCACTATGTACTTTGTGGAGGAAAGCTATATCGGAGATCATACGACGGGATCCACCTGCTGTGTGTCACCGAGGAAGAAGCCGAGCATCTGATTAAAGAAATCCATGAAGGGACAGGGGCTCCGCATATGAATGGCTATATGTTAGCTAAGAAAATCATGAGGTTAGGCTATTATTGGTCTACCATGGAAAGAGACTGCCACGCACATGTCAAGAAGTGCCACAAATGCCAACTGTTCGCCAGTGGACAACATTTGCCTTCTATGCCTTTAACAAGTATGTCGTCACCATGGCCATTCGCGGTATGGGGGATAGATATCATCGGACAGATCAAGCCAAAGGCGTCAAATGGGCATGACTACATCCTGGTTGCCATCGACTACTTCACTAAGTGGGTGGAAGCAGCGTCCTTCAAGACCTTGAATTCTAAGAAGGTAGCACAGTTCATACAGCACAGCATCATCTATCGATATGGGGTACCGCATGAAGTTATCTCAAACAATGGCCAGCACTTTCAGAAAGAAACCCATGAGCTCTTGCAAAAGTACGGCATAGCCCACCATCTGTCGTCACCATACTGTCCTCAGACTAATGGAGCGGTGGAAGCAGCTAACAAGAACATCAAGAAGATACTACAGAAGACTGTGGACTCACACACAGACTGGCATGAGAAGTTGCCATTGGCTCTATGGGGTTACAGAACATCAATAAGATCGTCAACAGGGGCTACCCCTTATTCTCTAGTTTATGGAATGGAGGCCGTGTTGCCAGTTGAATTGGAAGTTCCTTCACTAAGAGTTGCCGTGGAGAGCCAGATAACAGAAGTGGACTGGGTTAAGAGCCGCTATGATGAGTTAGCTTTGCTGGATGAAAGGCGTTTAAGGGCGCTGTATCATGTTCAGGGGTATCAACGGAGAGTTGCCAGAGCATTCAACAAGCATGTCAAAGATCGAGGTCTAAAGAAAGGGGATGTAGTACTGAAAGAAATCAGAGCTCCAGTGTTCGATCCGCGGGGAAAATTCAAGCCAAGTTGGGGTGGGCCATACATTATCAAAGAGATATTGCCAGCAGGGGCTGTTCGCCTCATGGATTTAGATGGAATTGAGTTCGCTCGTCCAACTAATTTGGATCAATTGAAGAAATATCATGTTTGAAGCCTGCTAGGTTGAAAACCCGTAAGGGCGGCCTAGGCAAAAGTTAAGGCATAAGAACTACGTAAGACCTGATTCTCCATTCAAAAAAAAAAAAAAAAAAAAAACAAAAAACAAAAAAAAAAAAACAAAAAAAAAAAGAAGAAAAAAACCATGGAGATACGTAGGCAACCCATAAAGTTACCTTGGGTGCGGTCTAAATCAAACAAGAAAATCCCAAATTTGATTTATTATTGGCAATTTATTCAAAACTAAAATTGATTGACATAGCAATTCATTGGTATTAAGTAAAAGAACTATAAATATGCCATAAATATCCTATTTATTGAGTCTTCAGTTTTTCTTGGGCTTCTTTGCAGCTCGCTCTTCAGCTTTCTTCTTCTCTCTTTCATGTCTTCTTTTCTTCCTCAAGTCATGTTCATAAGCTGTTGTCACTGCTTCCATAATATCTTCTCTGCAAGATCCAAGTTCATTGTTCTTGATAAGTCCAAAAATCCTTTCTCTTCGAGTAGTCTCTCTCTCACCTAAATTGCTTTTCAACCATTCCTTATACTCGGGGCTCATCATATACGGACCATCAGTATTCGTAACTTGGGTTAGTATCAACTTGCTAGGCCATCGGTCCTTCGCCCAAGTCACTACAGAAAGACCCGCGGGCACCACAGGATAGTCACCTTTCAAGGAAGTAGGTATGGTTTGCATGGCACCCATCTGACGAAGAACCCTTGAAGGCCAATAGAAGGAAGTAGACCTCAGTCCTATGAGTCTCACCATGGCGCATCCAGAAGTTCGCAGAAGCACCTGGTCACTGTAGCCCCATATGAATACAAACCACTTGACACTCCTCCAAGAAAGGGTTTGGAAGTAACCTAGCCAATCTCTCAATGAAAATTGCCCAGGTAGTTCAATGCGGCGAAGGCAGTAATGCTGGGGCTTATATGGTGTAATGGCAACTGGTGACAAGAAATTCAGTCGTTCAAGCAACTACATCTGCAGTAGAATGGGGCTACCTCCTAAAGGAACCTTTGGGTCCTCATGAGTTTTATCCAAACCATTCAGGGTTTCAGCTAGCACCATGGGAATCAAGTTATGGCCCTTGGCAAGGAGAGGAATCAAGTCACAGATTTGAATGGGAACATGTGGAGTACCAGTGGAAATAAGAAAACGACCAATGAGGCAAAAGGCAAGAGCATGCTTAATAGGAAAGGTAAAATTCAGAATACCTTTACTATCATAAGCTAAAAAAGAGGTTGCCAATTTCATCAAGTCTACCATATGGTCCTTTACAAACGTAGAGGCATATTGTGGGTGAATCCCAAGTAGATTGGAGAAAGAAGTAAGAAAGCTTGGGCGAAGAGTAGGGAGAATGAAAGGACCTACCGTTGAAACTCCATACAATGCACAGAATTCCTCCATATTTGGGCACAGTTCTTCATAGTTGAAGCGGAACACATGAACTTGAGGATCCCAAAAATATGTAGCAGCAGTCAAGAGGTTCGTTTCAAGCCTCACATGCCTCAAGGAGAGCAATGGATCCAAGCCAAAGCACTTGAACTCAGATTTTGCTTCAGCACTCATAACTCTCAAAAACCCTCCTAAAAATTTGTCTAGAGCCTCCATAATTTCTAATAAATGAATACAAGTAGGTTTAGGAACCTCTTGGATGTGTTTTTATAGGGAAAAGGTCACAAATCCAAGTTCAAATAGGAAAAAACCCATCAGAATAGGAAGTTTCCTATTCAAAGTGGGATTTCCGCTTTGGGCTCGGGTAACCACCCAGGCCTGGGCGGCTAGCCTCCCGAGGCCTGGTGGTCACCCAAGCCACTTTGTTTTGGTTTTGCTTATCGCTTTGTCTCGCCTTGACGCGTGATCAAACCTCCTTCCAAATGAGATATTCAACACTTTTTGAGCTTAAAATCAATCAAATTCCATCTTGAAATCAATTCCTTGAATTGATTTTATGTTCAAAAGGGTTGAATATATTTCCCCTGTGTCATGCCAACTCAAGTGACAATGTGTTAAGTCACTTTCCTCTTGCACCATGCCTGTTCAATCTTGATAAATTGATCATATATCCTCATTTCAAATCTTGATTTTTCATCCCACTTGGTTGAATATACTCATCACTTGAATATATTCTTCCATTTCAAAAGTGTATTCACTCTTTGAATATGCTTCTCGGTTTCAAATTCTCATTCCCTATCCTACTTGGTTGAATATATTCATCACTTGAATATATTTTTCCATTTCAAAAGTGTATTCACCCTTTGAATATGCTTCTCAGTTTCAAATTCTCATTTTCTATCATACTTGGTTGAATATATTCATCACTTGAATATATTCTTCCATTTCAAAAGCATGTTCGCCCATTGAATATGCTTCCTAGTTTCAGATCCTCATTATCACTTACTTGGTTAAATATATTCATCACTTGAATATATTTCTCCATTTCAATGGTATGTTCATCACTTGAACATACTTCTCAGATCATTTGTCACTTACTTGGTTAAGTATATCCACCACTTGGGTATATTTTTTCCATTTCAATGGTATACTCATCACTTGAGTATACTTCTCAGATATTTTGCCACTTACTTGGTTAAGTATATCCATCGCTTGGGTATATTTCTCCATTTCAATGGTATGTTCATCACTTGAACATACTTCTCAGAATATTTGTCACTTACTTGGTTAAATATATTCATGACTAGAATATATTTCTCCATTTCAATGGTGTACTCATCACTTGAGTACACTTCTCAGATTATTCTCTATCTTACTTGCTTAAGTATATCCATCGCTTGGATATATTTCTCTATTTCAATGGTATGTTTATCACTTAAACATACTTGTCACTTACTTGGTTAAGTATATTCGTGACTAGAATATATTTCTCCATTTCAATGGTGTACTCATCACTTGAGTACACTTCTCAGATTATTCTTATCTTACTTGGTTAAATATATCCGTCGTTTGGATATATTTCTCCATCTCAATGGTATGCTCATTACTTGAGTGTACTTCTCAGCTTACTTGGTTAAATATATCCATCACTTGGATACATTTCTCCATTTCAAAAGTATGTTCATCACTTGAACGTACTTCTCAGTCTTTTTCAATCATTAAGTATACTCATCACTTGAGTATATTTCTCAGCATCTTTTTCATCACTTGGTTAAATATGTTCGTGACCTGAATATATTTCTCCATTTCAAAAGTACACTCATCACTTGAATACACCTCTCAGATTATTCTTATCCTACTTGGTTAAAGATATCCATCGCTTGGATATATTTCTCCATTTCAATGGTATGCTCACCACTTGAGTATACTTCTCAGATTTCATTCTCAGATTACTTGGTTAAATATATTCGTGACCTGAATATATTTCTCCATTTCAGTGGTATACTCATCACTTGAGTATACTTCTCAGATATTTTGTCACTTACTTGGTTAAGTATATCCATCGCTTGGATATATTTCTCCATTTCAAAGGTATGTTCATCACTTGAATGTGCTTCTCAGATTTCATTCTCATCACTTGGTTAAATATATTCGTGACTAGAATATATCTTTCCATTTCAAAAGTATGTTCATTCGTAGTGGCTTGAATATGCTTCTCTTATCAATTCTCAACCCCCAGTGGTTTAAGTATACTCATGACTTGAGTAAACTTCCTTATTTCAGTCTCAGGTTTTCAACCTCCCATCATTGTTGGTATCAGTGTGTGATTTCTCCGAGCTTTTTGGCCAAAAATGGGTTGTTCTTTATCATTGGTTCACAAGTGTAACTTGTTCGCCAATGAGGGGCTTCTGTCACACCCCATTTTTGCACCACCTTACTAGGGCTCATCATTTCATGCATGTTTTTGTTTTGTTTTTGAGTCTAGTCACTTGCATTAGTTTTCTACAGTCACAAGGACAATGGATATGAATTTTGGTTCAAATTGGAGTTAATCTTGAGGGATAATAAGAGCTTTTGTGACTTGAGGGGCATAATCGTCTTTTAAGTCCCAAACTTTTCATTTGACCTTGGAATGATCTCCAAATTGTTAATTGGAGTTCATATGGATGCATATGAGGTATTTCTAGGTTCAATTTTGTACCGGTTGTCATCTTAAGTCCCGTGGCCCTGATGATGAGTTTAGTGTGGTTATTTACGGATTATCCTTAAAGAATTAGTGCGAATCACAGCATGAGATTTTTGGTTAAAATGAAAAGAAAATTATTTTATTAAATTAGCCATTTTTATCATGACACTAACACGTGTACGTATGTGATGAGTGTGTGTACGCACATACGATACATGTGCATGCGTGTTAGCGGTCAGTCTCCCAATTTTTATAAAAGACAATTTCCTTTTCCTATTCAGATTAGAAGTCTTTTATCATTATAAAATACCTTTTGATTATTCTCCAAGGAAACCTAGTCCAGGAAGGAAAGGGAAACTCCAGATTTCAGCTATAACTACTCTCTTAATGTCTTTAAACAAGGAGGAGAAGAGGGTTTGGAGGGAGTGAAATTCGTCATAATTCAGCAACAGATTTTCTGAAAACCAGCAGTCGTATTTTAATCATAACTTTTTCATCCGAAGTCAGAATTTGATGAAATTGGTCTTGTTAGAAAGATAATTCAATTCTCTACAACTTTGTATTTCACAAGCTTTGTCCAAATCCAACGTTTTCATACCCAAAAACGCGATTGAAGTTGCTGCTGCTGCAAAGTGACGAGAATCACTTTTTCTTTTCTCTTGTTCTCTTTTTGTTTTCTATTTCTTTTCAAAGTTGAGTGAGTTTTGATCTCTTTGCTGTGATACCACTTTGACAAAGAGGAGGATTCGTGTTGGTTTGATTCACTCTAAAGACCTGAGGAGCCACGAACAATTACAAACACAAGGGGAGCCACTTCCTAAGGTATTCTCCTTCTCTATTCAAGCTTAAACTAGGTTCTCATATGGGTTAGGCTTATTGCATTTTAAAGGTGACTTTTTTATCATGTATTAACACTCTAGCTAGTTAATATACATGGAATATCTATTTTTTATCTACTGTTTAGCATGCTTTAGGGCTGTCCTTTAGGTTTTTAATGCATAGTTATGTTTCGTGTGCTCCTATTGTCCTTGTGTTAGGATTAGTGTCATTGCATGTTAGAGTTAGGATTTTCATCATGTTATATTGCTTTAGTTAGTTAATATGCATGATTTAATTTCTGTTTAGTTTGGTTTTAGCATGATTAAAGTATGTTTTGTATGTTTTTAAGCATATTTGTGAGTTTAGGGTTTTAGAGTCATTGTTTCGTGTTTGTTTTCATATAGCATGATAAAGTAGACTTTTTTATTTGGTTTTTCTTCGTGTTTGCTGTATATGTTTTTCATATGGAGTAAACATGATAGTTTTGCATGCATGTTAGTATGTTTTAGGGTTTTTATGCATGATATGGTTCTAGGAATATGTTAGGACTTATTATTGTTCGCTGTTTTTGCTATTGGCATGCTTAGTGGATGATTTTAGGTCATAATACTATTCTGTCCAGATTTGCATGTTAGTGTTTTTGCATGGTTTTGAGCACTTGTAAGGGTGCAAATAGGTGTGGTATTTGTCCCATGGCAAATAGGGCTGCTTATGTCTGAAATGGCTAAATGCTTGGAGCTAATTGCGCTCAGCTAAGTGGGTGTGAAGGTGCCCCAATTCACCTTTCTTCTTAACTCATTCTCTTCTCCCTATTTAGGGTTAATTTTTTAATATGATCCTATGGTTTAATTAGAGGTTTCCTTAACCAACAAAATTCTGGTTTTTATTAAAGTTTCCATCTTGTGGATTTCTTTCCTAAAATCAAACTTTCTATCATATTCAACTCTTTTGATCAAATAAGGAAACCTAGGGTTTTAACCATAGGTTTATATTAGGTCTTAACCCTAATTCTAATCGAACTACGTGGACTTTGATCCATGTATTTCGTTGCATGGTACGTAGGCGCTCTTCGTGAGGCTCAAGTCCGTTCTAGGATCCAAGCATCCTAGGTTTATTTTTGTTTTGTTTTCTTTTTCTTTATTTTCTGTTTTTATTTGCTTATTATGCATGGATGGATGAATGAAATATATGATATGCATGCAATTCTTGTGATGATATACTTGCTGATTTTTGTATGGAAAGACTTTAATTTAGCCCAAATGAACTGAGAGACCGAAAGGGTGACATGGGTGCCTATAGGCTTTGCCTAGAACCTTCCCATGTCATAACTTAGCCTCCGAATCCCCGATTTCTTTGGTTTTCAAAAGATTGGTTTTTGCCTTTCCTTTTTTTATGGAGTCATTCAAATTGTTTTCCTAAAACAACCTGATTTTTAGGGTTTTCCTTGTTTCCTTTAAAAAATAAGGTGGCGACTCCTTTCCTTTTTCTTTTTCAAACCCACTTTCTTTTCAATCCCTTGTGGGCCCAATTTCCGGGGTTCACAGTTTGGCGACTCCACTGGGGATTTGTGGGCTAGACTCTATAAAGTTTAATTGGGCTAGGTTAATTTCTTATGTTTAATTAAAATCAATCACATTGCATCCGCTTGATTGTGTGCTTTCATTTATTGCATTGTGTGCGCAAACTCTTGCATGCTAGGATCGATGTCCCTCGATGTATCCTTGCCAACGATCGGCCTAGTCTCAACCTTGGTTTTCCTGATTCCATGTGTTGGGGCGAAAGCTATCAACCTCTCTTGCCTAGTACCCTTGGGTATATTAAATGAGTTAATCACGTACTGCTGGACCCACGCGGCGTTCCTGATGCCACATGTGGTTAGGTATAAGGATTGCTCAAGCAAGTGAAGGACCCTAGCCTACCCTTATCATTAGTCCATACAGACAGACTTGTAGGACACTACGGTCTCACCTTTATGCACCCACAATTGTTTGTAATGATGCTATGCTGTGTTTGTGGTGTGAGGCTTCATATCTTATGCCCTTAATATAGACCTTTAAACCCTAGCCTTCGTTAAGGCCATGGGTTAGGAGGAATAAATTAAGGAAATAGGATGTAAAGCTATGTTTGTGATGTGCTAGTCCTAGGGGATTAATTAAACCTAGTTGAAGGACTCTATGCCCTATTCTTTAAAACATACCCTTAATCCATGATCCCTGTAAAGGTAATTGGATAAAAGGAATGAATTAATTGAACATGGTGTAGAGACCGAGTTCATTAAGGAAAATATGGAGGTTTAGGACAAGTCCTTAGGCTAAAGGTTAAAACTTTTCTATCCATAGACGTGCTGGCTTGGATCCGCAATCCACAAGGGCGTCTAGTGAGTGTTGAGTCTACCCATCAGACAGACATGGCCGACGAAAGAACTAGTGAGGGGCACTTTGACCTTGAGGCTTGCCTGAAAGCCATCATGGCCAAGCTTGACCATACCGCCGAGACATCCGATACCGCATTGAAAATGGCTCAAGAGAACCAACAGAAGATGGCGGATCTTGAACAAAATGGCTCTAAGGCCCATTCCTCGGGTATACCTCATGGGGTTGGCACCGAAGAGGGACCTCAATCCAATGAGAACACCAAGACAAGGGGGGAAAGTAGCTCGAAACCTGAGGTCACCGACCTAGAAGGGGAAGCCAAGGGGAAAGGTTCTAGCAGTGATTCCGTGTTAGCTAGCAAGGTAGAAGCATTGGAGAGAACTATAAAAGGGATTCGCAGGGCTGATGACATGGTCGATGTGCGGACTCTATCCCTGTTTCCAACGGCTCGTATTCCACTACAATTCAAGATGCCGGAGTTAGAAAAGTTCGATGGGACGGGTTGCCCTAAGACTCATTTGAAGATGTACGTGCGAGCTATGCACCCTCGAGGGGCTACTGACGAGCTTTTAGCTCAAATGTTCCATGAAACCTTGGCCACTTCTGCTTTGAAATGGTTCTTATCCTTGGATGAGAATAGAACCCGGACTTGGGAAGACATATGCAATGAGTTTTCAGAGCACTACAAGTATAACACAGAGGTGGACGTTACTCGAAGGGACCTAGAAACTACCAAGCAAGGGGCTCATGAAACTTTCTCCGCTTACATTACAAGGTGGAGACAAAAAGCGTCGAGAATGACGGATAGGCCGAATGAGGAGGACCAAATTCAGTTAGTGGTTAAGAACCTGCTGCCCGTGTATCACAAGCACCTATTTGCCCACTATTTCCCAAATTTCAAAGCTCTCATTGGGGCTGGCACGCAGGTTGAAGATGCTACCAATGATGGGACAATCAAGACTGAGGAAGTGAGGAGTCGCAAGACAAACTTTACTGGGAAGAACAATGCCGAGGTCAACACCATAACTCAACCAATCCAACCCTTTTCTCTCAATGATGTCAACCCACCTCGCCAATTCACTGACCTATTCATGCCACTCGAAAGAGTCCTTGAAAAGCTCATAAGTCGTGACCTATTGAAGCCACTCGACCCAAGACCTCCACCAAATCCCTTACCCAAGAGCTACAATGAGAATGAGTACTGCAAGTACCTTCAATCCAAAGGCCATGCCACCAATCGCTGTATTCGCCTTCGCCACCAAGTCCAAGACCTCATTGACAAGCAAGTCATTTCACTACCAACCCGTCCAAATGTCACCCGTAATCCTCTCCCATCACACAACAACACACCCCCACCTAACACCATAAATGCCATTGGGGTTGAATCCTCTCACCCTCGCCATCCCATAAGACAATACACTCCGCTCCCCATGACCTTAACCCGTCTCTTCACCATTTGCCGCAATAACAGCCTTATCATGCCACTTCCACCAAAGCCAAGACCATCAACCCCTCACCAATATTGCCAATACCATCGTACACCCGGCCATGACACCGAGGCTTGTTCTATACTAAAGAAGATCATCCAAGACCTCATTGACCAAAAAGTTTTGTTGTTACCAAAGAAATCTATCCAACAAGAGCTGAAAGAAAGATATGAAGCAGGGGATCCTCAGGTTGGCCTATTAGGTGAAGCGTCGGGGAAATATGATTACTATGTGCTGTACTCAAGCCCAAGTCCGATATCAGATGAGCCGATAGTCCCTTCAGGTTGGGATGACTTGCCGACAGAGATGGAGAGCATTGACATGATAGAATGGGATGACTTAATGAATGACTCCGAGGAAGTCCATGACATATGGGCTAGCGATGATGAGTTGGACCATATAACCAGAGGGGGTCGTCATTTCAAGCCTCCCCACCTAGAATCTGAAAATTCGTTGGAAGATTTGGAAGGGGCAGAGGCGTCCTAGCTTGCAAGAAGAAGAGGATGAAGTGCTTAGGCAGCTGAAGAAGACCAATGCCAACATTACTATTTGGGGCTTGCTCATGGCCTCGCATAAGCACAGACAGACCGTGTTGAAACTGTTGAATCAGATACAAGTGCCCGTTGACACATCCCCCGAGGGATTGGTACATTTGGTGAATCCAACTCCCAAGAACTCAACCATCGTGTTCACCGATGTAGACCTACCTAAAAGCGGGCCGAGCCATTCTCAAGCTCTCTATGTGACCGTTGACACTATGGGGAAGAGGGTTCCCACCGTTCTTATCGACAATGGGTCCGCACTGAATGTATGTCCTCTCCGAACTGCCACTGTTTTGGGTTTGGGACCCATTGATTTCACGCCATCTGAGCAGACCGTAAGAGCTTATGACAACACCCGCCGAGAAGTAATAGGGGTGGTTACTTTGCCTCTTATCATGGGACCCACTGAATTTAGGGTAGAATTCCAAGTGTTGGATGTGCCATCATGTGCCTATAGGCTTTGCCTTCCCATGTCATAACTTAGCCTCCGAATCCCCGATTTCTTTGGTTTTCAAAAGATTGGTTTTTGCCTTTCCTTTTTTTATGGAGTCATTCAAATTGTTTTCCTAAAACAACCTGATTTTTAGGGTTTTCCTTGTTTCCTTTAAAAAATAAGGTGGCGACTCCTTTCCTTTTTCTTTTTCAAACCCACTTTCTTTTCAATCCCTTGTGGGCCCAATTTTCGGGGTTCACACCTGTCATCTTCGCAATTCTTCCATGTTTTCATACACTTCACGGGAGTCCTGGCAGACCTGTTAGTTGGGATAAACAACATAATTTTTAAAAATCCAAGCCCTAAATCTAGTTCAAAACTTACTTAACTAGTTAATCAAAATGTAGTTAATCTCGTAATATTAACTAGATAATCAAGAATAAACAGATTAGTTTTTAAAAATCCAAGCCCTAAATCTAGTTCAAAACTTACTTAACTAGTTAATCAAAATGTAGTTAATCTCGTAATATTAACTAGATAATCAAGAATAAAAAGATTAGTTTTTAAAAATCCAAGCCCTAAATCTAGTTCAAAACCTACTTAAATTCATTTAAAAAATCTAGTTAATCTTATAAAATTAACTAGTTATTCAAAACCTAGTTAATCTAGTTAATCAAAATCTAGAAGCCAAAAAGAAGAAGAAGAAGAAGAAGAACCATCATAAGGCTACAGAAAATCGGCATTGTTGCTGTGCAAATCTGCCGGCGATAGTCAAGGTCCATCACCGTCTGCCATATCCCTTAGATCTACTCGTTGTCACTTGTTTCAAAACCCATCACACTGCTGATGTAGGGTATGCAACCAGATCTACAATCCACCTGTGATAAAGGGCAATATTCAACCAGCGACACCAACATTAAACCCATCTTCGTTCACCGGCAATCAAATCTATGAAGTTAGAAACATGAAGCATACCAGAGGCACCAGGATCTTCATCGGAGCATGCAGAATATGGTCGATTTACTCCACTTTCGTTCTTCAAGCCTTCAATCCCACCACTGTGAACCATAGTCAACAGAGTGAAATAATATTAACAGAAAAAGAACGGTGAGGGAGAGAAGTGAGTCCACCAACAATGTGTTTTGGGTATAGGTACGGAGAAAGAGGGAGGAGAGAGGGGAGAGAAAACAACTGGGTTAAGCTTCCGTGAGAAGCTTTCCTTTTCAAATGCACTTTATTCCGTTTTTTTGGTAGCCCGTTAATTATTTAACGTGCATATCTTTCGGCTTACATTCGGTCCACGGAAGTGGTCCCGGGAAACATTTCCCATTGTATATTGGTTATAGGGGTTATGGTTTTTATTTAGACTACTTGAAAGTCTTTCTTTGTTTCGTTTAGAGTTTTTTGTTGGACGCAATTTTTCAAATTGTAATTTTTTCTATTGAATGCCATTAAATTTTTTATAATAATTTTTTTATAAAAAAAAGTGAAATATATGTGTAAAAGCAAGACATACACACTTTTTGAAACATTATGATTAAAATTTTGAAATTCTTACTTTCTTGAATTTTGGAGTTAAATTCAGGGATTGTGATCAGGGATGAACATGGAAAGTTTATTATAGGGATGGCTAAAAAATTCTAGTATATGGGTAGTGCACAGATGGTGGAAGCATTATCTCTTCGTGAAGGACTTCAATTTGCTTTAGATATAAATATAAAGTGGTTGAAACTTGTACGGGTAAAAGTCCGGACAGTCGGCGGAGCGCTTTGAAAGAGTGGTCCGGAGATTCGGAACGCCGCGCAACTATTGCCCGATTGGGTTGTGTGGACTGAGATGGCTCGTGGTCGTGCGAGGATACAGAACCTTCTCGATGAACAGGAGGGTTAGGCGTCGCCTCAAACGGGGACCTGAAATCAAAGAGGATCGTCAGGGGAGACCGGGGGTTTCCCGGTCTAAAACCCTCCGACGGTCAAGTCAGTCTCTGAGGGAGAGAGAGAAGGGAATTTCTAGGGTTTTTGTGCTAGAGGAACTCACCTTTCATGGCATGAATAGTGCTCCTTTTATAGGCAAGTGCTAGGCTTCGGATTGGTCCGATGCTCTGACCCGACCGTGGTCAAGTTAGGGTCCTGAGCTAACCATGGTTAGGTAAGGGTTTCAGACCGGATCGCGGATCTTTCGGGGTTACAGGCCTGATCGTTGACAGTCGTTCCCCGGAATCGGTTTCCAGGAGTGTGCTCTGCTCCTGGTCTGATTTCTTTTGTCGGATATGAGATGTAAGACAAATTCGACGCACGTGAGGGGCACATGCTCATGCGCCCCGAAGGGGGTCCATTAGACCGAGGGGGAAACTGCCCGAGGTTGACACGATCCGAGGGCATCAAGGCCCGCGAGCCCTCTTGCCCAAAAGCAGGAAGGACCGAGGGCTTGGATGCTCCGAGGACGGGCTTGCCCGATAGAAGAGGGTAACCCGAGCTCATTACCGAGATCATACACGTGTCCCGGTTTCCATTCGCTCTTCTTTAATATCCCACACAAAACTGATGCAAAAATTTTGATAGATGGCTTGAAGAATCGCTGGAACATGTCGGTAAAGGTGGAGATTGTGAGTGAAGATATCAAGCACTTGGCTAGAGAAGCAAGGTGTGAGGAATTTAGCTATGCGCCTAGGAAATGTAATCGGGAAAGTTTGCCCTTAGGGTAGATGTCCATGATGTATGGATTGAAATTCCCCTTTCTTGGCTATCCCCTTTTCTTGAGGAGGATATCCCCTCTTCTTTGTAACATTTCGGGTTTTCTTGAATAAAATTATATCTATCGTTTGGAAAAAAAAAAAAAACAAAAAAAAAAGAATTTTGGAGTTAAATGTGATATAAATTTGCTTTTGTAGATTATATAAAGTCCAGGTTTAATTCATCAATAGGTTCTTATGTGTAACCCTTGAGAGAAAATTCTGGATCCGCCCTTGCTATCCGGAAAACTCACTTTTTATCACTTATCTCCAACAGGGCAACACTAGGAAGAGGAAGACAAATGAGGTGTCTGTCCCTTGAATGTGAATGTTTTTGTGCAACTTACAGAATGTAAGCTCAAATTGGGTGCGTGTGCAGGCTCTACATCAAATTACAATTGTATCATTTGTACTTACTCTCTCCGTTCCACAAAGATAGACCAAGTGTGATACAAATTCGAATATGGATTTGTAGAGCCTGCACTTACATCACCCTCAGGTTTACTAGTAAAAAGATGTCTCTACATCAAGAAGGCAACACAAGGCTTGATAGAGTAGAGGTTGGAGTCCAGGTGTTTTGGCTCCGTCGTGTGCCACATGGAAGTCCACACCCTTGAAAGTGAAAGGGAGCAAACTTACCAAAAAAAAAAAAAAAGAAGGGACAATACTTGCCTCCACCCCAAAGTGGAGGAACTCCTTCCTCCACAATGATGTGTTCATGCTATTCAATCAACACGTGTCCAACAACGCATGCATCTCACATGTTTCATAACTTTAGTTAAACAAAACCAATGTTAAAGGAGCAAGAGCATAGGTTCTCCAAACCGATCCTATTTAGTATTTACTGTGTCTCCCACCACACCTCCAGCAGGCGACGTTTCCCTTCTCGCCTCCGATAAGGACTCGTCGCCGGTAAGTTGCGCCCATTAGCGAAGACTTGACAAATGACGGTGGCTATGGGGGTCTAGATCTTATCGCGGTGGCATCGACCCCATCATTCACCAGTGTCGGGAAAAAATGTAGAGGTGAAGGAACAATGTTTGGCATGGGCGTAGGGACCTGAGGATCTCTACCTCCACAATTGCTTACAAAAATGGACTCACCACAAGATCTTCCGCATCATCGCGGTGTTGGAATCACCACGCGATTTGGGATCTAGATTTGCAAATGGAGACCCCAAAAAAAAATTAAAAAAAAAAAATGAGAATGACGTCGATGGAAATCATATCTTTGCAACTTTCACCACGAAAAGGAAAAAGAGTGTGAGATGAGAAGGGGGGAGGGGAGAGAAATCTTTCATCTTTGAAGTTTTCTCTTCAATGCCATTAGCCCATTAGAATTGGTGCTTCTGGATGTACACATAATGACATTTTGATTCAAAAGAACTGATGTTGGTGAAATCAGGCCCGACCTTGGGGTCAGGCTACTCAGATAGTCGCCTGAAGCCCTCAAATTTAAATAAAAAATAAGCCCCAACTTAGTTGTTATACTTTTAGTAGGCCAAAAAAAAAATAAAACACATTTATATTAATACCTAGATTAGTAAAGGTCCAATCCAAATCTAAGGGCCCCAAATAGTTCTTACTCAAGTCCATAGATAATAACCCATTGAAAATGATTGACTGGATTAACTATAGTGCTAGACTATTGCCACCACATAAAGTACTCTAAGCCCTCTCTTCGTTTACATTTTTTGAGGTTTTATGAAAAATATAGGAGTTTTTATGAAAACTAATTGCGTAGTTCACTAGAAAACATCATTCTAAACAACTTCGTAGAAGAAAGAAAGTTTTTCCAAAATCTACAGTTTAAATGGAATTTTTGGCCATTTTTCATGGAACATTTTATAAAAATGAAACAAAGATTATAAATAGCCAAAAAGTCCACTTAAAATATTAATTTTGGACAAAATTTCTTCTACAAAGTTGTTCACAAAAATGTATTCTAATTGATAACGTGATTAGTTTTTGTAGAAACCTTTTATATATATATATATATATATATATATATATATATATATAGATATATATATCCTTAAAACGTGTAAACTAAATGGAGGGATAGTACTTTATGTGGTGGCAATAGACTTCCTCTTACCTATATTATCCATTGAAAATGATATGGTAAAAAAGGTTGATTATGCTAGCCTAATTAGTGATTCTATAGCTAAAATGCGAGAAGAATAATGTTTAAATGATACTTTTGATACAATTGGTTCATTTCTTCTTGGTATTATAGCTCTACATTTTGTTTGTTTTTTTCTTCTTTTTATATATGTGAATTTTACTAAATTATAAAGGAAGAAGATCAAATTTTATTTATTTTTAGTTCTTATAAAGATTCATTTTTTATTTTAATTTATATAAGAAAATTTTAGTAATCATATATGCATGCGAATTTTGTGTGTACTAGGGAAAAAAAATTGTTGGGTATAAATTTTGTTTATGCATGTAAATATGTATAGAGGGCTCATTTTAAGAATTCGCCTAGGGCTCTAAAAAACTCAGGACTGGCCGTGGGTGAAATGGCTAAAACAAATTCTTCTCTTTGTTCTGATTTTTTTATTTTTATTTTTATTTTTATTTTTAGAATACTTTATTATCTCAAGTGGGTCATGATTGCCAAAGTCAAGTCCTTGGTGAGACAAACCGCTCGTCGGAGGTGGTCCTTCACCGGTGAGAAACACCACTTGACGGAGGTGGGAGTGAGAGGCAAAGTAGCAAGGATCTGTTTGAACCGCACAGTTTTGTTTTCAATAACCAAAATTAAGAGGATGTGAGATTAGGGCTGCAACTTGGGCGGGTTGGGTGGGTTGAGAGGTTAACCCAGGCTCAACCCTAAGTGTCAATCCTTACGCTCAAGCCCAACCCAACCCATAACCCAACCCATGCTTTGGGTTGAATTTTCCTAACCTAGGCTCAACCCGTGCTCGGGTTGGGCGGGCACGGGTTGGGTACGGGTTACATGGGTTGAACGGGTTGAAGTCGGGTTAAGCGGGTTGTGCGGGTTAGCTTATTAATTTTATTAATTTCATTTTTTATTTTTCATCTTTAGTAAACCTACTTCAATAAAATAAAAATGCATTGTTACATATGCCTACAAATATTAATCATCCGAACTCAATCGATTAACCTGCTTCAATAAAATCAACGGCGTTATTTGTTAATAGCCGATGGGGACTAGGGAAAAAAGAGAGAAGTGGCGATAGAGTGCTCTGACGCCAAAATGATCGATAAGAACTAACTCAGAAAATAAGAAAAATCGGCATTCATGGACACTTATTTGAAGAGCCTTTTAAATCAAACATGGATTATAATCCCACGATTCTAGTAGATTTTACAGATTTTTTCTTTTTCTTGCTAAGAGAGGAGATTTTATAGCTACTAAACGTTAGGTTAGGGCTAACAGTCTAAATAAAGCTCCCCTTTTAATCCCCCCCTCCAAAAAAAAAGGAGAAAAAAAAAATAGAAGGTAATCTAGTTGCACATCTTTCTCCAGCCGATTGCACATCTTCCTCTAACAATTTCTCATACAAGTCTTTTATGTCCACACCAAATGACAAATGACCAATAGTTAAAAACCATATGATGTCATATTTAATGCATATAAAAATATTTTTTTAAAAATTATATATTATAAAAGTCGGGTTCGGGTTCGGGTTCGGATTCAGGTTAACCAACCCCCTTCCCAAGCCCAACCCGATTTAAATCAGGTTGATATTTTCCAACCCATTCCCAACCCAATGTATGAAAACTTTTTATCCAACCTATCTATTGACCGGGTTACATTCGGGTTGGACGGACTCAACCCACCCAAGTTGAAGCCCTATGCGAGATGCATGTATTGTTGGACAGGTGTTGATCAAATAGCACAGATACGTCATCGTGGGAAAGGAGTTCCAAAAACTAATAAAAAAACTGGATGGGGTAAAGGTTGGGGTCAAGTCTTCGGTCTCCTGTGTGCCACAAAGTGAAAGCGAGCAAACTTACCCAAAAAAACGAAAAAGGCAAAAGCTACGGTCAGTCTGACCGGGTATGTTAGACGTTGGATCTTCGCCTGCTGATTGGTACTTGCTTAGAAAGTCCGTCGTCCGTTGCCGTATCGTGTTATTGCACGTGGCTCTAGTGTACGACTAAAAATCATTCTCAACTCTCGGACTTACTTTTTCTGTGCACCAAATTATAATCAGAAGAAATTTCATTACTACACAAAATTTCATTGGCTATGAATACTTACGTTAAAGATACAACTATATGCGTGCATGTGTGCGTTTGTGATTGTGTGTATCCTGCACGGGTGTCTAATTCAAAATTAGAGGATTCAATAAATTTTACATAGTATTAAAAGTACAAATGCATCATATTGAATAAGAATATTTTAAAAAGTAGGAGTCATTACTATAGTTAATGTTATACGATCAATTCTTAGAAATTCATGAAATGCCACTATTTTAGATTTCCACTCTTATTTGTGATTTTCTTGAATTTGCTAATTCAAGGTTATGGATTTATACGTTCAAGACTATTTAAAATTCCTTGAACACTCTAATTTCATATTAGACACCCAAACAGATCCTAAACATTTCTATGTATTGTCTCAAACTCCCAATATTATCATGTGTTTGAAGAGAATGTAAAAATATTCTTGTATTTTGTAGCATAAAGGTATCAAAACTCATGGGGGAAGTTTGCAAGTAGCTGCGGTACGGCATGGATTGCTGAAAAAGCAATTGCTCCACTAGACTAATTGTACAGTAGCGGTAGTGGTAATTGTGATGTTAAGAGAAATCAACGAACTTAAATTAAATGGTTTATGCTTTTGTCATCGATGCATTCTTTCAATTATTTTTTCAAATGGTTGGTGGACTGGGCACCGCAGCCAACTCTAACCAAAAACCAAAAAAAAAAAAAACCCACAATTGATACCCGAAATAAAAAACTGCTGACATCTTACATGGATAGTGAGCGAAGAAAATTACAATGCTTTCGTAAAATAGTATATGTACCAATTGAGTCCTCTGCAAAACAACAGCTTTCGTGGTAGAATGGAGCGATACAAAGACATTAGAGCTCTAGCTCTTCCGGTTCCCCAACACGGCCGATTTTTAGCTGGGTGCGGTGAACGATGGCTAGCTTTTTATCGGACGGCTCGGATTGTCGGTCGAGGAAGAGGAGAAGGAAACGGAAATCGGAGACACGAAGGCGTATGGTCGTATGGAGGACTTTTGCAATAGACAGAATAAGTGGATGCATTTTTTTTTAAAATTTTTTGAAACAATAGAAATTTTATTAAATAAAAGGTAAAAAAAAATTACATCTAGGAATACAAGTTTTACAATCCTCTAAAATAATTGGATATTAACTATAATGAATTAATATTTCTATAGCTTTGAGAAAAGAAAAAAAAAATTATAATGAATTAATGGTCAATGGCTCTCGAGTCTAGTGGCATATTCTATCCCAACAAGAATGTGGGGTTTGCAGAAATTTTGATTATGATTCTGAGTGGGTGCATGTGTGGGGTGTGCGTGTTCTCCTATCATTTGGCGAAAAAATTTAAATAAATAAATAACGATGTTAATAATTGGATATTTCGAATCTTATTATTTGAAAGATTTGGGTCTACTCTCGTGTTTTGAGTAGGTCGTTATGAGACATGTGTAAGTTAAGGTTGCCGATTGTGTACCTAATTTAGGATATTACTATAATAATTTTATTATTTGAGAGAATAGGTTTCCTAAGAAGCTTTGGAGCCCTTGTGGGGTTGGTTGAGCGATCAGGTATTGGGTGTGTTATGTATAAATCATTATTTCAATTCTTTGCAAAGATCACTGTCTATGTGGGTATGAAGTATTTTACATGGACTGTTAGAGATATAGTCTAGACTAAAACCTTAGCTAGCAAGAGTAAGGCTTGGGTCTAATTGTTAACCAAAAAAAAAAAAAAAAAAAAAAAAAGAAAAAAGAAAGAAAGAAAGAAAGAGCGCTTTGGAATGTTATTCGTAAGGATTATCATGGTGTTATTATACCAAAATGTAAACAATAATCTTGTTTTTTTATTTTAATGATTTGATAATGTCTCAAAAATAAAATAAAATAAAATAAAATAAATCCTCTATATCAATTTCCTATAAGAGTGTATTTGGGTGAAGAACTTTTACGTGAAATGTGCTTTTAAAGTGTAATCTTTCACTTTCTTATAACCAAATTGTGTGTTTGCATGGTTTGTTAAAGTAAGAATTTCTAAAATTCTAATAGAATTATTCACTTGGAGTTTGGGAGAGTAAATTTTGTTTAGAAATTCTATCTTCATAAATGGAATTTGCCAAATTTTACCTTTTTTACCAGAAAATTGTAAATTTTCATTTAAAAATTTCATCTTTCAAAAAGTTTAGTCAAATAAGTAACTTTACAAATTTGACACCTACAAGTCATTAACTTTGAAATCCCATTATTTTAATCCTCTGTTGGACCTTGAAAAGTATAGAGAGTAGGAAGATAAAAGTATTATAAAATGCTTAAGATGGGAATCCTTCATTTTGGAGTTTCTTGATACCTGGATTAAGAGCTGTTACTTAGACCATTCCTTAGGGTTGTGCCTTCTGCTACCAAAATTGCAAAATTAACGCATTATCAAGTTCAAAAGAAGCTGCAATAGCTACCACACCTCCATCATCTTTTAATACATAACCACTACAAGTTTTATTAGCAATCACGTCTAGATCCATCAAAATTTAACTTTAATTATATAGTTGGAGGGCTTTCCCTCGCAAACAGACCTACAAAAAGGAGAGCTAAAAAAAACTCACAGGAGAAGAATGGTTAGTAACGAAAGTATGATCCCTATACTTGTTAACTTAGACTAAGATTCGAAATAGACCCTTTATAACAATTTAATTCCAACGGTTCCAACTTCCAATTACACTACAAAATAATAGTAACTTTTTCCATAACATAGGAAATTTTCTACCATAGTAATGATAAGGATTCAAGTGAGTGTGAGGGAGAAATTTTCTACCAAAGCTCGTCGGTCAAGCATGGAATCGAGTTCCAGGTCAAGCTTAGTTGATTCTTCAGGGGATGATTTTGCAAAACTAGATGGGTGTGTTTTTTTTTCTTTCAAATCCATGGATTTTGGGTCCTCCTGCAGATTTGCTGGATATTTAAATCCATAGGATAAACCTACATCTATACGACTATACGAAGAATTAACTCAATTCCAAATCCATCCCCTCCAAATTGAGGTACCCAAACATAAGAAAAACAAATAAGGGCTTGTTTGGGTGACCTATTCAAAAGTAGATAATTCAAGAATTTTACATAGTAATGAAAGTACAAATCCACCATTTTGAATTAGAATTATTCAAGTAATTAAGAGATATCACTATAGTTGATGGTATAAGATCATTTCTTAGAAATTTATGAAATGCCACTATTTTGAATTTCTACTCTTACTGAGGTGAGGAACATGCTACGCACGTGCTTAATGTTATTTGTCATTTGATCATGTTATATTTAGGCTTTCAAAGGTAATGATGCTATATGTTACATTATTACTTGTCACATTGACTATCAACTTGGTATCACTGCAATACCTCTAATAATACCCTCAAAAGAAAAAAAAAAAAAAGCACATATGTGGGAAAAAATGGCAAATCTGTTATTATACTGTAGATGAACAGTGCATCTACAGTAACATGATTGCTTGTCAACTTGCTACAAACTGACTATCAACAACATGATAAACTGAATATCAACCCTGGACTGAAAATCAATTGTGAAAGTGTAAGCACTCAACTGTGGAAGTGTATCCACCATGCGACAAACTGACTATCAACAATTGATAAACTGGAAGTGTGTCCACTATGCGACAAACTGACTATCAACAACTATGCGACAAACTGACTATCAACAATTGATAAACTGGAAGTGTGTCCACTATGCGACAAACTGACTATCAACAATTGATAAACTGGAAGTGTGTCCACTATGCGACAAACTGACTATCAACAACTATGCGACAAACTGACTATCAACAATTGATAAACTGGAAGTGTGTCCACTATGCGACAAACTGACTATCAACAATTGATAAACTGGAAGTGTGGAAAATTGATAAACTCGAAGTTTGTCCACTATGTGACAAACTGACTATCAGCAATTGATAAACTGGAAGTGGACAATTGATCTCGAAGTGTGTCACTATCAGCAATTGATAAACTGGAAGTGTGTCCCTATGCGACAAACTGACTATCAACAATTGATAAACTGGAAGTGGACAATTGATCTCGAAGTGTGTCACTATCAGCAATTGATAAACTGGAAGTGTGTCCCTATGCGACAAACTGACTATCAACAATTGATAAACCTTCACTATCAACAATTGATAAACATGATAAACTGAATATCAACTATGGACTGAAAATAAACTTTGAAAGTGTAAGCACTCTCCACTATGTTATGGACTATCAACTTGGTAAGGTATCATTGCAATATCTATAATATATAAGGGCAAAACCGTCATTTTACTGTAGATGGCTCTTTCAGTGCAGTTTCACTATTTCTTGAATTCGCTGTATGTTCATTGCTTGACTTTATTTTCTCGAATTCCCTATATGTTCATTGCTCATTGCTCATTGCTCTCTCTCTCTCACTCTCTCTCTAACCTCGGGGGCGAGTTCCATACCCAAAATTGCTCTCTCTCTCAATCTCAGAAAGGGCAACACAAGAAAGAGGAAGGCGAGATGAGCGAGACTGGAACTGGTATTCCCTCGAATGTGGATGTTCGTCCCACGCAGATTATCCCTTCTGATCGTTCTCCTTCTACCCATGAAAGGTTAGTATAGACGTGCGTGTTACATCTTTCTCATGTATATATATCCCCTCTTGTTGGTACTCACTTCACATGCTACTTCTCTCTCTCTCACCCAGACTGCCACCCACCGCTATTAGTCTATCATAATAGTTGCCATTGTTATTGGCCCGTTTCTCTCACTGTGAAAACAACACCATGCACCGCGGCTGACACATCGACCACCATTATCGTGGTTGGTGATTCCTATATGAGCTTTGTTTATGATATTTTCTTGTAAAACTTTTAAGTTGACGACATGGTTTCCATTACAGCAGCAACACCGTAACGGCGGCATGGTAAAGGTCATTACCATCACCTTTTTCAATTACCTTTCACCTAGTTCCCCTAGATCCAAACACAGATTTTACAAAATTTAGAGCGTCAGTGTTTTTACAAAACATTTTGAAAACGTGGTTTTCAAAACATAAACAATACCATGATTCGTTTTCGAAACATAAACGAGAACAAAAAGTGTTTTCGGGTGTTTTTTGGACCACATAATCTTGGGTTTAGTGGTTGGACTAGGCCAGGCATTGGTGGGCCATGACCAGGTTTAAGCCAGGCTAACATCGGATACTAATGGTCAACATGCTGGCCCAAGGCTGGACCGGCCTGGCCTGACCTCAGGTCCAAAGCACCCAACCCAAAAGCTTAAAACTGGAGCCCAATCGCAATTGTGTAACTTGTGTCAAGGTAAAAAGGAAAATAAAAGAAAAAACAAACACTAAAATATGATGGTATCATTAATGGATCATTAATGGAATATTATATATAACGCATTAAAACGTACATGTTTATATGGAGATGATTGAGTGCAGACCAACCCGGTCTAAATAGGATCGTAGAGCTGGGAGTTGTGCATAGCTTTCATGCACACGCGTGTGTTTGTCAGATGAAGGCTCACAACATGTGATCCATCGATCTAGACCATCCGGACAGTTTGCACTTGGTCATTTTCATATTAAAGTAACCTTTGTAATGATTATCTTCAAAGCTTTTGATCAACGTAGACAATTAAAGATCTCAAGCCTGCTTAATTATCATTCATTCATTTATTTATTGATGTATTTTTTTAGTACAATTGGAAGGGTTCAAACTTATAAATTATCTTAAACCTACCTTCAACCTAGCCCCCTCTCATCACTAGGCTAGCCTAGTGGCTTGTCATTCATTCATTCTGACATCCAAACTCTATTGGGCTAATATTACAATCTCAAGCGCATGCAAATGGTAGGGCCAGCCCCTGGGCCAGGTGGTTTACTTGGGAAATTTATTGCATGTGACAGTCGTAGCATTGATCTCGCGATTCAGTGCATATATCATTCCATAGATTAATTTCTGGATAATTTGACCATACTATACTATAAGTGATAATAGGATGACATTCAGGTGAGGACGTACTAATATAAGTCCGCATTGGGGTTTATATCCTGTGCATTGGTGGGTTATGAGGTACAGTGAACCAATGCATGGGGTACAACCCTAGTGCATAGTATTAATATAACTTATATCAGTACGCGTTGATTTGACAAGGATTGAAGTGACATATATAATATGCCCAACGCAATGATGGTCATATGTCTAATGCAATGGTTGATTATTTGCCTGCAAATAGCTTTAATAACTATTGAGAATCTCCCTCAATTTTCAACCATTTAATTCATCTTTTAATCTAAGCTGCCCTTGAACCATTCCTCAGCGCCGTACACTACCATAAGAAATGATGCATTTCCCAAATTAAAGCCTGAAGTCAGCAAAGCAACACCAGGAGGGTGGAAAAGGTTCCTCTAAACATGCAAGTCTTTTTATACTTTGCAAAACAAAGTTACAATTTATAAAATTCGTATATATTTACTTTATTTCACACTAAATATCTCCTTTTTATATGATATTTAAATAAACTTTTTTATTTTGTGCATTATTGCAATGGTGTAACACTAATATCAACAAGGCCTATGTCTGCAAGTTGTCAACAAATGTAAATTTTTTTTTTTTTTTTTTTTTTCATCTTTCCATTTTTGAGGTCGTGAAAAATAGGTAATCTAAAGCGATTGCATTGTCTTTTTTAATGGTTGTGCAGGGAGATATACAAATTTCTCTTCTCTAATTCATACTTCCTCGCCTTCTCGTCTGCCATTTTATTCATGCTTGGCATCTTGCAAGTGACCAATAAAGACAATGTTGCATCCGTCTTTGCTACATACCCTGCAAATTTGCGGGCCTTTATCATCGCCACAGTCATCCACTATTTTGCAATTGCCACTACATTGGCACTTTCACCTGACACAAGAAACTCTCTACTCGCGGGCTTTGTTGCTTTCTTCTCGGGAGCTTTCTCTGTAATATTAGCAATATGGATGTTTCTCCCACTTTGGCTTGGGTGGCTCATCTTCACCATGTGGTTCCTTTTGCTTGTAATGGTTGGATGTGACTTATTCCGTGATAGCATTCAAAATCTTTACCAAAAGAGCAAAGAGAAACTAAGCAACAGGTTGAATTGGCTCATGGGACGCAATTCGACAGGGTAGCAACAACATGTGCTAGTACAGAACCTTTCTGAAATGTTATTATGTATTATGATTCACTCGTGTATTTTAGGGCTTTGAGATTGAAATTGCACAAAGGTCTCTATGACAACTTTTCTGAGCTACATACCGAACTATAGACATTGCCTACAGAAATAAAGCGTTTTGGTTTCTATATACTTGTTACATACTAGATATAGCACACATGCGTTGCACGTGAATATTTTTAAATAATATTAGTTATACAAAATAATAAATACATAAAGATTTTATATTTTTTCATAAAAGATAAAGTTTAAAATTCGAAAGTACAACGAAAGATTAGAAACTCTTTAGATATATATTCAGAATTTTGAAAGTTGAAACTACTCTTGATAGAGAAAGTGGAATTTACAATCCGACTATTTATTTATTATATAGGAATTATAATTTCCGTTTTCTTTGAATTCCTATTTGTGTTTTATATATTAAGGTATGTGCTTTAGAATATATTAAGGTATGTGTTCCGCCTGTTGTTTTAGAATTATAGTTTCCATATTCCTATATATTTCTATTTATTATATAGGAATTATAATTTCTGTTTCCTTTTAATTCCTATTTGTGTTTTATATATTAAGGTATGTGTTTTAAAATATATTAAGGTATGCGTTTTAGAATTATAGTTTTTATATTGCTATATTTCTTATATATGCAGAAGGGTGGGTAGTTTTTGTATTTAAAAATTAAAATAAGGGTATATTAGTTGATCAAAAGTTTTCCTTACATTCATCTTTTTATAGGTAGTATAGATTAGAGTTTGAAAAAACAATATAATCAACTTTGATCTTTCAAGATAGGTGGAACCAACCAATTGGAGGCTTGAAAGTGTTTGAGAAAAGTTTGACACATTATAGTTTCCCTGACACAATGCAAGGAGAGTTTGTTAGCTTCTTGCACCCTTTGTCCGGAGCTTGGTGCCTAAATTATGTTTAGATATAAATGATACCAGGGAATTATATTTGACACTATTTTTTATAGGATAATGCGTATAGTTGATTTCAGTTATGGATGGCTATAATAGAAAATATATTGTTAACTTCGTTTTCACATCCAATTGTTGAATACTTCTGCTATAGAAACATCGCTTTCTTCTCATACGAATTCTTTGTGTTTCTGATCTTGCGGACTTTCACACTTTCAGTAGGACCAAGGCTGGATAAACCCAGTTTTGTGGTTCATAACTAATTTTCTCTCAATAATTGTGGAAATTGCAACTTAAACTAGTTTGCTTTCCAAGAAGATAAATGGAGATGGAAACAAAACTTTTGAACTTAAATTTTCCTTTTTCCAATTTGTGCTTTCCTTTTTCTCCAACTCCTAATTAATATGGAGACCAAATTATTTTGAACTTAATATATGGTGTGGGTTCGAAGTAACTTTCACAAAGAGTGACTTCTCATTCGATCAACTTCTATGATAAAGTATTAAATCTCAATAAGAAAAGTGTTTTCAGATCATGTCCTGTTCATTAACTTCAGGCAAATTTTTAAGGTCCCTATTACGAAGACTGGGATATAACTGCACAAGTCCAGGCAGGCTACCAACTTCATAAACAAACTAGTTAACCTCTGGAGAAGAATACTCATCTGAAACACTTCCATGCTTACTTGGCTGAGGATTTTGAGTCTTCATTTGGAGACCTTGGGATCGAGTCTCGGCCCATCTTCACGACCATAAAGAGATTCAAATTGCCCTATTGAATGGTGTATACCTTGTGAAAGAACAAAAAAATTCCATTTTATGGCCGTAAGGATGCTTGTTGAAGAAGCATGGCTGCGCTTGTCTCGGTCTTGATTCGACATAAAGTTAACAAGCCTCTTGTTCGCACTAAAAATGTTGTATGGGCGTGCCAAGGCTCGAAAGCCTAAAGATCGTGTGACCACGACCCCACAATACCTCCTAGGTCGTTGAATTCAAGGCCGTTGGCCCCAAATTCCTATTTAGTCACTGATGTAATTGAAATTGAAACAAAATGTAGATTAGGCGATTGATGAGAGATAGGAGTTCCTCTCTTTTGGGTATAGTATGGATGTCTAAAAAGAAATAAAATGAGCAAGAATAGTGATTGAAAATAAACTTACAAACACCAAGGATCATTAAAAGCAAACTTCACAAATTGCGACGAGTAACAAGAGTTCACGAACATAGCTTGAAAGCAAATTATACTAAGGATTGGAAAGTAGAGAGAGATTTGAAAGTAATCTGAACTATTCTAAAATTGGAAAGCTATGAAGTTAATTTGAACTAAATTTGATTTTCCTAAGAAGGAGTTGTGTTGGTTGTGGAACCCTTTCTTTGGTTTTCTCTTGTGCTATTTATAGAGGTTAGGAGTGCTTCAATAGTTGCTGAAATTTTGCAGCACATGCTTGAATTAATGGGCTGCCCCACTTCCTTGTTCTTTGCATGAGTGGTGTCATGTTGGAAGTAGTAGTGGGTGGTTACCATCAGATGAAGAGTAGTGGATATCTTCATGCTTGCATCTCTTGCTCCTACGATGACATGTGACAAGGTAGTGGGTAGTTACGTCTTCCATGATCTCCACTTTCTTCTTTTTTGCTGGAGTGGTTTGTTACCACTAAAATCATATAAAACACATGTGATAAATAAAAATCAGTACTTCCCCACTTCTTTTTTGACCAAGTCAAACCACACATGCTTTCAACATACTAATTAACCATAATTGCCCACATGACATATTCCCATTGGTTTTTCACTAATAACCAAAAAATGTTATTTTTAGGTGGAAACACCTCTCAGGGTGAGGTGTTGGAAACAAAATTTGCCAAAATTAGCCACAATAAGTTGGAAACAAAAACCCTCTTGAGGAGCCATACTCTGATATGCTGACGTTAAGTGTTGATTGAAGCCCAAACAACACCACCCTTAATGTACTATCATGATTCATGAAGTCAAAAAAAGGAAAATACAGCATTTTATCCCAATTCAATCAAAGAGATCAGCAAGTTAATTGTCTCTAAAATAAACTTCCATCTTGATAATTATTATGAAAAGTAGAAAAAGCACAACACATTTGGTCTTCAAAAATATGTAGTATAACCACACATACAAGGTAAAAAAATTTAGAAACCCTAAACATATACACCTATATGTGTATGAATATACCTTTCTAAATACATACTTTTCTCTGCATTGTCCAAATTTATCCGATGTCTCTGAAGAGAATGCAGATATTCTCACATTGTAGTATTAAAAGACATACTTGAATTGATTCTATATAGTAAATTTAACAGAAAATTATTTATGAACCACAAAACTGAGTCGGTTCCTTAAAAATTATTAGATATCAGTAAATATCAATACAAGGTGGCCCACCCGATGAGAAAAATTATGCTACTTTTCTGCTCATACAATTAGGATTTCTGAAAATATTCAAACCTATACCATAAAAACACATTATCTAAAGTTAATTTCAGAGTAACACGTCTTACTCTGTACATTTTACAGACGAACTCATGCAAGCAAGTCTCGAAGCTCTTCACACTCCTTCAGCCGAGTCATGTTGGTGCTAATAGCTTTATAATTATTACTTTAACAACTTTGGCATCAGTTGATATGTAGCAATCACTTGAATGTATAGTAATTGTGTTAATAGTTATCAGTCATATATGTGTACTAAAAATGAAGTCATATACGTGTGAGTAGAATTCATAATCAACGAATTAAAGATGAAGTAATTAGTAAAAAGTAATTCATGCTTTTGTGACAAAATATGTCAACATTGTTGCATACAGCAGTACCAAATCCTAACCCAGGAATCCAAAATCTTCACACGCACACAGACACTCCGACTGTGAGTATCCCCAATCTGAGTGAAAAAATTGCAAATTGTAACTTCACTGACCCTAAAGTCTTTTTTTTTTTTTTTTTTTAAAATTATTTATTTAAGGCATAAGGTAGTATTAAACCCATGGTCTTTGCTTTGTAATGATCACAAGCTGAGCTAAGAGAATCAATTCCTCAGATTTCGTTTATTATTTCTTAAAATTTCTTCGAAATCTAAGTGACGAAAGTGCAGAGTGAGAGCACCAAAGTACTAAATTTTCACAAGCCTGATTGAACATTTGAATGTTGCGATTTGTAACTTGGCTTCAATTTGTTTACTTCTAACCATTTTGTTTCATTAAATGAAGGAAATTTAAGGGTGGCACTATCATGCAATTGGGATTGCATGGAAAAGCATAAAGTACATAGATGTGGAGTGTGGGAAACAAAATATGGAGCCCCACCCCCCGCGCCTGGGCGGTAGGCACTGTTTAATATTGAAGGGAAGATTTATTCATAGGTAGCTTTATCTCGGGTGAAGAAAAGGCAGGGGCAGGGGGTCCTTATACGGGATTCTAATGGCAATTGGGTTACTGGGTTTGCTTGTCAGCTCAGAAGTTGTAATAGCTTGGCAGCTGAAATTCATGGAGGAAGTCAGGGCCTGCTCATGGCTTGGCATCAAGGTCTGCATAACATTATTCTTGAAGTCGATGCTCAAGTAGCAGTGACTCTGCTAAAAGAAGATACAATTGTCACCCTCATCGTAACTTGATTTAAGACTTCTGGGAGAGGTTAAATAGGAAGTGGAGAGTATGTGTGGCTCACACATACAGAGAGCGTAATACTTGTGCTGATTTTTTGGCTAAAAGAGGGGCAAATGGAAGAGAAGAGCTGGTTATTTTTGAGGTTCCTCGTGAAGGGATAATAGTCTTGAAATGTCTTGCTTGGCAGATAGATGTGATATCCAGTTTCCTAGATTGGTTTCTGGTTAGTGGTGTTGTTTTTTCTTTTCCTTGTACTGCATTACACAAAAAAAAGAAAGAAAGAAAAAAGAGAAATGCATGAAGGTAATTTTCCTGAAGAAAATTTAATATTTTAACAATTCACATCAGTACACAAACCATCATATATTGTGTGTGCATTCGAAAGTACAACACATACAGGTGATAGATATATCAACCAAAACAATTATCAATTGCTTCCAAGTTCTAATGCATCATTTCATAGTTAAATTCATAAAATAACATAACAATACTACAATTGAAACATTTAGGAAATAACTAATTCAACTTCGAATTTTTTGTTGCTAATTAGATTCTTTAAAATGTAATTGAGGTGTTACAATCATCTTAGCAAAAAAAAAAAGAGATGTTCAAATTATTTAGATCACAGCTCGGACCTTTATTCTTTAGATCTAATATGGGCACACCACATGGAGCTTGTGATGGTTAACGGTGGTGATTGATGGAAAAGGGTTTAACTCTTCATTGCAGTGATGCCATCGGGTGATGAAAATGTGGCTGCTATGGAGATTGAAGCCCAATGAAAGGGATTCAATGTAGTTCTTAGCAGAGGACCCATAATCACATGTGGGCTACAGGGTTTGTTGACAAAGAACAAAGTCTAGAATTTTAGATTGGGTTAATGGGGGTTGTAGCGACGGCAATGGCAACAACAACGGCATATGGGGCTACCTGCGACAGCGTATGGGTTATGGGTTGTCAGAGACTTGAATGAGGCCACCTACAGAAGAGAGAAAAGAGGGGCGAGGGTTTGTATTTTCCTTTGTATAATTGTATCTCAGGGCCAACAAAAAGGGTGCGTGAGTGTGGGAAAACAGTAAGTATAGGGGGCTAAAGGGTATTATGGATATTTAGTACATTAACTTTTGACCCTTTTTTACTTTAAAGGGCAAAATGGTCTATATACAAAAAATAGAAATGCCTGCTGTGGCAGAAAATTGACGTGGCAATATCGCCGCCCAAAAAAGAAAAAAAAAAGAGAAAGAAAAACATGAAAAGAATTGCTATTGTAATAAATGAAGGAAAAATATATATTTTTTTAGCACAAGAGGAAAAATCTCAAACTAAAAAGGCTTGCTGGACACTGCAACCTAGAAATTTTCCTTTAGTTGATAAGCAATAGCTCCATCCTATCAATTTTCAGGATTTAGTTATTTCCAACTCTATTTATCATTGTGAAATAAAAGCCAAATCACTACATACGAAATAATGTGTGAAAATGGAGATATATTGATCTTAACCACAAATATAAGCAAGAACTGGGCTAGCTATGGATCCAAAAAAACCTATCCGCAGAATGGAATTATTATAAATTAGAAACTAAGACTGCAAAGACCTGAACCAAAAACAGTAGAAGTAACCATAATATAGTGAAGACATATTTAGGTTTTTTACACCCTCGTTCAATTGATCAACAACTAAACACCTTAAGATTAGATTGAGTCAGAGCCAACAAAAAAAAGAAAAGGAAAAAACCACTAAGGCTTGGGAAAGAGGGAGAGGAAAGGCTCTGTTTTTTTCTTTTTCTTTTTTCCCTTCCCCCTTTCCTTTGCCTCATTCTTTCTCGAGAAATAAATGGAGGGTGAATGTCAACGAAAATGGAAGAAATATGGGGACATACCTGAATGAAAGATAGGCATCCAAAGAGAATCAGAAGTAATATTAGCAGGATGAGAAGCAACCTTGTTGCAGAGGCCTGCTCTGTAGTTCCTGAGTTTGGAAACAGCTCCAAGAAGGAATCCTTGTGCCGAGATGCCGAGTTCACTCCTCCAGTGACTACTGTTACTGTTTTTCCTCAACTCACTGAATTAGGGTCACCATTTTAGAGTCCTCATCGGAGTAATTTGGTTATTCTGTCCACAAAGGTAATTTACTTTTATTATAGTACCTTTTTTGTTCCAAAATATTTGTACCTTTTAAAATGATAAACCATAATTATACTTAAATTTCTCATATTAACTTTTGTTTTATAAAGAAATTTTTTTTTTTCTTATTTTTGGTGGTCTTTGTAGAGTTATAGTAAGAACAAAGCTAGAAAGGATAATTTTGAAAATAAAATAAAATTTAGTTAATGCATTAATTATTTTTTCTTAAATTGCGTATTTTGTTAAACTTGGTTTATCTTCGTAGGGAGGAAATATTAAATTATAAATCATCTTATCAACTTGACTTATTTGTGAAATCAATCTCAAATATAGAACCCAAGGGAAACAGTAGGCTCAAATTTTAATTAATATTAAGAAGGAAAAGAAAAAGAAAAAGAAAAAAACCTGCAAAAGACATAATTTCTTCCTACTAAGCTACTAAAGTAATGTGGATTATTTGATTGTAAAAACCAAATTAATGAGTAATGACCATTGCCCTAGTTGGAGAATTAACAAAAATGGGGTGCCCAACTCAATTGGGCCCTAGGTGGCTAGCTATAAACACCAGGTTGTAAACTACTTGGAAACCCTAACTCAGACCATTAGAGAAGGCCCCACGTGTATGTTTGTCAACCTGACAGACATTCACGTGGACACACGCACTCATGACACCTGTCTCTCTCTCATTTTTTACCCATGCGAAGAACGGGTGAGTTCGACTAAATTAATGTTATATAATAAAATATAATAAATATAACTTGTAAACACAAATAACGAATAAGTCAGTTTTATATTAAACTGTCTAGGGAACAATTGGATTGGGATATTACTTCTTTTTTTTTGTGAGAATTAGGGTATTACTTTTAGGGTAATGCTATTTTGCCCTGTTTAGCGTATTTAGAAGGGTTTCAATTTTTAGAATTTAACTATATCAGTAGGTCCCACAACTTTATCCTCCTAAATACACTAAGTAGGATAAAGTGTTGGACAAAATAGTATTACCCTTAGTTTTACCTCAAGTTTTGTATTTTGGTATTGGAATTCAAACATGTTAGACAAAAAACTAAATAGAGCATACAATTAAAACACTGAACAACGAAAAATCTAAAAATATCCCCTAAATTTTTTAACTGCACAATGCCACAATGTATGGTAAAAGACACTTATTAAGGGTAAAAATCATTTTAATACACTAAATTTTAAAAAAAATCCAAATGTGGCACTCAAACTATTTTTTTATCCTAATTTAATACCTAAACTTCACAGCCTTGTCCAAATGTAGTCACAACCTCAAAAACCGTCCAAATAGCTGACGGACACATCACGTACTATTAGAAGAATGGATATCTGGCATCACATGTGGAGCCCACATGTCAAAAGGTTAAAACATAATAATTAAATAAACAGTTTTACTATCCTATACTTCTGATTTAATTCCAATTCACTACCTAAACTTAAAAATAAAAAATAAAATTCTAATTTGAACTTTAAACCACACTAAATTATACCAAGGGCTACGCTAGCATGACAACCAAATCATGGCCACAAATGGATTAATCCACTTTAAAAAAATTCAAGATTTATTAGTTTTTGTGGTTATATAATCATTTATATTTTCACCATTTCTGTAATGAGATCCGTGGGGGTAGCTCCAGGACTTGCGATTGCGCTCTGAAGGAGGAACTGGTCCTTACATTGCATGTCGGGAGGTGCCTCTCTTTGTGCTTGCATTGTAATTGAACCATGAACAAATCAATTACTCTCTCTCTCTCTCTCTCTCTCTCTCTCTCTCTATATCTATATATATATATATATATCTATATATATATATATATATATATCTATATATATATATATATATGATAATGAAACACCAAATTGATGAGAGAGAGACTGATATATGAAAAAGAGATATGATAATTCTGGAAAAAATTAATGAACAAAATGATAATTAAATACAACATTGAGAGATATATATGATAATGAAACATCAAATTGATGAGAGAGAGACTGATATATGAAAAAGAGATATGATAATTATCGAAAAAATTAATGAACAAAATGATAATTAAATACAAAATTGAAGAGATAGATCATAATTTAACACAATATTGATATATCTATATATATCGATGAAGAGAGAGAGAGAGAGAGAGAGAGAGAGAGAGAGAGAGAGATGAATACCTATAACATTGCATGTAGAGCAGGGCAACACAATTCCAGTATTAGGCCGAACACAATACTTCTTCAGATTCGTCGTCTTCACCTGAAGGAAATCACCAATTTCATTCACAAACACACAAAATCAAACAATTAGACCTCTCTAGGGCATAATAAATCACAAAAAGATAAGAAAAGAAAATTAATACCTTGAAAGCCACATAGTTATCGGTCTTATTGGACAATTGCTGAGAACACGAGATCTGCTTCCTCAATTCGACTATTCAAAAACAAAAACACAGATAAATAAATCACCAAATTATTTTTTTTAACATGAAAAACGAGTGTTCTATCAAGTAAAACATTTGACCCTATGTCATTCCATGGAAAGAAGCAGCTCTACAGCTACTTCATGCCCACTTATCCTTCCCCCCCCCCCCCCCCCCCCCCCCCAAAAAAAAGAAGAAGAAGGTGTTTTCGAGGACCCATATTGGCTGAAGCTATCATGAGGAATATCTATTACAATGATAACGACACTGTAAAATTGACTGGATATGCTAATGCACTTGGGGCATTTACGAGTTAAGACATTCAATGAAATTGAAATTCTTCCATTTTGTTTCCATAGAATTTGAAGGGATTAAAATAAGATTGTATGTGTTGCATATATTTGAATCAATGCTTGATTCAAACCATTTGATGTATTTCACATGAAATAAAACAAGTAATGATTGCTTTCACATGCAACATAAAAAATAAAAAAAAAGGATGAATTGATTTCAATTTGCAAGGACGTCCAACAGCCCCTTAGATAGGACAAGAAAGCCCTAGAACCTCAGAGACTACTGATTACAGCAGGTACTTCTAGACACCACTAAAAAAAATGTCATTATTACTAAGGTACTCAACCTTTTGTTAGACTCAACATGGCTGGTACATCACAGTATTGGAATTGACTTGTAAATTTCATCAAAGATTAACAAAATCTGCCACAATGACTAGCAAACAAAACTTGCCTAAGGAGCCATAATCTGATATGCTGACATTAGTTGTACAAACTTCAACCTCATTTTAATAGTACCAAGTACCAACCGTAGGCCCTTTAATAACTAATCATTGAAATCGAAATGAAAAACATTTAACTTATTAAAAAAAAATCTCTACATAACTTTTTGGGTTTGCATTACTCACACAAATACGTGTATCATTCAAAGGGTGAAAAAATAACTATAAATAACTTTTTGTGCATGCATTACTCACACAATTACTTGTATCATTCAGAGAGACATCAATACTGGGGGGGAAAAAAAACCCTTGATTGAAGCCCTAAAAACACCCACAATAAATTATCATGTCACAGGAAGTCAATATATGATTTAGATTTTATCTCAATGAACGCAAAGAGATCACTGCAAGAAGTCTTTATATATGAATTTATAGCATTTTATCTCAATGCAAGCAAGGAGATACTACACGAATGAATCCAGAAATTTTACGTTTCCAAGCATAAACACTGCTCATACTGCTCTATGAAAAGTTTAAAATATAAACATAAACCCATTTGTTCTTCAAACAAATAAAAAAACCACAGATTTGAAAAGTAAAAAGACATTTAGAGACCCAAGCCTTGAAAATCATGAAGCTGAATTAAAAATTAAGTTTCAAATCTAGAACAAACCTAGAATATGAAATACTACATTCATACTAATAAGTATTCATATTATACATAAAATTTCATTACTACACAAACCACAATGCTTGAGAACTTAAAAAAATTGGAGGGAAATAATATTTTACTAATTTATAACCAAAACAAAAATGAGCCTTCTAGCTTTTCATTAGTGGATTACAAATGAAAGTACTTAAATCTTTAGTTTTATTACAAACCCAGGATTTTAACTTCAGATATAGTATGGGATGAATATGAATACTTACGTTATAGATATAACTATATGCGTGCATGTGTGCGTTTTTTTGTGATTGTGTGTAACCTGTTCAGGTGTCCAATTCAAAATTAGAGAATTCAAGAAATTTTACATAGTATTGAAGGCACAAATGCATCACCTTGAATAAGAATATTTTAAAAAGTAGGAGTCATTACTATAGTTGATGTTATATGATCAATTCTTAGAAATTCATGAAATGCCACTATCTTGGATTTCCACTCTTATTTGTGATTTTCTTGAATTTGCCAATTCAAGGTTATGGATTTATGCCTTCAAGACTATTTAAAATTCCTTGAATAGTCTGATACTCTGACTTCATATTGGACACTCAAGCAGGCCCCAAACATTTCTATGTATTGTCCCAAACTCCCAATTTTATCATATGTGTTTGAAGAGAATGTAAAAATATTCTTGTATTTTGTAGCATAAAGGTATCAAAACTCATGGGGGCAGTTTGCAAGTAGCTGCGGTATGGCATGGATTGCTGAAAAAGCAATTGCTGCACTAGACTAATTGTACAGTAGCGGTAGTAGTAATTGTGGTGTTAAGAGAAATCAACGAACTTAAATCAAATGGTTTATGCTTTTGTCATCTATAAATTCTTTCAATCATTTTTTCAAATGGTTGGTGGACTGGGCACCGCAGCCAACCCTAACCAAAAACCAAAAACCCAAAAAAAAAAAACCCAAAATTGATACCCGAAATAAAAAAACTGCTGACATCTCTCATGGATATTGAGCGAAGAAAATTACATTGCTTTCGTAAAATAGTATATGTACCAATTGAGTTCTCTGCAAAACAACAGCTTTCGTGGTAGAATGGAGCGATACAAAGACATTAGAGCTCTAGCACTTCTAGTTCCCCAACACGGCCGATTTTTAGCTGGGTGCGGCGAACGATGGCGAGCTTTTTATCGGACGGCTTGGATCGTCGGTCGAGGAAGAGGAGAAGGAAACGGAAATCGGAGACGCGAAGGGGTATGGTCGTACGGAGGACTTTGCAATAGACAGAATAAGTGGACGCTTTTTTTAAAAATTTTTTGAAACAATAGAAATTTTATTAAATAAAAGGAAAAAAATGTATATTACATTTAGGAAGAATAATGATACATAGGATCACTATTAGAGGACCAAAACATAAGATTACTGATTTAATTGAATCTGGTTAATCAATGGTATTAATACTGTTAGTAACTAAAAAAGAACTTAATATGGAAAGCCTTCAATTCCGATTCAAATAAATGTTCTCAAAATTTAGATAAACGGGATTATAGGGGTTTCGTCAAAATTGTTATGATCTTCTCTTTTCTTTTAGCGATTCTCAAAAGGAATCATCTATCAAAGTTTCGAGATACCTCCTGCATTTGAGTTCGGCGAAATATTCAGATAATTAATCATGACACATCACATAAAATATGCATTAAGATAATACTACAACTCAACCATTATCATGACAAATAAATAAATTGAGAGTTTTATCATATAACAATGGGGCCCAAAAAAATTAGAGATAGGTATGTTTTTAGAACTATGAATATGCAAATAATTTGTGATTTTTTTTAAAATAACAGTATGAATTCATTCCCCTTCTACATTGTTTTCTCCTGATTAGTGCCATGAATATTCAGATAAATTAGAATTTTTTTTTTCTAGATAACAGTGTGATGTTTTTAAGATAATATTGAATGCAATATGACATTATATATGACAAATCAGATAAATTGAGACTTTTATCATATAACAATGAAAAGATCACAGCAATTTTGAGAAACCCCTTATAATCTCGTTTATCTAAATTGGGTTGAGTTGAGTTGTGGTATTATCTTGATGCATATTTTGTATGATGTGTCATGGTTAATTATCTGAATATTTCACCGAACTCGAATGCGAGAGATATCTCAAAACTTTGGTCGATGATTCCTTTTGGGAATCGCTAAAAGGAAGGAGAAGATCACAGCAATTTTGAGAAAACCCTCTATAATCCCGTTTATCTAAATTTTGAGAATATTTATCTGAATCGGGAATTGATCGCTTCCCATATTAAGTTCTTTTTTTAGCTACTAATGGTGTTAATACCACTGACCAATCAGATTCAACCAAATCAGTAGTCTTAAGTTTTGATCTTCTAATAGTGGTCCTATGTATCACTACTCCATCTAGGAATACAAGCTTTACAATCCTCTAAAATAATTGGATATTAACTATAATGAATTAATATTTCTATCGCTTGGAGAAAAGAAAAAAAAAACTATAATGAATTAATGGCCAATGGCCCTCGAGTCTAGTGGAATATTCTATTCCAATAGGAATGTAGGGTTTGTAGAAATTTTGATTACGATTCTAGGTGGGTGCGTGTTCTCCTATTGTTTGGCGAAAAAATTAAATAAATAAATAACAATGTTAATAATTGGATATTTCGAATCTTATTATTTGAAAGATTCGAGTCTACTCTCATGTTTTGAGCAAGTCGTTACGAGACGTGTAAGTTAAGGTTGCCGATTGTGTACCTAATTTAGGATATTACTATAATAATTTTATTATTTGAGAGAATAGGTTCCCTAAGAAGCTTTGGAGCCCTTGTGAGATTGATTGAGCGATCAGGTATTAGATGTGCTCTGCAGAAGTCATCATTTCAATTCTTTGCAAAGATCACTATCTGTGTGGATATGAAGTATCTCACATTGGCCGTTAAAGATATAGTCTAGACTAAAACCTCAACAAGAGTAAGGCTTGGGGCTAATTGTTAACCCAAAAAAAAAAAAAAAAAGGCATTGGAATGTTATTCGTAAGGATTATCATGGTGTTATTATACCAAAATGTAAACATTAATCTTGTTTTTTTTTTTCAATGATTTAATAATGTTTCAAAGATAAAATAAAATAAAATAAATCCTCTATATCAATTTCCTATAAGCGTGTATTTGGGTGAACAACTTTTACGTGAAATGTGCTTTTAAAGTGAAATTTCTCACATTCTTATAACCAAATTGTGTGTTTGGTTTGTTAAAGTCAGAATATCTAAAATTCTAATAGAATTATTCACTTTGAATTTGGGAGATTAAATTTTGTTTAGAAATTCTATCTACATAAATGGAATTTGCCAAATTTTACCTTTTTTACAAGAACATTGTAAAATTTCACTTAAAAATTTCAACTTTCAAAAAGTTTAGTAAAATAAGTAACTTTACAAAGTTGACACCTACAAGTCGTTAACTTTGAAATCCCATTATTTTAATCCTCTGTTTGGACCTTGAAAGGTATAGAGAGTAGGAAAAGAAAAGTATTATAAAATGCTTAAGGTAGGAATACTTCATTTTGGAGTTTCTTGATACCTGGATTAAGAGCTTGTTTACACCCTTAAAATCGGCCTAAGGAATTTGCATTCCATTCTAGTTAGTCCTTTATAAAATTTTGGATTAAGAGGCCGAATACCACGTAAAAGCAATTATCGGTCAGATAGTCATTAATTACAGAATAAACTGTTGTGTTGGAATTCGTTTTTTTTCTTAAACCGACTTTCCATTTACATCAAGAATCACTACCAGCTACATTTGCGAGACAATTATAGATCGTGGGAGGTTATTCAAAACGTGGTTTCAGTGGGAGATGTCTCGTCAAAATGGGCAGTTAGAGGGCGAACTCTACGGAGTAACGGTAACTTGGGTGTATAAAGGTGGAAGATCAGCCATCTAAAAAGCTCTCCAACATCAATCAACAAAATAGTTCTCAGGAACTTTCTCTTTTTATTTTCTTTTAGAATTCTAGGATTTTAAACCCAGAAATGTGTGCTCCTTTCTGGTCAAAGGCGTGTGCACCCCTTTGTCAATCATTGTAATTCCAGAAATTGATCAATGGAAATGGCTTCCTCCGTGGTAAGCATTTCTTTTTAGTTTTTGTTATTATTTTGTTATCTCAGTTACTTGTCACAGAAAAGTCCTTGAGTCCATTCAAGGCAAGGTAGAACCCGCAATTTGTCGCTGTTTAGTGGCTGGCACGCTCGTGCAACCCAATCCCCAAAATTGAAATTTTGGAGGAAACACTTTTTGGCACGCCCGGTGGGACACCATTCGTGTTATTTTCCAGTTCTAGGAGGTTTGTTCTTGCAATAATCATGCCACCAAAACGTGGAGGACGTGGAAAAGAGGCTTTTAGTCAAGAGTCTGGCCAAGAAGACAATCTGGAAATCCCAGGAGATAATTCTCCTAAGAATGAAAATACGGATAGCCAACCATTGGACCATGCAAATGTTGCTAATGAATTTATGGCTACTTTCAGGATGAATTTTGATACCATGATACACGACATATCTCAGATGATGATGCAACAAATGTCACTTACTGTGAAGACATTTGTTGAATCTAATCAGCAGATTAGTGAGAGTCTGAATAAAAATTCAGAGAAATTGCTTAGTTACATGGTGGAAAAACTAGGACTAGTGTTTAAGAATAACGCTCATGAAAAATCTAGTCAATACGATCGAAAGGCCGAAGGGTCAAATAACTTCAGGTATGGGGACATACACCTCTTGTCCAGGCAGGATCCTTTGGGGTCAAACCCATCAATATTTCGGCCGGAAGGGCAAATCCCAACTTCAATCCATTTGGGAAGTCAATTCGGTCAACCTAGACCGAATGTTGGAACAAGTGGAGTTAAAGATAATGTGTTTTATGCCTCACCCGGGGGGCAAATTTACAATCAAATGCTAAACGACTCATTTGACCCGAGTCGAAATAGCAATTTTACGCTGGGAAATCCAAACGATATTCCAGTTAGAACAGTTCGATCCACGGCCGGAAACTATGGGGGTTCAAACGAAGCCCTATACAATTATGTTGGTCAAGAAGACCTTACTCAAACCTTTCAAACTAATTTGAGGGACAATCCAAACAATTTCAGAGAAGAGATTGACAATATCATTAGGGAACAAATAGGAGCAGGTCGACCACCAGTTAGAACAGCTTATAGTCACCCCTACCCTGATTACATCGACCAGCTCCACGAATTTCCTAGAGGTTTCAAGTTTCCTGATTTTACATTGTTTTCAGGAGAAGATAAACAGTCAACCTTTGAACATATTGGCCGATTCACGTGCCAATGTGGTGAAGCAAGTAGCAGTGGTTATTTAAAGCTGAGATTGTTCCCAAGTTCTTTAACCGGTTGGGCGTTTAATTGGTATATTAATTTACCATCAGGGTCAATTACAACTTGGCAGGAAATGGAGTCTCTTTTCCATATTTATTTCTGCAAGGCAGAGACCGAAATAACGGTCGCCGATTTGGCCCGAATGTGCCAGGAACCTGGTGAGAGGGTTGACACCTTTGTCCAGAGATTTCGGAATGCCCAATGTATGTGTAGGTCGAATTTAGCACAATCTGATTGTGTCAAAATGGTGATTAGTGGACTTAATCTGGAGAATAGAAAGAAGGTCATCGGTCAAGATTTTTTCGACCTAGGCCATCTTATGACTGCAATGTCAAAATATGAGAGAATTCTCGAGGAAGAGAATCAAAGAAGGGTTTCTTCAAGGGGAACCTATTATAGGAACCCAAATAGGGAAGTGGCTCAGATTGAAGCCATGGAAGAAATTGAAGAAACGGAAGAGGAAATTGCTTTGGCCGAACTAAACATTAATCGGCCTTATATATGTAGGGCCCTGATAAAGTCCAAGGTGCAGGAATTAAAACAAAATTTCCAGAGGAGACCAAATAATGGTAACCAAAATGGAAACAATTTTAGGGATAAGAAATACGATTTCGATCTCTCTAAAATGGAACAGATATTCGACCTATTATTAAAAGATGGGCAAATTAAGCTACCAGATGGGCATAAAATTCTATCTGCCGAAGAAATGAAAGACAAAAAATACTGTAAATGGCATGATTGCTAGACACATCCAACAAATAGTTGTATTGTGTTAAGAGATGCTATCCAAAGGTCAATTAATAATGAAAAACTGAAATTCCCTGAGGAGAAAACTGTTCATCAGGTTGATGAAAACCCATTTCCTTTTGAACTTCCAGTTAATATGGTTATTTTGCAGGTGCATGATCCTGAAGTTTCAACCAAGGAGACTGAAAATGCTGGAAAGAAATCAGAAGATAAGGGAAAAACTGTTATACAGGCTCCTCAACAGAGGAATGAAGCGATAAAATCGGTCTCTTTTATCCCTGAGGCCGAGGGTGAGACTTACGCTTATTCTAGGAGGCCAGATTCCAGTGCAGTCAAGAGATGGACTAAAGTAGCAATAGAACATCTCAGTAACATTTATGGTCACCCAATTTATTGTCGGGGATGTCACAGCAAGTTGGCAATGCTTCAGTATGATCCTGGGAATTTGAAGAAAGCAGTGATTGGAGATGTTAAAGTCTCTATTTATAGAGGTGAGTTACAAGTTAGGGGCCTTAATTAGGCCGAAGTCGCAAATGCTGCGGCCAGAAGGCCGAACAAATATGAGCAGAAATTCAGATCAAGTGGCCTGTATAAGGCTAGACTCGAGAAAGAGAAAATGATACAAGAAGAAAATGAAGAGCATGCTAGGAGTCTAAGGAAGGGTTATCGTAAGACTGATGATAGCAATAAAAGAATTCGACCTGATGAACATTCAAAAGGTCAAGGTTTACAAATCACTGTGAGGAATGATTATCAGGCCAAAGGCAGTCGGGCTGACAAGATGAGAAAAGGCCAAGCGTCCAGTTCTGGGACAGCTGAAGGTGATTTGCGTGACCTAATTAGGCCCAGAATGGTGAAACCCAGGCCGACACAGATAGAAAGGTGGGCTCAGGCACGACACCAAAATTCGGTCAGCCCGAAATGACTCGGACCCAGAAAAAGAGGCTCCAAAGAATACAAGCTGAAGAAAAAAGGGAACTGATCAAGAAGATTGGAGGATACCGGATTCGGGCTATTTGGAAGCGTTTAGAAGCAATTGAGGAAGAAAAGAAGTCCTTTCAAGTAGCTATCGAGAAGTGCAAAGAGGATAAAATCTTAGAAGCTGATGATTTTGATGCTGAGGACGATGACACCCTTCAGTTCGGATCTCTTCCACCAATTAGAGTTCAGGTAAACATGGTTTTTATTTTACCTACTGATTTTAAAGCTAAAGAGGGCCAAACTTTGTCTTTCGATGATATTGATGTTAGCTTTGAAGGAAAGCTCTCAATTAATGAAATTTCAAAAGCTCCAAATCGGTCTACTCAGACCGAGCTACCTAGTGAAGGTATTACTTTTACCAAGCCCAGTGAGAATATGGCTAAATACTTGAAACCTTTATATATTAAAGCTCATTTCAATGGAAAACCAGTTTCAAGGGTTCTGGTAGATAATGGAGCCTCTGTAAATATCATGCCAGTTTCGGTCATGAAGAAATTAGGAAAGACAAAAAAGGATCTATTGCCTGCAGAAGTTTCGATAGTAAATTTCATGGGTGGAGCTGTAAAACCTGAAGAGGTGGTTCCTATGGAAGTTACTGTAGGGAATAAAACTAAAATGACAGCATTCTTCGTCATGAATTCGGCCTCGAATTATAATGCATTGTTAGGCCGTGATTAGATTCATGCAAACATGTGCGTCCCATCTTCACTTCACCAGTGTTTGATGATTTGGAATGGAGACAAGGCTGAGTTAGTTCAGGCCGATAGTCATCCGTTTTCTTTGACAAACAATTTTGCTGAGACTGTTCTTTATGATAAGAACATAAAACCTTTGGAATTTATAGGGCCTGATAAACATGGCCGACCCCTTAAGGTCGCTTCTCCAATGTTGGATGGAGGATGCCATATAAATTCAGTCTCCCAAGGGGCTGTACATGAAAATGTCAGTCTTAATGGATTTTGAAACCCAAACATATCAAGAAGCCATGCAGAGGATAGAATCCTACATGGCTAAAATCAATGAATCGGCCAGTCTGGTCGATTGTGTTAGAGAAGATGCAAATGAAATCACCTTGGAAGAATTAGAGTTGGAGCCTAGGAAGTTGAGTGATGAAAAAGCTCAAGTCATAGACCCTCTGCAAGAAGTAAAACTATTAGGAGACTCAAAGCCGATTTTTATTAATCAAAATTTACCAGAAGACTGGAAAGACAAATTAATCGGCTTGCTAAAAGAATTTAGGGATTGTTTTGCTTGGGATTATGATGAATTGCTTGGTTTGAACCGAAAATTGGTCGAGCATAAATTACCAATTAAAAAGGGATTTAAACCATATAAATAACCTCTTAGGAGAATGGCTCTAGAAATTCATCTCAAAGTAAAAGAAGAGATAGAAAGATTGTTAAAGGCCGGATTCATTAGAACGGCCAAGTATGTGGAATGGCTTTCGAACATCGTTCCAGTCTTGAAAAAGAATGGAAAACTGAGGGTATGTATAGATTTTAGAGACTTAAATAAAGCCACTCCAAAAGACGAGTACCCAATGCCTGTAGTTGACATGTTGGTCAATGTAGCCCGTTGGGTTCAAAGTCCTATCTTTTATGGATGGTCATTCAGGCTATAATCAAATTTTCATAGCCGAAGATGATATACAGAAAACAGCCTTTAGGTGCCCAGGTAGCATCGGGATTTTTGAATGGGTAGTGATGCCATTCGGTCTAAAAAATGCTGGGGCTACTTACCAAAGGGCTATGAATTATATTTTCCATGATATGATTTGAAAATTTATGGAAGTTTATATAGATGATGTGGTAGTTAAATCTTTAGATTTGGACATTCATATGACCGATCTAAGGAAGTCTTTTGAAAGAATGCGGGCTCATAGTTTAAAAATGAACCCTTTAAAATGTGCTTTTAGTGTATCTGCTGGGAATTTCTTGGGTTATCTTGTCCACCAAAGAGGGATTGAGGTTGACAAAAACAAAACAAAGGCGATTATCGATGCAAAACCACCATCTAATAAAAAAGAGCTTCAAAGATTTCTCGGTCAAGTAAATTTCTTGCGCCGTTTTATTTCTAATTGTGCAGGGCGAACCAAAGCCTTCTCTCCTCTGCTAAAGATATAGGCGGAGGACAGCTTCAAGTGGAACAGGCAACATCAGGAAGCATTCGACCAGCTGAAAGAATATCTTACAAAGCCACCGGTGTTAATGCCACCCAAGCAGGGAAAGCCCTTGAAGTTGTACATATCGGCCGCTGAAGAATTTGTTGGAGCATTGTTAGCCCAAAACAGAGATGATGGGCATGAGTAGGCCGTTTATTTTCTTAGTAAACTGTTGAATGAAATCGAGTGTAGATATACATCGATTGAAAAACTTTGTTTGGCTTTGTACTTTTCGTGTATTAAGTTAAGGTATTATATGTTACTTGTTTTGGTTTATATAATATGCCAAACTGATGTGGTTAAGTACATGTTAAGTAGGCCGATTGTAAGGGGAAAAATTGCAAAATGGTCGTTAGTTCTTATTGAATTCTGTCTGCAATATATTCCCCAAAAAGCAGTTAAAGGCCAAGCACTAGCTGATTTCTTGGCTTGCCATCCCAATTTGGGAGAAGTGCCTGAAATTTTGCCAACCATGGAAATCGGGTGCATCTCTTTGGTTCCATGGATCCTAATCTTTGATGGGTCTTGAACTAAGGAATCGGCCGAAGCAAGTGTAGTACTGGTATCCCCAATGAACAAAAGAACTCAATTCTCATTTAAATTAGATTTTGATTGTACAAACAATCAGGCAGAATATGAGGCCCTTGTTATTGGCCTCAGCTTGTTGGTAGATTTAAATGTATCCAGTGTTCTTGTTATTGGGGATTCCCAGTTAATTTTGAAGCAATTATTTGGTGACTTCAAGTGCGTTAGCGAATCTCTGGTCGAATATAATAGGATTGCTAAGGATTTGTTAGGATTATTTGCTAACGTTTCGATCAAATGTGTCCCAAGAAAAGAAAACAATGAAGCGAATGAACTAGCCCAGATAGCATCTGGATTGAAAATCCCTTTAAGCGTTCTTTCCAAGACGATCACTATAGAAAGGAGATTAGAATCATCCTTGAGAAACATATTCGGCCCAAATGAATTGGTATTGTCATTGGATGTTGCCCAGGATGATTGGAGGTTTCCAATCATAAAATACTTGCAAAATCCATCAATGCAAACCGAGTATAAAGTCAGGAAAAGGGCTTTAAAGTTTGTCATTTTAGATGATGAACTGTATAAAAAGAATGTGGATGGCCTTTTGTGCTTATGCCTTGCTAAGTTTCAGTCAGTACAAATCATGGCGGAAGTTCATGAAGGCATTTGTGGCGCACATCAGGCCGGTATTAAGATGAGATGGCTCATTAGAAGGTACGGCTACTATTGGCCGAATATAATGAAAGATTGTTTAAAGTATGCTAAAGGCTGTCAAGCCTGTCAAATTCATGGGCCAGTGCAGCATGCGCCTGCAATAAAATTGCAATCCATAGTGAAGCCTTGGCCGTTCAGAGGATGGGCAATGGATGTAATAGGTAAAATTTACCCAGAGTCATCTAAAAGAGATGCTTTTATTTTAGTAGCAACAGATTACTTCACAAAATGGGTAGAGGCCATCCCAATGCCTTCGGTCTCACAGTTTGAAGTGATAAAATGTATTAAGGAAAATATAATTCATAGATTCGGCTTACCCCAGACTATTACTGCCGATCAAGGCACGGTATTTACGGGAAGTGAGGTAAAGGCGTTTACTAAGGAGTATGGTTTTGAAATCGTGCACTCCACGCCCTACTATGCACAAGCCAATGGGCAGGTCGAATCAACAACTAAAATTCTAAAAATAAGCATTGAAAAAATGATTGATGAAAACCTTCGAGCATGGCATGAATTACTATCAGAAACTCTGTGGGCCTATAGAAATTCAAAAAGAACTAGCATCGGTACTACCCCGTTTGCTCTAACTTATGGGCATGATGCAATTCTGCCAATAGAGATAACCGTCCAGTCATTAAGAGTTGCTAAACAAAATGATCTAAGTGAGTTCGATTATTATGATGCCATGATGGTCGAATTGGATGATTTAGATGACATTAGATTATTAGCTTTGGATCATTTAAATGTCCAAAAAAGGAAAATCGAAAAAGCTTATGACAAGAAAGTTCAGCCTAAAAACTTTTTGGAAAATGAATTGGTCTGGAAAGTCATATTACCAGTTGGTTCAAAAGATCCCAAGTATGGGAAATGGTCTCCCAATTGGGAGGGTCCTTTTAAAGTATTCAAAGTACTGAAGGGTGGTGCTTACCGTTTACAAAGTGTAGATGGTGACATTCATGATCGGCCTATTAATGGGCGATTTCTAAAAAAGTATTATCCTACGATATGGGAAGGTGTCGAAAGTATTTAAGGAATACAAACACAGGAACAAGTTCAGACATAAAAGCAAAAGAAATATATATTTTAGGCCACGTGGCCGATACCTGAAAATGGATATTTTTGTCCAGACCCATACCAAAGGACATTAGAAATTTGGCCTGATGGCCAAACCAAAATAAATTGTTAAAAGTGCAGAAAAAGAAATTGTGCAAGGCCTTATGGCCGAATTACATGCCAAAAATCAAATGGCCACACATCGGCCAAGAAAAAAAATATTGTTTCAAGGAGCTTTGAAGGAAGACACTGCAGAAGTATCTAGAACAATGAATTCCTTGGCTTTGATCCAATCGTCCTTGACTCTTTGCAGCATGGCTTCAATTTCCACTTGATTCTTCTCAAGTTCTTCTTCATTACCACAAGATTGGCACAATTCGGCCAATTTTTTAGCAGCCTCCACATGCTTTTCAAGAGAGTCAGCAATTTTAAGTTGCTTGCTTTTGGCTTGCTCCAGTTTCTCCTTCTTAGCCGATAGTTGCTTTTCTAGTTCCTCAACTTCTTCACTAAGCTTAGAGACGATGCTTTCTCCTGTTGTGTAAAGACCTTCTGCCTTGGTAGCAGCCTTCATCTCATCGTCCAACTTCACTTGTAAAGATCTAAGCTTAGTGAGTAGAGATTTGTTTTGTAGGGAATCCTTGTGAGCTGAGTTGAAGGAAGAAGAAATTGTCGCCAGCTGTTCCAAGAAAGAGTTGAGATTGACTGAAAGCCCAGGAATGCATTCCGGATCGGCCAGTAGTGTGTTTATTGATGCTCTAACTGGATTTATCTGAGCAAAATAAAATGTATAAGTATATATATTTGATTAAATACTTCCAATCTTTGTAATTTTGGCCATAGGAAGATAATATCTACCTGAGAATGAATTGAAGAAAAAGAAGTGCTTGATAATGATCTCAAGAATTGTCTGGCCTTTTCAATCTTCGAAGAATTAGATGGAGCAGAGATAGAAGGGGTTGGGGATGCTGATTTTGAATTTATCATGGACCGAAGTTTTTCCAGAGAAGCTAATGTAGAAGACATCTTGCTCCCTGAAACCTTCGGTGCAGCGGGTACATCAAGGATAATGGTTACGTCTGGAGCAGAAGACTTAGGGGGCACATTTGCTGGTGGATCGACCTATAGAGGGAAATCACCCTCACCATCCTTGTCCTCCACTGTTTCCTCATGAAGAGGAGTTGAGTCACCTGAGTCCTGAGGCTTGGCAATGGAGGAGGTCGAAATCTAACCTGACTTGGCTCCAGAACCTTTTTGAGTTTGGGAGATGGAGGCGAAAAGTTCTTCGATATCATCTCCTTTCTTTGCTTTCTTTCGGCTAACCTTGGAAGGAACTGCAGCCTTAGGCCGACCATGTTTTCTTTGCCCTTTGGCAGGTTCTTTATCAGAAGAAGGAATTTCTAGAAGTGGCTCTAGAGGCCGTTCTTCATATGTTGGAGCACCTGAAAAGAAAGGACAAATTTAACTAAGTCAAGAAAGGAAAAGTATGTATTAGAAAAAGATTTGAAAATGTACCTATGGAATAGGTTGACATCGGCCAAATTATCCATTTAAAATGATTAGCAAATTTTCTACTGGCTCTTTTGCCCACTAAAGTAACTTCATAAGGAGAGGCAGGAGCTTGGGTAGGTTCAAGGAGATTAGCAATCCCAAATTTGGCCGTTGGGGTTATAGGCCGATGCTTGGACAGCCACCTCTCAAAAGCAAGATAGAACTTGGCTTGATTTATTCTCTGACCTCTAAGGATTTTATCTTTGTTTTTCTTTAAGATCTTGTCAAATTTTTTGGCTTTTAATTGAATTGTTGCCCTCTCTATATCATCTATCATACATCTATTATTTGGAACCCATTTAATTTTATAGAATTTCTCAAAGTCCAAAATTGACTGATAGGCCTCAAATTTGTCAAGGGGAATACCTTTTTTCTTCTTTCCCTTTTGCTCAGACCTTGCAGGCTGCATAGAGATTTGATTAGTTTCTCCACTTGAGCTCTCTTGAGAAAAATAGAATTCTAGCAATAGAGTGGAGGGCTCATAAGGCCGAATCCTCTCAATATAATGAGACCAAAAGGTGTCAAACTCAGGAGTTGCCTTGGGATTTTTCTTGGAGAATGGGGAAATTGTGAAAGTGGACCTTAAATATCTATAAATATTATCTACACCAATCACTTCATCAATATCTTTCAAGACAATTCGATGAACAAAATTTGCATTTGCAGAGTATGTTAATGGGAAGGGAAGAGATTGAACTAGGCCGAATTGCCTGGCCACAAAATGAGGACAATAGATTTCGACCCCACAGCGGTTATTCCCATAATTTTCTAAGATTGACCGATGATGAAGGTTGCAAGGAGTTAAAATACTCCGCCAAAAATATTGGAGGGATTCAGTGAAAGCCTTAAAAGTAATGGCTGCTTTTAGCCACTCGGGGCCAAATTTAACAGGGAAGAATGGACAAAATTGTGAAGCTGTACGGCCCGGACAAGTATAAAGAAAAGTAAAACAATGCTCAAAAGAATAAGGGACCTGGGTAAAGTGCAAGTACTTAAACCCATAACAAATGATATCAAACCGATCCTTGAAATTAGGACTAATCTTTGGAAAATAAGCATGAAGCCAAATTTGGAAAATCCAAAAGGGGCCCCCCCATGTATGAAAATTGGAGGAGAGAAGATTAAAACATCCTCTATATAAGCTGGACAAGACAAGGGGACCTAAAGCGACCCTACATCCCCGTGCTAGATAAAATGCTAGTTTTAATTCGGCCTTTACTATTTTAAAAGAAGGATTACAAAAAAGGTATTTACAAATCCATATCAAGAGAAAAGACACATATTCGGTCTCCTCAAGATCACCATCTTCTTTTCTATATAAAGACATGAATTTAGAATAGGAAGTGGATTTCTTGTCAAAGAGGAGAGAGAGGTCATGCTCCGAAGTTTGAGTTGAAGCATTAATCCAACTCCCATTGGGACGGAGACCGAATAGAATAGAAAGATCTAGAAGAGTTGGAGTCATCATGCCAAACCCCAAGTGAAGAGTATTGGTTGAAATTGACCATAAACTCAAGGCCGAAGCAAGTAATTCCCTATTTATTGGAATTTGAAACTTAGAGAAATGGAGTATTTCATAAATTCCAACCCCTTTCCATTCTTCGGCCTTAAATGAGTGAATACGATTGAACCAAGCATTCCAATCTAAACTTCTACTTGGCCAACAACGGATAGTTCTAGAGAAAGATTTTTTCAGGTTACAAATGGGGTTCTTATAAGCAAAAACCTCAGATTTGTGTTTCGGAAACAAGGTGGGAATTGATTGAGGAGTACTAAGAGACAGAAATCGGGGCCTTAAAGTATAGAGGTGTTCTTCGTAAGGAGAAAATACCTAAGTATTAAGAACTGAAGGGTCAGTGGACAGAAATTTCTCCAAACGATCCTTGCTGGAGAAATCATCGTCGCCAGAGATATGATCAGACATGATGGGATGTAGAGTGAAATGGCGGACCCGAGCTAAAACACCGTTAGAAAGTACGAAAAGATGAGAGGAAGACACGGAGCTTTCTGTGTTAGAAATGAACCCCTGGAGACTGTCAGGACACCGGAGATGAAGGATGGCAGCGATGGAGCACAAAGAAGACTGAAACCCTAAAAGGCAATACAAATGGTTCTAAAGTGAACGAAAAGTTAAAAGTGAAGGGTTTTAAAGCTTGGCGCGTTTTGGGAATTGAAAAGACACTCAGAAATGCACGGAACCTGGGGAGTTGAGTGGTTACGGCGCGATTCAGTGTATAATCATTAAGCTTCCTCAGTATGGAGACCAATGAAGAAACACATGGCAGGACGTTAGGAGAGTTGAAGAGATGACACGTAGGGAGACAGTCATGAGAAGCAAAGAAATAACAAGTGTTGTAACAGGCCGATTTAATAGGAAGGACATTTTACAATATATATATATATATATAGATATAAGTAAAATGTGGGGGGCAATATTTACACCCTAAAAATCGGCCTAAGGAATTTGCATTCAGTTCTAGTTAGTCCTTTATAAAATTTTGGATTAAGAGGCCGAATACCACGTAAAAGCAATTATCGGTCAGATATTCATTAATGACAGAATAAACTGTTGTGTTGGAATTCGTTTTTTTTCTTAGACCGACTTTCCATTTACATCAAGAATCACTACCAGCTACATTTGCGGGGCAGTTATAGATCGTGGGAGGTTATTCAAAACGTGGTTTCAGTGGGAGATGTCTTGTCAAAATGGGCAGTTAGAGGGCGAACTCTACGGAGTAACGGTGACTTGGGTGTATAAAGGTGGAAGATCAGCCATTTAAAAAGCTCTCCAACATCAATCAACAAAACAGTTCTCAGGAACTTTCTCTTTTTATTTTCTTTTAGAATTCTAGGATTTTAAACCCAGAAACGTGTGCTCCTTTCTGGTCAAAGGCGTGTGTACCCCTTTATCAATCATTGTAATTCCAGAAATTGATCAATGAAAATGGCTTCCTCCGTGGTAAGCATTTCTTTTTAGTTTCTGTTATTCTTTTGTTATCTCAGTTACTTGTCACAGAAAAGTCCTTGAGTCCATTCAAGGCAAGGTAGAACCCGCAATTTGTCGCTGTTTAGTGGCTGGCACGCTCGCGCAACCCAATCCCCAGAATTGAAATTTTGGAGGAAACAGAGCTATTAGACCATTCCTTAGGGTTATGCCTTCTGCTACCAAAACTACAAAATTAATGCATTATCAAGTTCAAAAGAAGCTGCAATAGATACCACACCTCCATCATCTTTTAATACATAACCACTACAAGTTTTATTAGCAATCATGTCTAGATCCATCAAAATTTAACTTTAATTACATAGTTGGAGGGCTTTCCCTCGCAAACAAACCTACAAAAAGGAGAGCTAAAAAAAACTCACAGGAGAGGAATGGTTAGTTACAAAAGTATGATCCCAATCCTTGTTAACTTAGACCAAGATTCGAAATAGACCCTTTATAACAATTAAATTCCAATGGTTCCAACTTCCAATTACACTACAAAATAATAGTAACTTTTTCCATAGCATAAGGAAATTTTTTACCATAGTTATGATAATTTTAATGTTGAAAAAGATTATTCCCTCGCATTAAGTGGTTTTATATTAATACTAGTGCTTACTAAGGATTCAAGTGAGTGTGAGGAAGAAATTTTCGACCAAAGCTCATCGGTCAAGCATGGAATCGAGTTCCAGGTCAAGCTTAGTTGATTCTTTAGGGGATGATTTTGCAAAACTAGATGGGAGTTTCTTTTCTGTTTTTTTTTTTCCTTTCAAATCCATAGATTTTGGGTTCTCCTGCAGATTCACTCGATATCTAAATCCATAGGATAAACCTGCATCTATACAAAGAATTAACTCAATGCCAAATCCATCCCCTCCAAATTGAGGTTCCCAAACATAAGAAAAACAAATAAGGGCTTGTTTGGGTGACCTATTCGAAATTAGATAATTCAAGAATTTTACATAGTAATAAAAGTACAAATCCACCATTTTGAATTAAAATTATTCAAGTAATTAGGAGTTATCATTATAGTTGATGGTATAAGATCATTTCTTAGAAATTTATGAAATGCCACTATTTTGAATTTCTACTCTTACTAGGGTGAGAAACGTGCTACACACGTGCTTAATGTTATTTGCCAGTTAATCATGTTATATTTAGGCTTTCAAAGGTAATGATGCTATATGTTACATTATTACTTGTCAACTTGTTAAAAATTAACTATCAACATGATACACATTGACTATCAACTTGGTATCACTACAATACCTCTAATAATACCCTTTGAAAAAAAAAGCACATATGTGGGAAAAAACGGAAAATCTGTCATTATACTGTAGATGAACAGTGCATCTATAGTAACATTATTGCTTGTCAACTTGCTACAAACTAACTATCAACATGATACAAATTGACTACCAACTTGATATCACTCAACACCTATAATACCCTTTGGAACAAGCACATATGTAGGAAAAAAAAATGGGGCAAATGCATCATTTTACTGTAGTAGAACACTGCATCTATAGTAAACAAGCTTAGTCTCATGCTTGTCAACTTGCTACAAACTGACTATCAACATGATACATATTGACTACCAACTTGCTATCATTACAATAACTATAATAAACAAGGGCAAAACCGTCATTTTATTGTAGATAAAATAGTGCTTCTACAGTAAACCCGCTTATTCTCTTTTATTATAGAGTTAGATATGTGATAATGACCATCATTTATTTGAATTTGTTAATTCAATGTCATTTATTATACTTTCAATACTATGTAAAAGTTTTTAAATTGTCTAATTTCAAATTGGACACCCAAACAAACCCTAAATGGTTGACAACTTTTTTTTTACATAGTAATGAAGGTACAAATCTATCACTTTGAATTAAAATATTCAAGAAATTAGGAATCATGACTATAGTTGATGGCATAAGATAAATTCTTAGAAATTTATGAAATACCACTATTTTGAATTTATACTCTTATATGTGATAATGACTATTATTTCATTGAATTTGTTAATTCAATGTCATGAGTTTATACCTTTAATACTATGTAAAATTTCTTAAATTGTTTAATTTTGAATTAAACACCTACACAGACTCTAAATGTTTGTCAACATATTTTTTTGTTTTTTGTTTTTGTTTTGGGCTAGGGGAAATTGTAATGACCCGAAATGGGGGCCATTAGTTAAGTAGTAAGAAAACAACTTTTAAAGCCAAATTTGGTGGATGTTTAATAGAAATAATTCTTTTGAAAATATTTTTAGAAAGTCCGGCATGGTCCTGTCTGTAAATAGAACATACCAAGTTATCGACTAGTCATAAAACCTGTAGAAAACGCATTTATAAGCTTTTCCAGCCATCCACACAATATTTCAAAAATAAAGAAATCTACGACTATATCGTAGCCACATGGGTCTCATTCAGATATACATCCCACTACTAAATTAATTATTACAGGCCATGGAATTAAAATTAATACATGCCAAGCCTATCTCCAATATTCTCTACATGAATGTAAGCATGCTAACGTGCTCCCAAAACCTAGGTCAGCTTAGCTTGAAAATATGACCTGCAAGAAAACTGTGGGGGTATGAGCTATACGCTCAGTAGGAAAACATTTCTCAAAATAACCCAAGGTTTAAAAAAAAAAAAACCATAGTTTATATACATTTCAAAAACCCTGCAAAACCATTGATTAGTTTGCAATATAATCTTTTAATAAATAAAACTAACACAGGTAAAATGAAATAAACTACGAAAGTAAATTATTTAATACTAACGCCCCTTTTTCCTTTTTGAAAGAGGTAATAAATAACTCAAGTTATTTGTTATCAAAGTCATCATTTTATAAATAAATTATCCATCATTATCTGATATCATATCATGGCCTTATAAGCCAATTATCATCATCCGCCATATCTGGCAATCCATAACATCAGTCTTTCAAACTGATAAATTCTCCCCAGGTCACGCAGGGCCCTCGCGCGCGGAATAAGAGGAAACACGGCAAGACATCCCTAGTTGGGACCGCTGTAACCTCAAGAGGAAACACGACAAGACATCCCTACCTGGGACCGCAGTAACCTCTATTCGGGCACGTAGCCTAAGACTAAAGGATAGGAAAACACGGCAAGACATCCCGTTCCTTTGGGACCACAGTAATCCTCTCTCTAATAGCCCTCATCACCATATCTATATCATCACCACTTGTTTGTTCATTTATCAATTTTCATAATTCCCACATAATCCGGAAAATTATATATAAATTTTCCAAAAACCACATAATAGGTTTGTACTTTGAAAACCATATAAAATAATTCCATAATTTTCATATAAACCGAAAAATTATATATAAATTTTCCAAGAAACCATATAACAGATGGGTTCATAAAAAGCACAATAAATAACCCCCATAAATCATTTCTAAAGGAATGATTTCAAAAACAACATTTTTATAACAAAATGATGTGAATCCAACCCTAGGTTTCCCACAAAATTTAAAACCTAGAAAATATATATCCCATGCATGATACATATATGCAAAAATTACCAAATACATGTAAATCTACATGATTTGTTCCCAAACCCCCATGCAACAAGGGTTTAAAATGAGAAAATGTCCCTTACCTCATGGATGAGTGATAAAAATGCAAAACTACTGCCATAGACTTGTAGATCGGGCCAAATAATGCAAGATCCGTGCTTGCCGGCATCGGATCGGAGCTCCAGTGCTCTGGCGAGTCACCGTCGACCTCCCACAACATTCTCTCTCTCTCCTCCTCTTTCTCTCCCTCTCTCCTAAGTTGGGAGACTTGAAAATGGGTCTAAGGGTCGAGTGAAAAGGGTTTTAAAACATATGGGGAGGGGCACATGCGTCATTTCTCCATTTATAAAAACTGCCAGTCAAGGGTTTCAGACGTCTGAAACTAAACCTCAGAAATCATCGTTCTCTGGAATTTTCAGACGTCTAAATGTAACTTTCAGACGTCTGAAATGTCACTTTCAGACGTCTGAAATGTCACTTTCAGACGTCTGAAACACACAGTCAGCTGAAAATTGGCAGTTAGTCAGACTACACTTCATCAGCACAGACATCAACCTTATTTCATTAAAAACATTCTTCCTTTTACTTTAAGTTATTTAATGAAAATAAGCAAATAACCCCTCATTTGAATCCAAATAAAATATCAGAAAAATCAAATTCCCAATATATCAAAATCTCATTTCCAAGTTTTAGTACAAAATCCGTCTCTCGACAGGTTTTTTCTAAAACAAACATGTGAGAAACCCAATCCAAACATGCTAATAAAATCTCATAAAATCATAGAAGTCTTATAATATTATAAACTTCTATTACTGCCAAAAATTATCTTTAAAAACAAAGATTCACGAAAATTCATTTTTCCCCAACACTTAGCCAAATTTCAACAGCTTAAACCTGAAACTGCAAATAAGGCCAAACATCCCCTTTAAACACTTGATGCATAAAAACAAGCATCAAATCACAAATAACATCATATTATCATACGCATGGTGTCACACCCCATTTTTGCACCACCATACTAGGGCTCATCATTTCATGCACGTTTTTGTTTTATTTTTGAGTCTAGTCACTTGCATTAGTTTTCTAGAGTCACAAGGACAATGGATATGAATTTTGGTTCAAATTGGAGTTGATCTTGAGGGATAATAAGAGCTTTTGTGACTTGAGGGGCATAATTGTCTTTTAAGTCCCAAACTTTTCATTTGACCTTGGAATGATCTCCAAATTGTCAATTGGAGTTCATATGGATGCATATGAGGTATTAAGTCCCGTGGCCCTGATGATGAGTTTAGTGTGGTTATTTACGGATTATCCTTGAAGAATTAGTGGGAATCACAGCATGAGATTTTTGGTTAAAATGAAAAGAAAATTATTTTATTAAATTAGGCATTTTTATCATGACACTAACACGTGTACGTATGTGATGAGTGTGTGTACGCACATACGATACATGTGCATGCGTGTTAGCGGTCAGTCTTCCAATTTTTATAAAAGACAATTTCCTTTTCCTATTCAGATTAGAAGTCTTTTATCATTATAAAATACCTTTTGATTATTCTCCAAGGAAACCTAGTCCAGGAAGGAAAGGGAAACTCCAGATTTCAGCTATAAATACTCCCTTAATGTCTTTAAACAAGGGGGAGGAGAAGAGGGTTTGGAGGGAGTGAAATTCGTCATAATTCAGCAGCAGATTTTCTGAAAACCAGCAGTCGTATTTTAATCATAACTTTTTCATCCGAAGTCAGAATTTGATGAAATTGGTCTTGTTAGAAAGATAATTCAATTCTCTACAACTTTGTATTTCACAAGCTTTGTCCAAATCTAACGTTTTCATACCCAAAAACGCGATTAAAGTTGCTACTGCTGCAAAGTGACGAAAATCACTTTTCTTTTCTCTTGTTCTCTTTTTGTTTTCTATTTCTTTTCAAAGTTGAGTGAGTTTTGATCTCTTTGCTGTGATACCACTTTGACAAAGAGGAGGATTCGTGTTGGTTTGATTCATTCTAAAGACCTGAGGAGCCACGAACAATTACAAACACAAAGGAAGGCCCTTCCTAAGGTATTCTCCTTCTCTATTCAAGCTTAAACTAGGTTTTCATATGGGTTAGGCTTATTGCATGTTAAAGGTAACTTTTTTATCATGTATTAACACTCTAGCTAGTTAATATACATGGAATATCTATTTTTTATCTACTGTTTAGCATGCTTTAGGGCTGTCCTTTAGGTTTTTAATGCATAGTTATGATTCTTGTGCTCCTGTTTGTCCTTGTGCTAGGATTAGTGTCATTGCACGTTAGAGTTAGGATTTTCATCATGTTATATTGCTTTAGTTAGTTAATATGCATGATTTAATTTCTGTTTAGTTTGGTTTTAGCATGATTAAAGTATGTCTTGTGGGTTTTTAAGCATATTTGTGAGTTTAGGGTTTTAGAGTCATTGCTTCGTGTTTGTTTTCATATAGCATGATAAAGTAGACTTTTTTATTGGTTTTTCTTCGTGTTTGCTGTATATGTTTTTCATATGGAGTAAACATGATAGTTTTTCATGCATGTTAGTATGTTTTAGGGTTTTTATGCATGATATGGTTCTAGGAATATGTTAGGACTTATTATTGTTCGCTGTTTTTGCTATTGGCATGCTTAGTGGATGATTTTAGGTCATAATACTATTCTGTCCAGATTTGCATGTTAGTGTTTTCGCATGGTTTTGAGCACTTGTAAGGGTGCAAATAGGTGTGGTATTTGTTCTATGGCAAATAGGGCTGCTTATGTCTGAAATAGCTAATGTTTGGAGTAATTGCGCTCAGGTAAGTGGGTGTGAAGGTGCCCCAATTCACCTTTCTTCCTTATCCCTTCTCTTCTCCCTATTTAGGGTTAATTTTTAATATGATCCTATGGTTTAATTAGAGGTTCCTTAACCAACAAAATTCTGGTTTTTATTAAAGTTTCCATTTTATGGAGTTCTTTCTAAAATCAAACTTTCTATCAAATTCAACTCTCTTGATCAAATAAGGAAACCTAGGGTTTTAACCATAGGTTTATATTAGGTCTTAACCCTAATTCTAATCGAACTACGTGGACTTTGATCCATGTATTTCGTTGCATGGTACGTAGGCGCTCTTCGTGAGGCTCAAGTCCGTTCTAGGATCCAAGCATCCTAGGTTTATTTTTGTTTTCTTTTCTTCTTTTTCTTTTTCTGTTTTTATGTGCTTATTATGCATGGATGGATGAATGAAATATATGATATGCATGCAATTCTTGTGATGATATACGTGCTGATTTTTGTATGGAAAGATCTTGATTTAGCCCAAATGAACTGAGAGACCGAAAGGGTGACATGGGTGCCTATAGGCTTTGCCTAGAACCTTCCCATGTCATAACTTAGCCTCCGAATCCCCGATTTCTTTGGTTTTCAAAAGATTGGTTTTTGCCTTTCCTTTTTTATGGAGTCATTCAAATTGTTTTCCTAAAACAAACTATTTTTAGGGTTTTCCTTGTTTCCTTTAAAAAATAAGGTGGCGACTCCTTTCCTTTTTCTTTTTCAAACCCATTTTCTTTCAATCCCTTGTGGGCCCAATTTCCGGGGTTCACAGTTTGGCGACTCCACTGGGGATGTTGTGGGCTAGACTCTATAAAGTTTAATTGGGCTAAGTTAATTTCTTATGTTTAATTAAAATCAATCACATTGCATCCGCTTGATTGTGTGCTTTCATTTATTGCATTGTGTGCGCAAACTCTTGCATGCTAGGATCGATGTCCCTCGATGTATCCTTGCCAACGATCGGCCTAGTCTCAACCTTGGTTTCCTGATTCCATGTGTTGGGGCGAAAGCTATCAACCTCTCTTGCCTAGTACCCTTGGGCTTGCCCTTGGGTATATTAAATGAGTTAATCACGTACTGCTGGACCCACGCGGCGTTCCTGATGCCACATGTGGTTAGGTATAAGGATTGCTCAAGCAAGTGAAGGACCCTAGCCTACCCTTATCATTAGTCCATATAGACAGACTTGTAGGACACTACGGTCTCACCTTTGTGCACCCACAATTGTTTATAATGATGCTATGCCGTGTTTGTGGTGTGAGGCTTTATATCTTATGCCCTTAACATAGACCTTTAACCCCTAGCCTTCGTTAAGGCCATGGGTTAGGAGGAATAAATTAAGGAAATAGGATGTAAAGCTATGTTTGTGATGTGCTAGTCCTAGGGGATTAATTAAACCTAGTTGAAGGACTCTATGCCCTATTCTTTAAAACATACCCTTAATCCATGATCCCTGTAAAGGTAATTGGATAAAAGGAATGAATTAATTGAACATGGTGTAGAGACCGAGTTTATTAAGGAAAATATGGAGGTTTAGGACAAGTCCTTAGGCTAAAGGTTAAAACTTTTCTATCCATAGACGTGCTGGCTTGGATCCACAATCCACAAGGGCGTCTAGTGAGTGTTGAGTCTACCCATCAGACAGACATGGCCGACGAAAGAACTAGTGAGGGGCACTTTGACCTTGAGGCTTGCCTGAAAGCCATCATGGCCAAGCTTGACCATACCGCCGAGACATCCGATACCGCATTGAAAATGGCTCAAGAGAACCAACAGAAGATGGCGGATCTTGAACAAAATGGCTCTAAGGCCCATTCCTCGGGTATACCTCATGGGGCTGGCACCGAAGAGGGACCTCAATCCAATGAGAACACCAAGACAAGGGGGGAAAGTAGCTCGAAACCTGAGGTCACCAACCTAGAAGGGGAAGCCAAGGGGAAAGGTACTAGCAGTGATTTCGTGTTAGCTAGCAAGGTAGAAGCTTTGGAGAGAACCATAAAAGGGATTCGCAGGGCTGATGACATGGTCGATGTGCGGACTCTATCCCTGTTTCCAACGGCTCGTATTCCACTACAATTCAAGATGCCGGAGTTAGAAAAGTTCGATGGGACGGGTTGCCCTAAGACTCATTTGAAGATGTACGTGCGAGCTATGCACCCTCGAGGGGCTACTGACGAGCTTTTAGCTCAAATGTTCCATGAAACCTTGGCCACTTCTGCTTTGAAATGGTTCTTATCCTTGGATGAGAATAGAACCCGGACTTGGGAAGACATATGCAATGAGTTTTCAGAGCACTACAAGTATAACACAGAGGTGGACGTTACTCGAAGGGACCTAGAAACTACCAAGCAAGGGGCTTATGAAACTTTCTCCGCTTACATTACAAGGTGGAGACAAAAGGCGTCGAGAATGACGGATAGGCCGAATGAGGAGGACCAAATTCAGTTAGTGGTTAAGAACCTGCTGCCCGTGTATCACAAGCACCTATTTGCCCACTATTTCCCAAATTTCAAAGCTCTCATTGGGGCTGGCACGCAGGTTGAAGATGCTATCAATGATGGGACAATCAAGACTGAGGAAGTGAGGAGTCGCAAGACAAACTTTACTGGGAAGAACAATGCCGAGGTCAACACCATAACTCAACCAATCCAACCCTTTTCTCTCAATGATGTCAATCCACCTCGCCAATTCACTGACCTATTCATGCCACTCGAAAGAGTCCTTGAAAAGCTCATAAGTCGTGACCTATTGAAGCCACTCGACCCAAGACCTCCACCAAATCCCTTACCCAAGAGCTACAATGAGAATGAGTACTGCAAGTACCACCAATCCAAAGGCCATGCCACCAATCGCTGTATTCGCCTTCGCCACCAAGTCCAAGACCTCATTGACAAGCAAGTCATTTCACCACCAACCCATCCAAATGTCACCCGTAATCCTCTCCCATCACACAACAACACACCCCCACCTAACACCATAAATGCCATTGGGGTTGAATCCTCTCGCCCTCGCCATCCCATAAGACAATACACTCCGCTCCCCATGACCTTAACCTGTCTCTTCACCATTTGCCGCAATAACAGCCTTATCATGCCACTTCCACCAAAGCCAAGACCATCAATCCCTCACCAATATTGCCAATACCATCGTGCACCCGGCCATGACACCGAGGCTTGTTCTATACTAAAGAAGATCATCCAAGACCTCATTGACCAAAAGGTTTTGTTGTTGCCAAAGAAATCTATCCAACAAGAGCTGAAAGAAAGATATGAAGCAGGGGATCCTCAAGTTGGCCTATTAGGTGAAGCGTCGGGGAAATATGATTACTATGTGCTGTACTCAAGCCCAAGTCCGATATCAGATGAGCCGATAGTCCCTTCAGGTTGGGATGACTTGCCGACAGAAATGGAGAGCATTGACATGATAGAATGGGATGACTTAATGAATGACTCCGAGGAAGTCTATGACATATGGGCTAGCGATGATGAGTTGGACCATATAACCAGAGGGGGTCGTCATTTCAAGCCCCCCCACCTAGAATCTGAAAATCCGTTGGAAGATTTGGAAGGGCAGAGGCGTCCTAGCTTGCAAGAAGAAGAGGATGAAGTGCTTAGGCAGCTGAAGAAGACCAATGCCAACATTACTATTTGGGGCTTGCTCATGGCCTCGCATAAGCACAGACAGACCGTGTTGAAACTGTTGAATCAGATACAAGTGCCTGTTGACACATCCCCCGAGGGATTGGTACATTTGGTGAATCCAACTCCCAAGAACTCAACCATCGTGTTCACCGATGTAGACCTACCTAAAAGCGGGCCGAGCCATTCTCAAGCTCTCTATGTGACCGTTGACACTATGGGGAAGAGGGTTCCCACCGTTCTTATCGACAATGGGTCCGCACTGAATGTATGTCCTCTCCGAACTGCCACTGTTTTGGGTTTGGGACCCACTGATTTCACGCCATCTGGGCAGACCGTAAGAGCTTATGACAACACCCGCCGAGAAGTAATAGGGGTAGTTACTTTGCCTCTTATCATGGGACCCACTGAATTTAGGGTAGAATTCCAAGTGTTGGATGTGCCGTCATGTTTCAACTTGTTGTTGGGCCGACCTTGGATCCATCCTGCTGGGGCTGTGCCATCTTCACTCCATCAAAAGGTGAAGTTTCCTTATGAAGGAGCCATAGTAACACTTCAAGGGGACTATGAATTGAAACTCGCGGGTGTGCCTATATGTGAGATACAACCTGAATCAGCAGCGATACCGCTATCTGGGTTTGACTATGTCCAATGCATTGAAAAAGAGCTCGAAAAGGGTGAATTAATACCCTTGGACTTTTGCCCCCATGGCAACTTGCACGTCGGTGAAATAATGAGAAAGATGAGTTTCTTTCCAGGCATGGGGCTAGGGCGTCGCCAACAAGGGATCCCTACGTCTATTCAAAGCCGTGTCACCTCATACACTTTTGGGCTAGGATATGAGCCCTCCAGAAATGATCATGCAGAAATGCTAAAGAGGAACAAGGAGAAAGTAAGAGCCAAAGCCGAGGGAAGGGTGCCAGACCTGAAGATCTCGCCATATCGACCTACTTTGAATGGTTACTTCATCAAAGAAGGGGATGATTTTCTATATTGCGGGTTTCCAGAGCCCACCTTTGACCAAGCTACCAAGATCCGAGTTCCGGGTTTTGAAATCTTCTTCACCGAATGGTATCCAATCACAACTGAAATGGTGGATGATGATGCCATCAATGATGAGTTCTGGGAAAAGAAAGAGGAGGACTGGGCAGAGAACCTTGATGCAGGGGCTATGACTGAAATGTTCCAAGACATGATCCTCACCGTGGAAGACTCGACCATTGAAGAACTCCAGGGTTTATCCATTAGCCATACTACCATGCCACTTCTGAATTGGTACCTTGAATGTGGTGTCATTGCGGAGATCCATGAAGAAGAAGACCTTGGCCTACCTGATAGCAGCTTGTAGGTGTCTTAGTTTAGTAATATTTCCCTAATTCAATAAGATGTATCTACTTAACTCACCTTGTGGAGTCATAGTATTGGTACAGATTTGTTTGTTTTCTTTCTTTCTTTTGTGTGTCATTCCCATTATTCCTAGTCAATAAAGTGTGCTTTCTTTCTCTATATATGCAGTGTCTCTTTTCTCTCCTCTATGGATATTTATGGCATGGATATAGATCCTAGGAACGATGTCCCCCCGGAGCTCATTGAGCAAAGGAAAAGGGGCGTCACCGAACCTAATATGGATGAATTGGAATCAATCAACTTAGGGACGAATGAATTGCCAAGAATAGTTAAAATTGGGAAAACCCTCTCCCCCGTTGAAAAAAAAAAGATGATCTCCCTCTTGAAAGCCAACATTATGGCTTTTGCATGGTCTTATGAAGACATGCCTGGCATTGACCCCGATATTGTGCAACACTATATCCCCACCAATTCCCTAAAGAAGCCGGTAAAGCAGAAACTCAGAAGATTAAAACCAGAATGGGCCCTAAAAGTAAAAGAAGAGGTAACTAAACAACTAGACGCGGGTTTCCTTCAAGTTGTGGAGTACCCCGAGTGGTTGTCGAATATAGTGCCTGTGCCTAAAAAAGATGGGAAAGTGAGGATGTGTGTCGACTTCCGAGATCTCAACGCCGCGAGCCCTAAGGATGACTTTCCTTTACCCCATATCGACGTGTTGGTGGATAGTACAGTGGGACATGCACTCCTCTCCTTCATGGACGGATTCTCCGGGTATAACCAGATAAAGATGGCGCCTCAAGACATGGAGAAAACAGCCTTTATCACGTAATGGGGAACGTACTGTTACAAGGTAATGCCTTTTGGCTTAAGAAACGCTGGGGCTACTTACCAAAGAGCAGCTACGACCTTATTGCATGATATGATCCATAAGGAAGTCGAGGTTTATGTCGATGATATGATCGTAAAGTCCGTGGATAGAGAAGGGCATTTCAAGGCACTAGAGAAATTCCTAGAGCGAGCAAAAAAGTACAATCTCCGTCTCAACCCACAGAAGTGCGCTTTTGGTGTCACTGCAGGCAAGTTATTGGGGTTTATGATCACTCAGAGAGGTATCGAAGTGGACCCAGGGAAGATAAAAGCTATTGTGGAGATGGAGCCGCCTAGCACTGAGAAGCAGATCCGGGGTTTTCTGGGAAGAGTTCAATACATAAGCCGATTCATTGCCAACTTAACCATGGTTTGCGAACCAATCTTCAAATTGCTTAAGAAAGGTGTGCCAAAAGTATGGAACGAAGAATGCCAAGAGGCATTTGAGACCATTAAGAGATACTTGAGCAATCCTCCAATCTTAGTTCCCCCACGGCAAGGTGCGCCACTTTTGTTATACTTAACGGTCACCGAAACCGCGACGGAGGCTATGTTAGCTCAATATCTCGAAGGGTCTACAAAGGAGAATGCCATCTATTACTTAAGCAAGAAAATGACAGACTATGAAGTGAAGTACAATGCTATTGAAAAAGCTTGTGTGGCACTAGTATGGGCGACGCAGAAACTCCGACACTACATGATGTCCTTCGAAGTGTTCTTGATAAGTCGCATGGACCCGTTGAAGTACCTGGTAGAAAGGCCAGTATTGTCATTCAGAACTGCTCGATGGTCAATTCTCCTCAATGAATTCGACATCAAGTACGTGAATCAGAAGTCTATCAAGGGAAGCGTCATCGCAGACTACCTAGCCAGCTGTCCGGTGTCATCATCCGCTCCGTTCAACGATCAATTCCCAGATGAGGACGTGCTAGAGATTGGTAGAAAAACTTGGAGAGTATACTTCGATGGGGCAGCCAATAAGAAAGGTTATGGGATAGGAGTCCTGCTGGTCTCACCCGAAGAGGCATTTACACCGTTAGCGGTCAAGTTGGGGTTCGAAGCTACCAACAACATTGCTGAGTATGAGGCCTGTATCCTAGCACTGGAAGCGGCACTTGAATTGGGGATCAAAGAATTGGAAGGGTTCGGGGACTCAGCACTAATCATTTGCCAGATAAAAGGGGAATGGAAAACTCGAGATGAGAAATTGTTGCCTTACCATGCCTATCTGGAAGCTCTAACCAAGGAGTTCTCAGAGATAGAGTTCAACTACCTTTCAAGAAACAAGAACCAGTTCGCCGATGCCTTGGCGACCCTAGCATCCATGGTGGAGATACCTGAAGGGGGAAATGTGAAGCCGTTGGTGATAGAATGCCGAGACAAGCCTGTGTACTGTTGTGCAATCCGAGGAGGAGAGGTAAATGATGGCCACCCGTGGTTCCATGACATAATGAAGTTCATTGAAGAAAGGGAGTACCCAGAAGGAGCATCTCGCATTGATAGAAAAACCCTAAGGCGATTGGCAAGTCACTATGTACTTTGTGGAGGAAAGCTATATCGAAGGTCATACGACGGGATCCACCTGCTGTGTGTCACCGAGGAGGAAGCCGAGCATCTGATTAAAGAAATCCATGAAGGAACAGGGGCTCCGCACATGAACGGCTATATGTTGGCTAAGAAAATCATGAGGCTAGGCTATTATTGGTCCACCATGGAAAGAGACTGCCACGCACATGTCAAGAAGTGCCACAAATGCCAACTGTTCGCCAGTGGACAACATTTGCCTTCTATGCTTTTAACGAGTATGTCATCACCTTGGCCATTCGCGGTATGGGGGATAGATATCATCGGACAGATCAAGCCAAAGGCATCAAATGGGCATGAATACATCCTGGTCGCCATCGACTACTTCATTAAGTGGGTGGAAGCAGCGTCCTTCAAGACCTTGAATTCCAAGAAGGTAGCACAGTTCATACAGCACAGCATCATCTATCGATATGGGGTACCGCATGAAGTTATCTCAGACAATGGCCAGCACTTTCAGAAAGAAACCCATGAGCTCTTGCAAAAGTATGGCATAGTTCACCATTTGTCGTCGCCAAACCGTCCTCAGACTAATGGAGCGGTGGAAGCAGCTAACAAGAACATCAAGAAGATACTACAGAAGACTGTGGACTCACACACAGACTGGCATGAGAAGTTGCCATTGGCTCTATGGGGTTACAGAACATCAATAAGGTCGTCAACAGGGGCTACCCCTTATTCTCTAGTTTATGGAATGGAGGCCGTGTTGCCAGTTGAATTGGAAGTTCCTTCACTAAGAGTTGCTGTGGAGAGCCAGATAACAGAAGTGGACTGGGTTAAGAGCCGCTATGATGAGTTAGCTTTGCTGGATGAAAGGCGTTTAAGGGCGCTGTATCATGTTCAGGGGTATCAACGGAGAGTTGCCAGAGCATTCAACAAGCATGTCAAAGATCGAGGTCTAAAGAAAGGGGATGTAGTGCTGAAAGAAATCAGAGCTCCAGTGTTCGATCCGCGGGGAAAATTCAAGCCAAGTTGGGGTGGGCCATACATTATCAAAGAAATATTGCCAGCAGGGGCTGTTCGCCTCATGGATTTAGATGGAATTGAGTTCGCTCGTCCAACTAATTTGGATCAATTGAAGAAATATCATGTTTGAAGCCTGCTAGGTTGAAAACCCGTAAAGGCGGCCTAGGCAAAAGTTAAGGCATAAGAACTACGTAAGACCTGATTCTCCATTCAAAAACAACAAAAAAAAAAAAAAACAAAAAACAAAAAAAAAAAAGAAGAAAAAAACCATGGAGATACGTAGGCAACCCATAAAGTTACCTTGGGTGCGGTCTAAATCAAACAAGAAAATCCCAAATTTGATTTATTATTGGCAATTTATTCAAAACTAAAATTGATTGACATAGCAATTCATTGGTATTAAGTAAAAGAACTATAAATATGCCATAAATATCCTATTCTATTGAGTCTTCAGTTTTTCTTGGGCTTCTTTGCAGCTCGCTCTTCAGCTTTCTTCTTCTCTCTTTCATGTCTTCTTTTCTTCCTCAAGTCATGTTCATAAGCTGTTGTCACTGCTTCCATAATATCTTCTCTGCAAGGTCCAAGTTCATTGTTCTTGATAAGTCCAAAAATCCTTTCTCTTCGAGTAGTCTCTCTCTCACCCAAATTACTTTTCAACCGTTCCTTATACTCTGAGCTCATCATATACGGACCATCAGTATTCGTAACTTGGGTTAGTATCAACTTGCTAGGTCATCGGTCCTTCGCCTAAGTCACTACAGAAAGACCCGCGGGCACCACAGGATAGTCACCTTTCAAGGAAGTAGGTATGGTTTGCATAGCACCCATCTGACGAAGAACCCTTGAAGGCCAATAAAAGGAAGTAGACCTCAGTCCTATGAGTCTCACCATGGCGCATCCAGAAGTCCGCAGAAGCACCTGGTCACTGCAGCCCCATATGAATACAAACCACTTGACACTCCTCCAAGAAAGGGTTTGGAAGTAACCTAGCCAATCTCTCAATGAAAATTGCCCAGGTAGTTCAATGCGGCGAAGGCAGTAATGCTGGGGCTTGTATGGTGTAATGGCAACTGGTGACAAGAAATTCAGTCTTTCAAGTAACCACATCTGCAGTAGAATGGGGCTACCTCCTAAAGGAACCTTTGGGTCCTCATGAGTTTTATCCAAACCATTCAGGGTTTCAGCTAGCACCATGGGAATCAAGTTATGGCCCTTGGCAAGGAGAGGAATCAAGTCACAGATTTGAATGGGAACATGTGGAGTACCAGTGGAAATAAGAAAATGACCAATGAGGCAAAAGGCAAGAGCATGCTTAATAGGAAAGGTAAAATTCAGAATACCTTTACTATCATAAGTTAAAAAAGAGGTTGCCAATTTCATCAAGTCTACCATATGGTCCTTTACAAACGTAGAGGCATATTGTGGGTGAATCCCAAGTAGATTGGAGAAAGAAGTAAGAAAGCTTGGGCGAGGAGTAGGGAGAATGAAAGGACCTACCGTTGAAACTCCATACAATGCACAGAATTCCTCCATGGTTGGGCACAGTTCTTCATAGTTGAAGCGGAACACATGAACTTGAGGATCCCAAAAATATGTAGCAGCAGTCAAGAGGTTCGTTTCAAGCCTCACATGCCTCAAGGAGAGTAATGGATCCAAGCCAAAGCACTTGAACTCAGATTTTGCTTCAGCACTCATAACTCTCAAAAACCCTCCTAAAAATTTGTCTAGAGCCTCCATAATTTCTAATGAATGAATACAAGTAGGTTTAGGAACCTCTTGGATGTGTTTTTATAGGGAAAAGGTCACAAATCCAAGTTCAAATAGGAAAAAACCCATCAGAATAGGAAGTTTCCTATTCAAAGTGGGATTTCCGCTTTGGGCTCGGGTAACCACCCAGGCCTGGGCGGCTAGCCTCCCGAGGCCTGGTGGTCACCCAAGCCACCTTGTTTTGGCTTTCTCCCTCGCTTTGTCTCGCCTTGGCGCGTGATCAAACCTCCTTCCAAATGAGATATTCAACACTTTTTGAGCGTAAAATCAATCAAATTCCATCTTGAAATCAATTCCTTGAATTGATTTTATGTTCAAAAGGGTTGAATATATTTCCCCTGTGTCATGCCAACTCAAGTGACAATGTGTTAAGTCACTTTCCTCTTGCACCATGCCTGTTCAATCTTGATAAATTGATCATATATCCTCATTTCAAATCTTGATTTTTCATCCCACTTGGTTGAATATATTCATCACTTGAATAAATTCTTCCATTTCAAAAGTGCATTCACCCTTTGAATATGCTTCTCAGTTTCAAATTCTCATTTTCTATCATACTTGGTTGAATATATTCATCACTTGAATATATTCTTCCATTTCAAAAGCATGTTCGCCCATTGAATATGCTTCCTAGTTTCAGATCCTCATTATCACTTACTTGGTTAAGTATATCCATCGCTTGGGTATATTTCTCCATTTCAATGGTATACTCATCACTTGAGTATACTTCTCAGATATTTGGTCACTTACTTGGTTAAGTATATCCCTCGCTTGGGTATATTTCTCCATTTCAATGGTATGTTTATTACCTAAACATACTTGTCACTTACTTGGTTAAATATATTCATCACTTGAATATATTTATCCATTTCAATGGTGTACTCATCACTTGAGTACACTTCTCAGATTATTCTCTATCTTACTTGCTTAAGTACATCCATCACTTGGATACATTTCTCCATTTCAAAAGTATGTTCATCACTTGAACGTACTTCTCAGTCTTTTTCAATCATTAAGTATACTCATCACTTGAGTATATTTCTCAGCATCTTTTTCATCACTTGGTTAAATATGTTCGTGACCTGAATATATTTCTCCATTTCAAAAGTACACTCATCACTTGAATACACCTCTCAGATTATTCTTATCCTACTTGGTTAAAGATATCCATCGCTTGGATATATTTCTCCATTTCAATGGTATGCTCACCACTTGAGTATACTTCTCAGATTTCATTCTCAGATTACTTGGTTAAATATATCCATCGCTTGGATATATTTCTCCATTTCAATGGTATGCTCACCACTTGAGTATACTTCTCAGATTTCATTCTCAGATTACTTGGTAAAATATATCCATCGCTTGGATATATTTCTCCATTTCAATGGTATGCTCACCACTTGAGTATACTTCTCAGATTTCATTCTCACATTACTTGGTTAAATATATTCGTGACCTGAATATATTTCTCCATTTCAGTGGTATACTCATCACTTGAGTATACTTCTCAGATATTTTGTCACTTACTTGGTTAAGTATATCCATCGCTTGGATATATTTCTCCATTTCAAAGGTATGTTCATCACTTGAATGTGCTTCTCAGATTTCATTCTCATCACTTGGTTAAATATATTCGTGACTAGAATATATCTTTCCATTTCAAAAGTATGTTCATTCGTAGTGGCTTGAATATGCTTCTCTTATCAATTCTCAACCCTCAGTGGTTTAAGTATACTCATGACTTGAGTACACTTCCTTATTTCAGTCTCAGGTTTTCAACCTCCCATCATTGTTGGTATCAGTGTGTGATTTCTCCGGGCTTTTTGGCTAAAAATGGGTTGTTCTTTATCATTGGTTCACAAGTGTAACTTGTTCGCCAATGAGGGGCTTCTGTCACACCCCATTTTTGCACCACCTTACTAGGGCTCATCATTTCATGCATGTTTTTGTTTTGTTTTTGAGTCTAGTCACTTGCATTAGTTTTCTAGAGTCACAAGGACAATGGATATGAATTTTGGTTCAAATTGGAGTTGATCTTGAGGGATAATAAGAGCTTTTGTGACTTGAGGGGCATAATTGTCTTTTAAGTCCCAAACTTTTCATTTGACCTTGGAATGATCTCCAAATTGTCAATTGGAGTTCATATGGATGCATATGAGGTATTAAGTCCCATGGCCCTGATGATGAGTTTAGTGTGGTTATTTACGGATTATCCTTGAAGAATTAGTGGGAATCACAGCATGAGATTTTTGGTTAAAATGAAAAGAAAATTATTTTATTAAATTAGGCATTTTTATCATGACACTAACACGTGTACGTATGTGATGAGTGTGTGTACGCACATACGATACATGTGCATGCGTGTTAGCGGTCAGTCTCCCTATTTTTATAAAAGACAATTTCCTTTTCCTATTCAGATTAGAAGTCTTTTATCATTATAAAATACCTTTTGATTATTCTCCAAGGAAACCTAGTCCAGGAAGGAAAGGGAAACTCCAGATTTCAGCTATAAATACTCCCTTAATGTCTTTAAACAAGGGGGAGGAGAAGAGGGTTTGGAGGGAGTGAAATTCGTCATAATTCAGCAGCAGATTTTCTGAAAACCAGCAGTCGTATTTTAATCATAACTTTTTCATCCAAAGTCAGAATTTGATGAAATTGGTCTTGTTAGAAAGATAATTCAATTCTCTACAACTTTGTATTTCACAAGCTTTGTCCAAATCCAACGTTTTCATACCCAAAAACGCGATTGAAGTTGTTGCTTCTGCAAAGTGACGAAAATCACTTTTCTTTTCTCTTGTTCTCTTTTTGTTTTCTATTTCTTTTCAAAGTTGAGTGAGTTTTGATCTCTTTGCTGTGATACCACTTTGACAAAGAGGAGGATTCGTGTTGGTTTGATTCATTCTAAAGACCTGAGGAGCCACGAACAATTACAAACACAAAGGAAGGCCCTTCCTAAGGTATTCTCCTTCTCTATTCAAGCTTAAACTAGGTTTTCATATGGGTTAGGCTTATTGCATGTTAAAGGTAACTTTTTTATCATGTATTAACACTCTAGCTAGTTAATATACATGGAATATCTATTTTTTATCTACTATTTAGCATGCTTTAGGGCTGTCCTTTAGGTTTTTAATGCATAGTTATGATTCTTGTGCTCCTGTTTGTCCTTGTGCTAGGATTAGTGTCATTGCATGTTAGAGTTAGGATTTTCATCATGTTATATTGCTTTAGTTAGTTAATATGCATGATTTAATTTCTGTTTAGTTTGGTTTTAGCATGATTAAAGTATGTCTTGTGGGTTTTTAAGCATATTTGTGAGTTTAGGGTTTTAGAGTCATTACTTCGTGTTTGTTTTCATATAGCATGATAAAGTAGACTTTTTTTATTGGTTTTTCTTCGTGTTTGCTGTATATGTTTTTCATATGGAGTAAACATGATAGTTTTGCATGCATGTTAGTATGTTTTAGGGTTTTTATGCATGATATGGTTCTAGGAATATGTTAGGACTTATTATTGTTCGCTGTTTTTGCTATTGGCATGCTTAGTGGATGATTTTAGGTCATAATACTATTCTGTCCAGATTTGCATGTTAGTGTTTTCGCATGGTTTTGAGCACTTGTAAGGGTGCAAATAGGTGTGGTATTTGTCCTATGGCAAATAGGGCTGCTTATGTCTGAAATAGCTAATGTTTGGAGTAATTGCGCTCAGGTAAGTGGGTGTGAAGGTGCCCCAATTCACCTTTCTTCCTTATCCCTTCTCTTCTCCTTATTTAGGGTTAATTTTTAATATGATCCTATGGTTTAATTAGAGGTTTCCTTAACCAACAAAATTCTGGTTTTTATTAAAGTTTCCATTTTATGGAGTTCTTTCTAAAATCAAACTTTCTATCAAATTCAACTCTCTTGATCAAATAAGGAAACCTAGGGTTTTAACCATAGGTTTATATTAGGTCTTAACCCTAATTCTAATCGAACTACGTGGACGTTGATCCATGTATTTCGTTGCATGGTACGTAGGCGCTCTTCGTGAGGCTCAAGTCCGTTCTAGGATCCAAGCATCCTAGGTTTATTTTTGTTTTCTTTTCTTCTTTTTCTTTTTCTGTTTTTATGTGCTTATTATGCATGGATGGATGAATGAAATATATGATATGCATGCAATTCTTGTGATGATATACTTGCTGATTTTTGTATGGAAAGATCTTGATTTAGCCCAAATGAACTGAGAGACCGAAAGGGTGACATGGGTGCCTATAGGCTTTGCCTAGAACCTTCCCATGTCATAACTTAGCCTCCGAATCCCCTATTTCTTTGGTTTTCAAAAGATTGGTTTTTGCCTTTCCTTTTTTATGGAGTCATTCAAATTGTTTTCCTAAAACAAACTATTTTTAGGGTTTTCCTTGTTTTCTTTAAAAAATAAGGTGGCGACTCCTTTCCTTTTTTTTTTTCAAACCCATTTTCTTTCAATCCCTTGTGGGCCCAATTTCCGGGGTTCACACATGGATCACTCATATATGAGGTTATCCAACCAATCAAGGGATTAACTACGCTAATCGTACATTAAGCCGTAATAATCCCTATTAAGAAAACAGGTCCTCATAGAAATGGTTGTCTACTTGCATGTTATTTTACGAAACTGCCCAAGTTCACATTTTTGTCTTTAGTTGGGGCTTGTGGGTCATTGCGAAAGAGGGAGGCTCTTGCCACCAAATAAAGTATTTTAAGCCTCATATTTTGTTTACATTTTTTAAGATTTTATGAAAAATATAAAAAGTTTTTATGAACATTAGTTGTGTTATCTACTAGAAAACATAATTTTGAACAACTTTGTAAAAGAAAAGTTTTTTAATATCTGTCGTTTAAATGGACTTTTGGAATTTATAATTTTTGTTTCATTTTTGCAGAATGTTTCATGAAAAATAGTTAAAAACTCACTTAAATGACAGATTTTGAAAAAACTTTCTTCTACAAAATTGTTTGGAACGATGTTTTCTAATGGATAGCGTGACTACTTTTCATAAAAACTCTTTATATTTTTTATAAAACTTTAGAAAAAATAAATTAAATGAGGGATTTAGAGTACTTTATGTGGTGACAATAGTTGCCCACTGTGAAATAGTAACAGGGAGTAGTTGAGTTTTGATTTAGTGAGGTGGTGCGTTACACCACTTGGATGGTCACCTCTATTATTTTTGAAAAAGTTGCATTTCTATTAGGGCAAGTGGTCTCGTGTTCTTTCTGAGCAAGGACTTACCACGTGGCTCCATTAATCAAAGCCAGATTACAAAACAATTGCATAAAATGCCACCTTTGTAATTTAACTAATTGTAGGGGATAGATTACAAAGCAGATTCCTCTCCTAATTGTAATGCCAAGAATGGTAGGGGGGTTGGGGGCGGAGATTGTAATTCGACTAATTGTAATGCACTCGCTCGAGGGGGGGGGATTGTAATTTGATTAATTGTAATGCCAAGAATGATACTCGAGGGGGAGAAGATTGTAATTTGACTAATTATAATCTTAAGAATGGTACATGGGAGGAGATTGTAATTTGACTAATTGTAATGCCAAGAATTGACTAAATGTAATGCACTCGCGCCGCCCTACGGGTAGGGCTGCAACTTGGGTGGTGTGAGCGCCGTGTCCTAAACCACGCCAGCTCAGGAGTACGCTACTAGCCAGGAGGGCTAGCGCGGAGAAGAGTCGCCACCCGATTTGGTTTCGGGAATCGATTTGACCCCTAGCAAGGGTCTAACCCGTCATAACCAGAGAATTTAGGGTTCGGAGTTAGGGTATGTTGTTGGGAAGGTGTTAGGCACCCAACAATGCCCGGCCGAAGCCAGCCCCCCACACGTGTTTTGTTGGCTTTAATTAACAAGAATCATCAATTGGATTTAACCCTATTCATGCGATATGCAATTTAATTCAAATGATATCACGCAATAATGGTAAATAAATAAATAAATATGAATTATACAAAGAATCAATATAATAAAAGGGCTAATATAAATAATGATACAAAAATAAAGAAAGAGTCAAATAAAGAAAGAAATAAATGAATAGACAAGTAAGAAAAATAAAAGTATGAGAGGAAATAATCTACTAATAATGAAAGAGAAACGAATAAGTAAAGAAACAAGAAGATAAGTAAGGAAGAGAATAAAAATAAATAAAGGAATGGTTTAAATAAAGAACTAATCTAGAGAAATAAATAATAAAATATGGAACTAATCTAAATAAAGAAATGATAATAAAAAGAAGATTGACACAAAGAAAGAAAGATATGTGAGGTATAAACAAACATAGTATTAACCTAAACTAGGGAATAGATAAAATATGGAATCAAATAAGTATGGAATGAATAATATAGAATAAAATAAATATAATAAAAGAGTCAACCGATCATACAAAGGAGGTGCATACGCACAACTGTAAAGTGCGTACGCACTTTCGATTTATGCGTACGTACATTAGATTCATGGAACCCTGAAGTTAATGATATGCTTCCACAAATAATAAAATATGTAAATGTATAAAAGAACTATGATAATCAAGTCTTACATCTATATACACATAACTAAAAAGATTAAAATGATAAAAATAAAATTAGTAAGGGATGGGAATAAATCAAAATGAACTAAGAAAAAGAAATCTTAATTTAGTAAATGAAAATACATATGCAGAGATGAATGCGCCTATTCTACTATGTGGTTACATAAATTAATCGATACAGAAAATTTCTAATCATGTGAAAGACGAAATAAATAAAAATCAAAAGAGAACTAAATAAATAAATTTACTAAGAAATGAGAAATAACTAAACAAAATAAATACACAATTATGGGAGAAAGATAAGCATGTCCGGACATTCAAAAATAATAACTGGCTATCTCAAACAATGGAGAAAGAGATGGAAAAGTAAGCGTTACCCTCAGGTTGGGCGATATGTAGGATGAAACTTTAATGAATTCTCTTCTTCAAGTCTCCGTGATCACAGCCGTCCTTCTCTCTCTTAGCTTCTAGGTTTGTAGGAAAGGTGGCTAGGGTTTTTAGAACTGGTGGCTAGGGAATAGTTTAGAGAATAGTGATGGCTAGAGAATCGTTGAGGTCCTCTTTCTCGGTTGAAAGTGCTATATTTATAGAGGCAGTATTAGGGTTTTGGAGGTGCTAGGTTAGGGTTTTTGGCTTCTCTAGCCATCACAAGGTGACTACAAAGTAGGTCAAACCTTCATAAGGTAACAAGGGGAATACCAAAATGGAGGGAAAAAAATCTGGATTTAGGAGTTAATGTGCGTACGCACAATTGAAAGGTGCGTACGCACAACTGAATTGCACGTACGTACAAATATTTAATTATGGGCTTCTGCGGGTTGGGCTACGATTGTGATCACGTTAGCTCTTCAAGGATCATTCATCAATTATTTTAAACTAGATCACCCTTCATCACTGGGCTTAAAAGGGGTGGACTTAAAATGTTTAGGTGGTACAAAATTGGGTGTCAACAGGTGGGTTGAACCTGTCCAACCCGAACCTAACCTGGTCAATAGATGGGTTGGACAAATAGTTTTCATACATTGGGTTGGGTTTGGGTTAGAAAATATCAACCCAATTTAAATCGGGTTGGGCTTGGGAAGGGGGGTTAGGCAATCCGAACACGACCTATATATATAAGATATAATTTTTTTTAATATTTTTATATGCATTAAATATGACATCATATGGTTTTTAACTATTGGTCATTTGGTGTGGACATAGGGGGCTTGTATGAAAAATTACTAGAGATTTGTAAAATCGGCTGGAGAAAGATGTGCAGCCAGATTACCTTCTTTTGTTTTTTCCTTCTTTTTTTTTGGGGGGGGGGAGGGAGTTAAAAAGGGAGCTTTATTTAGACTGTTAGCCCTAACCTAGTGGTTAGTAGCTATAAAATCTCCTCTCTTAGCAAGAGAAAGAAAAAAAAAAATCTGTAATATCTCCTAGAATTATGGGATTATAATCCATATTTGACCTAAAAGATTCCTTAAATAAGTGTCCATCAATGTCAACTTTTCTTATTTTTCTAAGTTATTTCTTATCATTTTGGCATCAGAGCACTCTGCCACTACTTCTCTCTTCTTTCCCTAAGTCCCCATCGGCTACTAACAAGTAACGCCGTTGATTTTATTGAAGCAGGTTAATCAATTGAGTTTGAATGATTAAGATTTGTAGGCATATGCAACAATGTTTTTTTTTTTTTTAATTTTAATTGAAGCAGGTTTACTAAAGATGAAAAATAAAAAATGAAATTAATAAGCTAACCCGCACAACCCGCTCAACCCGACTTCAACCCGCTCAACCCATGTAACCCTTGCCTAACCCGTACCCGCCCAACCCGAACACGGGTTGAGCTTGGGCTAAGAGAGTTCAACCCGAAGTATGGGTTGGGTTGGGCTTGAGTGTAGGGATTTACACTTTGGGTTGAGCTTGGGTTGACTTCTTAACCTGCCCAACCCGCCCAAGTTGCAGTCCTACTTAGGGGGGTAGGGATTGTAATTTGACTAATTGTAATGCCAAGAATTGATTAATTGTAATGCACTCGGGGAGTAGTGGGGAGAGAGAGATTGTAATTTGATTAATTGTAATGCCAAGAATGGTACCCGGGGGGAGAAGACTGTAATTTGACTAATTGTAATGCCAAGAATGGAACCAGGGGGAGGGGGGATTGTAATTGAATGGTACCATATGGGTGGGGGGCGGAGATTGTAATTTGACTAACTAGAACGGACCCACGCGATGCGTGAGAACCAAATAGTAACTTCGTTTAAAATATTTATATAAGCACTCAAAATGCTATTATTCTTTGAGTCTAGTTAAATAGGGTTATTAGGGAAAAAAGATTTTACAATCAATGTGAAATAAAAATTGGCTAAACTTAGGTGATCAGATTTTCAAGTTTACCAAACAACTCTTAGTCAAGATTATCTTTTTTACAACCTATATTGGAGGAATGAGAGAGAAGGCTGTAAAAAAAAATGAAAAAATAAAAATAAAAATAAATAAAAATAAAAAGGAAGGGATAAGGGAAATGAAGAGGGAGAGGGAAGGCTATAGTGAAAAAAAAAAGGGGGGGGGAAGAAGTTATAGGGAAAAGGAAGTGGGAGAGGGGAACTGACGGGGAAGGGAAGAAGAAAAACAAAAATGGTAAAGACTGACATCATGGTGTGGGTGTGGGTCCAAAAAACTAAAAAAGACTACCTACCTAGAGGGGATCGGATCCCCTCCAGTCTACTAGTGTCCAGTTGGGTCCAGTTAACGACTCTTAATAGCCCACCGAAATCCAAGGGTTCTTGACAAGCCACGTCACCCAGCAAACTCATTCTCACGTTACTGCCTTACCAGACCACCGTTTCGTCATTTTAACGGCAATGCAATAGGGAAGACAGAAGAACTCCTTCCAAAAATTCAGGCTCTTTCCTTATTCTCTGGATCGTTTTCTTCCACTTTTGGAGCTCTACAAAATCTTTCCTTACTAGTTGCAAAATCTCTTCCATTGTTGGAGCTTTACAAGTCACTTTTTTGGAGCCATGAATACAATTCTACCCAAATTTCTACAATCTCATGTCTGTATTGATTTAAGCTTTCGCCTTCAATTGGATTTGGGAGTCTTTGGCAACAAAAATTGGTTCACAATTCATCAAATCGAATTTTATTCTTTTACCATAATCAGGTTTGTGGATTAGTCTAGTTGCCTAAGTATTGATTTTATTTGAATGTTCCAAAAAAAAAAAAAAAAAGTGTGAGTTCTCAATTTTTTTTTTCATAGAATTTTTTTGCAAACTTAGTAGAGATTATGTAAAGTTTTAGGTTACTGGAACTTGTGTTGGATTGTGTTTAATTTAGGATAGTTAATATTATGTACTGTTGTGAAAGCTTTATAGTGCATTGAAAGTGTTCGATCAAATGCTAGAACCAACTTATTTGAAAAATTCATATCAAGTTTGAGGGATAGGTATTGAGCTAATATTTAAAAATTTTGATACCTCATAAAGGAATAAGAATGCATCTATGAGAGCATTGTAGTAAGCTACAAACTAAAGTTTGGCATCTATGGGATTGTTTCTAGCCCAGCCTAGTCCTTGTTACATCGCATCACTATGTTATCATCATCCTTTCTTTTCATGGTTATTAATGCTTTAAAATGTAGGACTGTTAAAACATTATATACTCACATAAATTGAAAATTTATGTATATTGTAGGTTACTTTGGTGGCTATAATGACTACTAATAATAGCAATGTTATGCACACACTATGTGATAAGGATATGGACAATAATCTTGACATAGCACAACCTAGTCCTTATTTGAATATGAAGTTTGATACTGAAGGCCATGCATACACATGGTATAATGAGTATGCTAAAGGAATTGGGTTCAGTGTTCGACGACAATATGTGAACAAGAATAAAGAAACTGGTGTAATAACAATTAGAAGATTTGTTTGCTTTAAAGAAGGTATTCGAAGGAAAGATAAATGAGATATGCTCGTGAAGAAACCTCGAAAGGAAACTAGAACTGGTTGTGAAGCACATATGACTATCGGTTTGCAACCTAATGGAAAATATACTATTATTGATTTTGAAGCAAATCATAATCATAAACTTGCAGATCAATCATATGCATATATTTTGTCATCTCAGAGGCAAATTGCTCCTGCTCAAGCAATTGAATTTGAGTTGGCAGATGATTCTGGTATACGGCCAAAGTTAGCATTCAAGTTGATGGGTCGTCGGGTTGGGGGTAGAGAAAATCTAGAGTATCTTCAACAAGATCAAAAGAACTATTTTTGACCTAAAGGAAGAATGCCTTGAAGTATGGTGAAGAAGGAAGTCTTTTGAATTATTTTCACAATTAACTATTGGAAAATCCATCGTTCTTTTTTAAAGTGCAGACAGATATTGAAGACCAAATTACTAATATGTTTTGGGCTGATGCCAAGATGGTGTTAGATTATGGTTGTTTTGGTGATGTGCTATTTTTTGACACAATATATAGAACTAACAAAGAATGTCGACCTTTTGGAGCATTTGTTGAACTAAATCATCATTACCAGCAAGTGGTATTTGGGGCTTCTTTGTTGTATGATGAAACTGCTGCATCGTTTGAATGGTTATTTGAAACCTTCTTGAATTGTATGTCTGGGAAGAAGCCAAAGACAATTTACACAGATCAAGATGCTGCCATGGTGAGAGTAATTCCTTTAGTGTTGCCTGAGACTTATCACAGAATATGTTTATGGCATATGTATCAGAATGCACTTAAACATCTCAATCCTTTGTTTAAAGGTCACAAATCATTTGGTAGTGATTTTAAGAAGTGCATTTATGATTGTGAGGATGAAGATGAGTTTTTTAATGCTTGGAAGGATCTATTGAACAAGTATGATCTTTGTGGGAATGATTGGTTGCAAGGATTACTCAAAATAAAAAAGAAGTGGGCTATGGCATATGGAAGGCAATATTTTTCAGCTGGTAAGAAAAGTACACAATTAAGGGAGTTTTAATGCCCATCTAAGAGATTATTTAAAGTCGGATTTAGATTTGGTGTAATTCTTTAAACATTTTCAACGGGCTGTTGATGATCGACGTTATAATGAAGTGCTTTCAAATTATGATATGAGCCAAAAAATACCTAGATTAAAGGTTAATGTCCCATTGTTGCAGCATGCTAGAGATGTGTACACAGGGACAATCTTCGATATGTTCCAAGATGAATATGAGAAGTCATTATTGGTTATTGTTGACGAATGCTTCCAGACAAGGCAAATTTATGAGTATAGAGTCAGTTTGTGTGGGCATTCTAGACAACATACAATTACTTTTACATCAGTAGATGGCACAATTAGTTGTAGTTGTAAAAATTTCGAGTTTGTTGGAATTTTGTGCTGTCATGCATTAAAAGTGCTTGATGATTTAAAGATGAAATTAATGATCCCTGAAAGGTACATATTGAAAAGGTGGACAAAAAATGCTCGAGCTGGGTTTGTGACAGATGTTCATGGGCGTGAAATACAAGAAAATCATAATTTAGAAGTAGGCGCCCGTTATAACAACTTGTGTAATATGTATGTAAAACTAGTTGGTAAGGGTGCTGCATCTAGAGAAGCATGTGATCTACTTGAAAACAATGCTAGTGAGCTATGTGCAAAATTGGAAGAAATTTTGATGGTTCAATCTCCTAGTGAAACATAATTGCCCTCTTCGACCATGTGCCATAGAAATGGAGATGACAATGCCATGGCAGCAAATGTTTTTGAGAAACAAGGCAATAAACAAGTGAAACGTTTAAAGAAAAGGGTTGTTGCAGAACGTGGTAAAAGTCGACATAAAAGTTGCATTGAAAAGGGGAAAAAGAAGAGAAGTCAATTAGCCCAAGTGCCAACTTCAAGTGGTGTCATCCCAACTACATGTCATCCTCTAATATATCAAGCTCCTCAGGTAATATTTATTTGCTGTTAGTTATATTAAATAATGCACACCATCAATGATTATGAGTGTATTTTTTTTCTTGAGAAACTTATGTTATAAACACCTTTTTTTTTTTTTTTTTTTTTTTTTAGTATTTGGGTCAATCAAATCAAATGTTATGAAACAATATCAAGCAATCTCAATCTATACCTCCACCTACTTTCACCCAATTATAACGGGTAAGCATGTTTAAATATTTAAATGTTAATATAATGTGGGTTTCTCTCTAATTTGATTGTCTTGATTTCTTATATAGGAATCTTTACATGGTACTTCATATGAGAATTATGATGGTTCAAACAACTCTCAATATAGCCAAGTATTAAGTAGTGTATTTCAACAACATAAATCTTTTTATTTAAATAAGTGGTTTATGATCAATTCTAATTTATCTTTTTGTATATAAAAGGTTACATCAAATAGGGAGTTTTTGGAGCCCACAGGTGGTACCATGGACTCAAATGAGGTAACTCTTACATTACACTTATTTATTTATTTATTCATTGATAAAGTTCTTACGTTACACTTATTGTCTACTAATATAATGTATGCAGAAGGCAAACATATTTTTTCGATATGCATGCAGGATATAACTACATCATCTAAGATGTGTTTTAATTTTTTCAATTGCAGATTTAGTTGAATGGAGTATAAGTGGAGATGAGGTGAATCTTTTGGAGGACTGCAAATCCCAGGACCTAATTATTTGGCTCAAATTACTTCATTTTGAAGCCTTAGGACAATTCTTGAAGAATTATTTTTTTCCTCCCTTTTTAAATATTGGATTGTATATATATATATATTTTTTATCAACATAAATATTGGATTGTATTGACTTATCATTATTGATTTTGTTGATATATTGAAATCCCTTGAAACCATTAATTTTATGCGGAAGATTTCATCCATATATAACAGCGAGAACTACATGGGTCTGATGTTCTTTTTCTAAAAGGCTAGAACTTTTCCAATAGAGAGATTATGCAGTCAGAATGCCAAATTCTCTCATGTGTTATTAACCTATGATTGTGGAATCATAATTTTTAGGGTTTTTTTTTTTTTTTCCTCTTAGTTAGTGGAATATCCTAATAGTTATAATCAAATGAGTACCCTTTTCAATTCCAGCCAAGTGATAGCTAAAGGAAGTGAATTTACTGCTTTAGTAAGTATTGGGGCTCACACAATTGCAATGTGTTTTGCCACTAAATGAAATAGGGATGCCGACCTACTTGAGCTTTTGTTATTTTAGCCAAAGAAAAAAAAATGTCGTAGTAGGAAAACATTCAAACCAATATCCATTATACTATTATCCCAAAATACACACATATATATCCATGATACAGTTTCAAGATAAGAAATGATGCCTTTGATCGATACATCAAACTTGATATACATTGATACATGTACTCTGAAAATGCCTTTTCAGTTTTTGTTGGTGGTTTACAATTGTGTATTTACACATGTAAATGGGACACTAAACTCTCTAGAGCTTCCATATTGAAGGATTGCCAACAAGATCAATGTCTAGACCCCAAGCTTCACCTCAATAGTGCTGACCAAAATAGTGTCTTATTTGATCCACACAAGCTGCTTTTCCTCAACATGCATTGTCATATACACTTTTCTCTTCGGCAAGAACTGTCACAATCAACTTTGAAGCCATGGTGGTACCATTTTTACCAGTTCAATAATCTTGTATCCTTAGAGTCAAAAGATAGTAGCTGCAATCACCGAGCACAAAGGACTTGGGATATGAGAAAGACAATCAAAGATATTTTGCTTATAGTTACTCTAGGTAAAATCATTTCATTAACAAACACCAATAGTAACTACCAAACATGTATAATCAGAAATCAAAACTAAAGAGAATTTTTTTTTTGCTGATTTAAAATTAAGGCCAATTCTATGGTACCCTAGCAAAAAAATTGGGCAGATACCCATAAAGTCACTTGAAATGGTAAGTGGGCCAACTTCAAATGGTAAGTGGGTCACTTCAAATAGTAAGTTGGCCATTTTGGGCCACTTCAAATGATAAGTGAACCATTTCAAATAGTAAGTGGGTATAGTATCCTAAAAACCTCGTGGGTATCATAAAATTACCCCAAAACTAAAGAGAAATGATATATTGATTTTGCAATATACTTACTGACTTCTAAAATATGATACCAAAGAAATTATTTGTTTTTTTTTTTTTAATGCAAAGAAGTAGCTAATATCCAACTGAACGAGTTCACCTAATCAAATGATCAAATGGAACCTCCACACCCGTTGGAACCTACAATGACAAAATTTCTACGACATAATCAAACGAAGTGAATTCATATTTCATAGCAAGAAAGAGTTAGGGAATTGAAGGTGCTAAAAGAACCCATAAAAAATCAAAAATAAATAAGATGTTTGGTTACAACAATTTATCGAACACCTTTAATGCACAGCAAAAGCTATCTGAATAATCTAACATTTTTTAAGATCAAACACAATTCAATACAAGTCTCCATAAACTGATTACTTTAAAGGGGGAAAAAAACAAAGACAATTATGAGCTCTCAATACAAAGATTATTCAATTCAAACGAAATGCGACGAGATTCAATTCATTTGCTTTGTATTGCAAATCTCCACATATCTCATTCTGGGAAGGGATTCAAGTTTTGTTCGAAGACAATCGAACCAATCTTTCTCATTGAATACATCAAAATCCAGTTCAAGGCAAAACCTATTGCAATATGGATCTGTTTTTTTTTTTTTTTCTTTTTTTCAACTTTGGGTAGAAAGAAATTCAAAAGGAGAATAATTAATTTACCGAATTGATAGGAAAGCAAATAAGGAAAGAGCTTGAATTTTTGGAAGGCGTTCTTCTGTCTTCCCTATTGCATTGCCGTTAAAGTGACGGAACAGTGATCTGGTAAGGCAGTAACATGAGAATGAGTTTGCTAGATGACATGGCTTGTCAAAAACCCTTAGATTTGGATGGGCTATTGAGAGCCGTTAACTGGACCCAACTGGACACTAGTAGACTGGAGGGGATGCGATCCCTATGTATGTGGTGGAGAAGGGAGAAGAGAATTGGATGGGAACATGGGATCCACCGTGTTGAAAGAAAACAAAAGGAGAAGCAGTATCGACCTGTGGTAAGCGTGCCACCTCATCACAACTCCACTTTATGTGATAGATAGCATAAAGTGGGGGCCGGGGTAGCATAAATTTTTCCTGCCGCGGGGGGTGAGTGGGGGAGTGTGGAATTGAGGGGAGCATGGGGTCAACAGTGTTGATTGTTGAAGGAAAGCAAAAGGAGATTGCCATCTCATCACAACTCCATTATATAATATAAAATATTGATTGATAGCATAAATTTTTCTTGCTGCGGGGGGTGAAGGGGAGGGGACGGGTGTTGTCGTATAGTTCATACCCACAATTGCTCTCTCTCTCTCTCTCTCTCTATCTAACTCTTTTAAGCAAACTCACTATTTTTTACTCTTCTCAGAAAGGGCAACACAAGGAAGAGGAAGGCGAGATGAGCGAGACGAGCGAGACTGGAACTGGTAGTCCCTTGAATGTGGATGTTCCCACGCAGATTATCCCTTTTGATCGTTCTCCTTCTACCCATGAAAGGTTAGTATATACGTACGTGTTGCATCTTTCTCGTGTATATATATCCCCTCTTGTTGGTACTCACTTCACACGCTGCTTCTCTCTCTCTCATCCACACAGCCACCCACAGCTATTAGTCTATCATAATCGTTGCCATTGTTATTGGCCCGTTTCTCTCACTGTCAAAACACCACCATGCACAGCGGCTGACACATCCACCACCATTGTCGTGGTTGGTGATTCCTATATGAGTTTTGATTATGATATTTTCTTGTAGAACTTTTAAGTTGACATCATGGTTTCCATTACAGTAGCAACACCATCACGGCGGCATGGTAAAGGTCATTACCATCACCTTTTTCAATTACCTTTCCCCTAGTTCCCCTAAATCCAAACACAGATTTTACAAAATTTAGAGCATCAGTGTTTTTACAAAACATTTTGATTTTTGAAAACGTCGTTTTCAAAACATAAACAATACCATGATTCGTTTTCGAAACATAAACGAGAACAAAAAGTGTTTTCGGGTGTTTTTTGGACCACATAATCTTGGGTTTAGTGGTTGGACTAGGCTAGGCATGGGTGGGCCATGACCAGCTTTAAGCCAGGCTAACATCGGATACTTATGGTCAACATGCTGGCCCAAGGCTGGACCGGCCTCGCCTGACCTCAGGTCCAAAGCACCCAACCCAAAAGCTTAATACTAGAGCCCAATCACAATTGTGTAACTTGTGTCAAGGTAAAAAGGAAAATAAAAGAAGAAAAAAACTAAAATATGATAGTATCATTAATTGAACATATATAACGCATTAAAACGTACATGTTTATATGGGAGATGATCGAGTGCAGACCGAGCGAGTCTAGATAGGATCGTAGGGCTGGGAGTTGTGCATAGCTTTCACACACATGTGCGTGTTTGCCAGATGAGGGCTCACACCATCGATCCAGACCATCCAGACAATCTGCACTTGGTCATTTTCGTATTAAAATAACCTTTGTAATGATTATCTTCAAAGCTTTTGATCGACATAGACAATTAAAGATCTCAAGCCCGCTTAATTATCATTCACTCATTTATTTATTATTATTTATTTATGTATGTATTTTTTTAGTACAATTGAAAGGGTTCAAACTCATAACTTATCTTAAACCTACCGTCAACCCCACGCTCTCTTTATCACTAGCCTAGCCTAGAAGCTTGTCATTCATTCATTTTGATATCCAAACTCTATTGGGCTAATATTACAATCTCAAGCCCATGCAAATGGTAGGGCCAGCCCCTGGGGCAGGTGGTTTACTTGGCAAATTTATTCCATATGACAGCCGTAGCATTTCTCTCGCGATTCGGTGCATACGTCCTTCCATAGATTAATTTCCAGATAATCATCCTTAGACATACTATAAGTGATATAGGATGATATTAAGGTGAGCACGTACTGTTATAAGTCCGCATTGGGGGTTATACCTTATGTATTGGTGGGTTACGAACTACAGTGGGCCAATGCACGGGATACAACCCCTAGTGCATAGTATTGATATAACTTATATCAACATGTATTGATTTGACCAGAATTGAAGTGATACATATAGTATGCCCAATGCAATGATGGTCATATGTCTAATGCAATGGTGATTATTTGCCTGCAAATAGCTTTAATAACTATTGAGAATCTCCCTCATTGCATTGGGAGATTCTCAATAGTAACACCACGATCATACCGAATAATCAATCCATCCGTGGCTAGCGCTCTTTTCCTCCAATAATTTCGACTACCATCAAAATTTAACTTTGCGCCAAGAGGGTGGAAAAGGTTCCTCTAAACATGCAAGTCTTTTTATACTTGGCAAAACAAAGTTGCAATTTATAAAATTCGTATATATTTACTTTATTTCACACTAAATATATAAAAAACAGCCGCACGGCGGCATGGTAAAGGCCGTTACCAGCACCCTTTCCATTACCTTTCCCTTTGGTGCCTAAAAAATCCAAGCACAAAATTTTAGTAAGATAATTTTCTCAAGGTCTTTGAACACAGATCATGTGACACCAATCTTTAATGGGACCTTTGTCACCAGCATCTTCGTGCTGCCAAAATATTGCCTTCACTTCTTAACTCGTGTCCAACCTTAGCCGTTGGACTGCGGCTGGGCATGGGTGTTACGCGACCGAGTTTGAGACGGGGCTAACATTGCAGATCGAATAGAGGTCAACATGCTAGCCCAAGCCCGCCCTCGTCTGACCTCAGGTCTACTCAATCCCAACCCAACCCAAATGCTTAATTGTGACGCCCAGGCACAATTGTAATGGGGTATATTGATCAAAGATATTGCATTTATTGTTAATTGAACATATTTTGACTTTTGGTCAATTAAGCATTATGGGGTGGTGCCCAGGGCAAAAAGTAAAGACCCGAGCCTACCCAAATATCATTTGGATATCCAGTTCCTAGGGGCCAATATTACATGCCCAAGCCCATACAAGTGTTGTCCAGGATCCTTATCAGAAAAAAAAACAAAAAAGGAAGTGTTGGGCCAGGATCTCAAACCAGGGGATTTATTTGGGAAATTTTTTCCATGTAATGGGCATAAACGTAATGCGCCACTCAAGACCCATAGCACCTGATCACGTGACAAAAAATGTGTGTGCCTATCCAGTGGTATAATTTCTCATTTCTTGAACCGTCCCCACCCTTGTGGCGCATGGACATACCATAAGTCTACAAGTAAAAGGACTATACATGTGTATATGGATATGGATATAGACACTTTCAATTAGGTTAGCATGTATTGATCTAAGTTATATCAGTACTATACATTAGGGTTGTATCATGTACATTGGTCTAATAGACCTTATAACTTACTAATGCACAAGATACAACCTTCAATATGAGCGTTAATATAAGTTATATTAGAATGTTCTCACTTGATGATCATTTTAGATATAGATATACATATAGACAATTTATGGTGGCATGACACTATATTAGGGCTTCATCCCTTTATACATCAAGCGGCGGGATCATGTATTAACCAAGATCATGAAAATAGATCCACATCAGAATATATAAACATATATATATATATATATATATATATATATATATACTTTTATTCGAACAGGCAACATAGTTATGTACTCGACACTACAATTAATAAAGTTGTATGTCAGCGGCTATCAAAAAAACTGCTATGCTCTTTTATTCAAAATTTTCTTTTATTATCACTTAATAATTAGACGCCCTCAAACTATTAATAAATGCATGGTATGCCACTTGGATCAATTTTTTTTTTTTTTTTTTTAAGGAGGTTCCAGATTCTTTGCACTTGACTAATCTCTCTAAGCATATGCAATCCCTTCATCCCACATACACTGGATAATTACAGGACAAAATCCATAAAGATGGTTTTGAGGGAGAGTGGTTGGAGTGGAATCTAAGACCTCTTATTTGGCAAGAGGCCTTGGACCACTTGGATCAACTATTCACATAAAAATGATAGCCCCTCAACAATTTGATGTCGTGCCACCCATTGTAGATAGTCCTTTTTTGATCAATTGTCCTTGTAAAATGTAAACATGATATTATGATAATATAATATTGGGTCTGTGTCAAAATATATTGTAATGTTGGGATTGTGTCAAAATATGTACTGAGTATTTTCTTTTTCTTTCTTTACATTTTTTGGGACAGTAAATATACGTAATTTAAATCAATTGTATTTTATTTTTTATTGTTGTGCAGAGTGATATACAAATTCTTCTCCTCCAAACCATTCTTTGTGGCCTTCTCATTTCTCATTATGTACCTGGCTAGTGTCCTCCAAGGGATCAATCAAGGCCCTGGTGCATCCCTAATTTGTATGTACCCTGTGAATTTGATGACCTTTATCATTGCCACGGTCATATATAGCTTTGCTTTAGCAGCTACAATGGCACTCCCACTAATTAACATAACCAACACTCAACTTGCCCGCTTTGTCACTTTCTTCTCGGGAGCTCTATCTGTAGGATCGGTTGTATGGATGTTTCTTCCACGCTGGCTTGGGTGGCTGATTTTCATCACGTGGTTCCTTTTGCTTGTAATGGTTGGATATGACTTATTTCATCATAGCTTTCAAATGCTTTACCAAAAGACCAAAGAGAAACTGCACAACACTTTAAACAGGGTCATGGGACAGAATTTGACAGAGCAGCAACACGTGTCCATGTAGAACCACTCTGAATGTATGAATCTTTTGCAAATAAAAGGTGAGTGTGAATTTAGACAGCATCCTCTTATGTATTGTGATTCATTCGTGTATATTAGGGCTTCGTAATTCAAATTACACAAAGATCCTTGTGAACAACTTTATAGTTTTTTGAGTTAGCCAACACGTACTAGACATTGTTCATTGAAATAAATGGTTTTGGTTTCTATAGGAGTTACTATATGACAGCTTGAAGAAAAGATATAGTGGACTCAGAACATTCAAGATAGCTTGGTGGAACCAACCAATTGGAGGCTTGAAGTGTTTAAGAAATGTTGATACATTGTAACTTTTCTCATACACTGCAAGAAGTCTATTAGGCACGGGCGGAGCCAGGGGGGCCTTTGGGGGCACGTGCCCCCATGGGCTCAACCAAGGCTTTTTTTTTTTTTTTTTTTTTTTTGAGAATATTATTATTTGATGACTATTTCTCAACATAATGCCAAAAAGAGAAAAATAGTAGTCCTTTTAAAGCATATTTACAATCAATTTGTAATGAGTTGAAAAAAATATCCTTTTTTTGGTATTAAATTAGAAAATGATTACTAAAAAGTAATGTTTTCAAAAAAATGCTTTCCAGAGTTTTTAGTTCACAATTCCCACTTCACAGAATCATAGTACAGTGCCCTATTGGAGATAAATCCTGACTCCGCCCTTGCTAGTATTAGGTGAGTGAAGCATGCATTTATTGTCCAAACTATGGTGTCTACATTATGTTCCAACAAAAATAATACTACTTTGGAATTATATTTGACACTATTTTTTTTAAACTATATTATAATGTGCGCGCATGTATTGTTGATTTCATTTGTGGATGTCTATAGTCGAATATGTATCTTTGATTTTGTTTTGACATACATCCAATTGTCGAATAGTGTAGTTATATCTTAATTAAAAACATCTCTTTCTTCTCGATCATATCAATTCGTGCTTTGATTGAATTTCAGTTAGGCATTCCCAAAGTATGTTTTGAGTTTTTGGTGCTTCTGATCCCAGTTTCAGAGGACAAGGCTGGATAAGCCCCGGTAGCTAGTGCTTCCCTCAGTTCGAGCCAAAGCTTATCATATCCTCACCTTGTATATTTATATATATAGTTAGTTTGTAAATTACATTCGGAGTTATTGCCAAAATTGAAATTTAAACTAGTTTGGTTTCCAAGAAGACAAAAAGGAGATGATGGAAGCAAAATTTTTTAATCCATTCTTCCCTTTTTCCGAATCTGCATGTTCTTTCCTTTCTCTCCACCTCGTCATTGTTTGGAGACCAAATTATTTTGGAACTAATATATGGTGTGGACAGGGGAGAAGCTAGGAAACTACCTCAGGTGAGGCACCTTAGCACAACTCATTATGTTTTAGTAATCACTTTTCAATTTAATACCATATAAAAGATATCATTTGTCAACCTATTACAAATTGACTGTATAAATATTTCAAAGTGACTACTAATGTCCTTAATTTGGTTTTAAATTGCGAAATGATAATCAAAAGAACAAAATACAGAGAATTTTTTTTTTTTTTTTTTTTTTTTTTTTTGTTGTTGAAATTTTCAGCCTACACATTGGATTCGCCCTTGGGTGCGGGTTTGAACTAACTCTTAGGAACAGTGACTTCTCAATCGACCGGCTTCTATGATAAAGTACTAATTCTCAATAGGAAACGTGTTTTTAGACCATGTCTTGTTCATTCACTTGAGGAAAATTTTAGTCTCAATCAATTCTAAAAGCAGCAGGTACCAACTACAAAAGTGGTATAACCTTAACAAGACATTTATATAGAAATGATTACTGAAAATGGCATGTTCATGTTACAATCTGATATTCAAAAATTTTTAATTCCATGCAAATGTTGTTTAAATTGTAGGTCCCTGTTATGAAGATCTGGAGATAACCAGCCATCAAACGAGCAGACAAAGCACTAATCTGTGGAGTCGTGGAGAAGTAAATGGCAAGAGTTTTTGTATTTTGATGTTTGTCTCATCTTTCTGTGTAACACAGTACGATATTTATGGATGCTCTGGGGATAAAATTCCCCTGCTATTATAATTTAGCTTCGGCATAGGTATCTTGTTTATATTTTAACTGTACTTCATCAATAAAAATAGGAATGATTATGCATATACATAGACATTGAGCACCATGGCAAGGATGCAATAAACGATTAAATACATGATTGCAAAACGTTCGTGGAGGTCTACCCAGATTTCTATCACTCTTATCAGATATTTCTCGGGAAAGCGAGTTAACAATCCATGACTTGACCATATCATTGCAATGCATTGATGAAAAGAATGTAGCAGAAGATGGTGCCGGGATGTCAAGTGAGCCATCGATGAAACAGATTTTGCTTTTAGCACTGAGTGCTGTGCGCATCGCAGATTTGCAGTATCGCATGACTCCAGGTTGAGAATTATCTCCATTTAACAACTGAGAAACTAGCGTTATTCCAAGATTTTCAAAATGGTGATGGTGATAATGACTTGATAAATCAGGGATCCAGTTTCCAATGTTATCATTGGTGGTTGGTGATGAAGAGAGATTGGATTGTTCAATCAGTGCCATTGGTTAATGGATGCACGTAGAGAGAGAGAAAATTGATATTAGTAGAAGCGAAAATTTAACGATCACTCATTGATCCAATTGTGCTTAAATACATGTTTAGGATCCTAGTGTATTAGGGATATTTATAGCCAGAAACAAAAGATATAGGTACAGGTATTGTAAGATGTTATAGTTTGAAATATATCTAATTGCCACAGCTAGCGTGACCGTGACAGATTTTATAGCTTGAGATATACCCATCTGCTAGCACATCTAGCATGGGCTAGCATATATGGGACCGTTACAATCAATCTCAGGTAATCTTGAAGGGTTAACAACACTAAAAAACATAATTGGGGATGGTGATCAAGTAGATATATATTTTACATCTCAGAGGGACTATAATTGGGGATACCATTGTTTTTGGTACAAAAGTTCCAATAAAAATGAGGAATGCCCTACCTTTGAGTGTGATTCGAACTATTGATTTATGTAATTGGAAGTAACCAATTCGGTTTGTGATGAAACCAAGAAATTGATCACTGATCAAATTTGAGTACATCTACATGATAGATCTCAATCGAAAATTGATCCAATTTGAGTACCTCTACATGACAGGTAGCTGGTGCTTCCCTCAGCTCCAGCTAGAGCTTGTCCTCTATTTCATTGTGTGTGTATATATATAAATATATTTTGTTAGTAAATTACATTCGGAGTTATAGTCAAAATTGCAATTTAAACTAGTTTGGTTTCGAAGAAGACAAAAGGAGATGGAAACTAATTTTTTGAATCTACTCTTTCCTTTTCCGAATGTGCTCTTTCCTTTATTTGGAGACCAAATTATTTTGGAAAATATATGCATGGTGTGGGTTTGAACTTTGAAGCAACTTTTAGGAACAGTGACTTGTGTATTTGCGTATTTGTAGCATCGCAGGTTATTCTTCTTCTTTGAATGAATTATTTTTTTGATTTGTGTATTTGTGGAAAATATAAGAACTGAAATATTTTGAAAAGAAGTAATAAGTCATTTAATTTATGCAACACTGACAGCCTCATAGGGCAATAGAAGACTACACTAGGACTTTGGGATTGACATAGAACAGTTGTGGGAATGGTTTTTCAAGAGGAAGGAGGAGAGGAAAATTGTTAAAATGATGGCGATTTTTCATTTTGATAATCCAAAAAAAGGAAGAAAAAACCTCATCGATAGTGATTGTTGTAGAAGAGGGGTGGTGTCTAATGTAACCATGAAGTTATATTTGGACATTTAACCCTAAGTCCCTTTTTTTTTTTTATTGGGAATTAAAATTCATTATTGACATTCTAAATGTAATCAGAGTTTTAATCCCTTTTTTTGGTATTATTTCTAATTTGACCTATCATTTTGTTGTTCTCCCTATATAAAAAATTTACACTAATGAAAATTCAAAATTTTATGTTATCCGTATTAATAAGTATGACATGATGTCAAATAAAAAGTAGGACGGTTGCTCCACCATTCAATGGAGCACTGTGTAGTAGGGATATGCAAAAAACCGCCCAATCTGTCAAATCAAACCAACCTGTTCTATTTCACACCGACCCAAATAGTTTGAGAGGTTAGGTGGCGCGGTTTGGGTGGATTGAGAAATAAAATTGGCGGTTTGATTTGGTTGTTGAGTTGACTTTGTCAAACCACCAATAAACCAAACCGCCTTGCCTTTAATAATATATATATAAAATTATAAAAATCAAATATCTTTATTTTCATAATAATGTATTATCTTATTAGTAGGGGTGCTCACAAATTTGCTCAGTCCATGAAAACCGTCCAATCCAACCTTACCCGAAGGCATTGGGCGGATTCAACCGATGGGGTGGGTGGGTAGTGGTTTAAGATTTTATTTTTTTGCTGTTTTGTGGGTGGTTCGCAGTTTTGAAAAAAGAAAAAAACCAATTTTAACCCACTTGCCCGCATATTTTCATACTTATTAAATTATACATGTTACATGTGACAGTGTATCATTAATTCTTGACTTTTATTTCTTTTCTAAGAATCAATATATGTTTTATAATTTTTATTTTATTATTCGTTCGTGCTCTTTCTCCCTCTTTTATATATATACTAGAATGGACCCGCGCGATGCGCGGGAGCCAAACAATAACTTCATTTAAATACTTATATAAGTACCAAAAATGTCATTATTTTCTCTCAGTCTAGTTAAATAGGATTATTAAGAAAAAGAAATTTAACAATCAATGTGAAATAAAAAAAATGATTAAAGTTAAGTGATCAAGTTTTTAATTTTTCCAAACAACCCTTTAGTGTTGATTTTATAGTTAAGATTATTCTTGAGAGGGAAGGTTGTACAACGGGAAGGGAAGCAAACAAAATAAAAATTAAAGAAAGAAAAGAAAAGAAGGGATAGGTGAGAAGAAGAGGGAGAGGAAGGCTATAGGGGGAAGAAAAAAATAAAATGTAATAGATAGATAAGGCATTTTACTATCCACTGTTCACAGAACATTTTGTGAGGGCTTTTATTATTCATATACTGTTCATGCCATAATTTGTGAGAGTTTTTGCTGTTCATCCACTATTCATGTCACGTTGATAGTCAGTTTGTAGCAAGTTGACTATCAACTTTTCAGCTTTTCATTGTGATGAATCATATCACGTTGATAGTCAGTTTGTCGCAAGTTGACTATCAATTTTTCAACTTTTCTAATTGATGACAGTCGTTTTTGAGCTTTGTGAAGGCTATCATATGACGTTGATAGTCATTGCGTAGCAAGTTGACAATCAATTTTTCAACTTTTTCTCCCATGGATCAGGCAACCTTTTCTTCTTTGTTATTGCGGAATTACCTTTTTACCCATCTCTTTACCTTTTTTATTACTTGGCTTTTTAGTCTTTTGGGTGTAATAGAAGAACTGCTGACATCATCATATGGGTCCAAAATGAATGAGAGAAAGGAATTTTGGAGGGAATGGTTATGTATTTGCCACGTCACCTATTGCTGATGTCATCATAACTCTTAAATATAATATGTAATAGATATATATATCTATATATATATATATATATATATCTATACTATACTATAAAAGAGAGTTTTTTTGCTTACCTCAGCATATAGTGACGTGGCTTCTTAAGAGCCATTCCCTCCAAAATACAACATCCTCTTTATTTTTGGGCCCACACCACAAACTTCTGATGACATCAGCGTCTCTTCTCTTTCTTTTTTTTTTTTCTTTTTTTCCTTTCTTCCTATATGGTCTTCCTCTCTCTCTCTCTCTCTCCCTTTCCAGTCTCCCCTACTTTCCTCTCTAACTTATCAAATACACCGTCCTTCTCTCTGAAGCTCACTTTTTTTTCCCCTTCCTCTCCCCGTATGACCCTCTTCTCCTCTTTCTCTCCCTTTCCCCTCTTTCCCCCTCTTATCAAATAATCAAATACTCTTTCTCTCTCTTTCTCTCTCTCTCTCTCTCTTTCTCTCTCTCTCACTTCAACTCTAACACTATTTGTTCTGGCGATGAAGCAACCAAAAAAAAAAAAAAAAGAAGGAAGAATAGCCACAGAATGAACAAAAGAGGGAAAAATCGACTATTACCAATTTTTCTGGCAATGATGAAGCCAAAAAAAAAAAAAAAAAACAATATAGCAAGCACATCAAAGCCGCACAACACCAGATCTGCTGACCTCGGCACCTCCGGTCTCCTCGCCTACACCTCCGACAGCTCCATCGCTGTCGTTGACTCCCTACGCCTTCGGCCTCCTCGCTGACTCTCTATGATCTACCTTCTCTCTTGTCGGGATCCAAAACCTATCGTGGATCCAAGCCCAACCCGACTCATTCCTCTTCGCCGCCATCAATGGCCCTTCCCTCATCTCCCTTTACAGCACCTCCACTGGCTGTTGCATCTTCAAATACCATGATCCCTATCCATTTTTGTGTAGGGGAAAAAAATGGCATGGGTTTGAGAGCAAATGAGATGCCCAAATAACCAAATTAAAATTAGACGGCGACGGCGAGGGTTTGGAAGGAGAAGACAGAGGCGTGGGGCATGGAGGGAAAAGAATAGAAGTAGGGGTGGATTGCAGATTGTAGGGAGAGGTGGAAGGAGAAGGACGAAGATAAGCTTCTACAACAATTGCTCAAATAACCTTTACTCTAAACGATGTCGTTTTTTTAGGAGACATTACAGTTATTTCACAGATTCTGTTAACACCGTCTCTAATTTTTGTTCAATTCTGATGTTGGGTACCAAATTAACGCAATTAAAATTTGGAACCTTTAAGTGAAATCTACTCCAAACTCTAGACCCTTAAATACAATTTATCCCAGAAACAATTATTGTGTTTTGATGGGTTTTTGAAAGTATATTTGACAAAAGTTCAGTCAATGATTAAATATTTTTCCTTCAACTTATATTCTTTTGGATTTTCGCCTTTGTTTAAATAAGTTGTCACATTTTCACTAAGCATTTGAGTTGACGATATTTATTTGTGATTCCTACACATCACACGGGTCTTTGCTGATTAGAAAATTATATTATAGATCACTAGCATTTTCCTAAGATATTTATATTTTTTAACACATGAGTTGTCCTTATTTTTTTTTTTCCAACAGGGTGTAACTTTCACTTGGTATCAACTAACGCCCCAGATTAAATGTAACTAGTGATGGTCCTAATAGGGAGTGAGAAGTTAAACCTGCAACATTGTCCCAGAATTTGTGATTCCCGCGCATTGCGTGGGTTCCTTCTAGTATATATATATATTTATATATACGGTGCTGATCAAGTTGGGGCTCTCTCGGAAGTTGCTTAACGGGACAAAATGAAGCACAACCCTACGATCTGATCCAACGGCCAAATTATGAGTAGCCATAAATATTTTAAAAAAAAAGGAGAAAAAGTAATGATGATTCCTTTTGAAAGTCATCGAGAGCCATGCTTGTAGGACCCACCTTATTATCTCTCTTTTTCTCTCCCCTCTCCATTCTCTACGCGACTGGGTGCTCTCTCCTCTCTCCTCTCTTGCCAGTTGCAAGACTTTTTGGGTGCCGCCATCGCTGGTGATGGAGCACCCTCTTCCCTATACTTTCATTCCTTCTTCTTGGTTGAGTCTATCTCCTTCTCCGGTTCTCCCTCTCCCTTTCCCTTTCCCTTTCCCTCTCCCTCTCATTGTCAATGGCGGCAACACAGAAGCCATCCACAAAAAAAAAAAAAAAAAAAAAAAAAAAAAAAAAAAAGGCGTTGCAGTGGCTATGGCCGCCACCATCAAACTTCTCCTCCCGATCTACCCTATCCCCCCAAAAAAAACTGATTGATCTACCCAATCTAGAGAAGGCAAAAAAAAAAAAAAAAAAAAAAAAAAACCCTCGTTCGAAGAGGGGTTTGAAAGAGGGGAAGGAAGAAGTCCCACTGGATTTGGATACACTTCCGTCGCTACGCTGACGCCGTGATGGGGGAGATGGCAAATCATGGAAGGAGAGAGGTCGAGATAGAGCAAATCAAAGGGAAAGGAGGGGAGGGAGAGAGAGTCAGCAGAGAAAAAGAAAAAGGAATGAGAAAAAAAAAAAGGATGACAGTGGCAGAGGCTTCGACTACTAGCAGTGACGGCATGCTCCGGCTATTGGCAGAGGCAACCGCAATACAGTGGTGTCCAGAAACAAAACATAAATAAACAAAAAAATAAATTTCACCGGAGAGCAATGCAGTCTTGTCCGTCAATGCATCCCCACTTGCCTGCAATTATCCTCCTAATTGCAACATTGGAAAAACAGACAAAATTATGTCAGCACGCAAGCGTAGAGATGGAAATCATGGTGCCAGAATTATAAACCAATAAAATGATACAGCACAATCACTCAGGCTATGCAACTGAAAAGAACAAAAAAAAAATAAAAATGGAAGAGTCTTTACTTCTAAGATAACGGCTGAATCAACAATAACTGGAGATTTTTGTCCAAGCTCCAAAACTACAAGTATAAGGTGCTTTGCAGCGGCAGCTATCACAATGCGTCCCATTCTTCCATTGCCTACAAAATTATTTACCACTAAAGAAATCAGGAGTTGTACTATCTTCAAATATAGGACAATGTTATCTACTGGACCAAAAACCATGTCAAGAGCTATACTATCTTTAAATATAGGACAATATTATTTACCACTAAAGAAATCAGGTATTATATTGACAATAAACATTGATAATTTATTATTCTTCCATTATGAGAAGGCCATAGTTGATAGAAACCTTGGTCAGGAATAGATCATGAAAAGCTCTTCCGTTCTCCTTTAATTCTACTTCATCCAAAGTGCTGTACATAAAGAAATAAATGGAATATAATTAATAAGCACAAAAAATAAATAAATAAAAAATCAAACAAATATGACATAATGTGACTAAATATAAGACTCTAGCTCAGTTGGTTTTTTTTTTTTTTTTTTTTGGGAGTTTGGCAGTTAAAGGTAACATGTTAAATCTCTGTCTACAATGCCTCAACAGATCATGTAGATTACAGAGTTAAACTACTGACCTGAGTTCCTGGTTTATTTCATTTATCTTTCTTGTTGCACTCCGATACTGCTTTTCAAGAAGTGGAATGATCAATGGAACGTTGCCCATATACCTTGCAGGATGCAACCGTATTCTTTTCAAATTTTTTGTTAAAGAATATAGCAAGTGTAATCCAAACAGATAAATAAAGAAAACCACTCGTGCACCTTTTTTGTAGCAATTCTTCTAAGAATAGTCTGAGTCTACTTACTCCCATTCTACTTCTTTCTTACTTTGATAGTGACCGGCCCAACTTCTCCTCCAAAGCTGCAACATCTTCCGTTTCTCTTAAGGATATAGCCGGCATTAAGAATCAATAAGTTCTGCAATACATATAAAACTAAAATAGGAACAAAGAATCTTTGACAAAATCAATTATTCTTACACTTAGATAATGCACAGCTCATTTGTACAAAATAACTAACAAACAATATAATGTATATACAAAATAACTAACAAACAGGATATTGATTTAGAATAATAAGTAGTGGCCAAAACAAAGATAAGAGAACGTACTAATGCCCCGTTTGGTAGGAGGGAGGGAAATGTGGAACGAAGAAAGATAAGAGGGATGGAATTTCCATTCCTAGGCGAAGGAAACCTTCTTTCCTTTCTCTTTGTTTGGTAAGCAAGAAGGATAGAAAGGTGTGAAAACGAATATTTATATTATTTTACCATATTTCCCTCACACAGGAAAAAGAAGAAATGAAGGAAAAGGGTATTTTTGTCATATCAAGCATCATTCACCTTTCTTTCCACTTTTCCTCCCACTTTTGGGAGGAAAGATTTTGGTGGGTTTTGATGTTGCTGTGTGATGGTCTAAACCAGAGAGGTTAACAGCAAAGAGAGTGTTGGGTTCAAAGATAATAGTGGGCAAGATATTTTAAACCCTGGGCTTTGTTGGCGTATGGGAATCATGATTGGTGCAAAGCAAACAGCAAGCTTTCATAAGGAGTTGGGCCAATTGATGGAGGAAATGTCTTCTCAGCAGGGTACGATTTTTTTGTTTTTGTTTTTTTGATAAGAAACAAAACTGATGCAGGACAACACACAAAATTATAAATAAATAAATTTTTCCATACCAATCACAATGTTTAAATTAAATGCCTAAAGCATAAATAATGTTTTTTTAAGGTGCAAAAGATAGCTTCCACCAAATGATTGAAAGTACCAATTGCTGACACACTTGACACCACTATCATTCTTTATCATGTTAAAGAGGGACCAAAAGCACAACAATGCCTATCCATCTAAACTACAATTAGACGACCACAAGAAATCCAACATGGCTATCACTGGTCCACTACACAGCGTATCCACCAAATTTCTCCCAAATTCAACTTGATACAGTTGCCCAAGTCCCAGATTAAGGGGCCCCAAAGTATACAACTCCAATGTTTTTCCTATTCCAGGAATGATACTATTTGGTACCTTAACCCATATTTGTCAAGATATTGTACAACCACAAAAAGAAAATCCAAAGAGGAGCGTCCACACCAAAATGCGTCCCAAAACAACAACCAACCCTAATTGCAAAGCTTCTTCCTAAATACTTCCTTTTTCATTAATTGAATTCCAAAAGTTGTTCAAAATATTCACCTATGGAGAGTAATAGTATAATAGTTGCTCATCATTTTTTATGTTACCAATTGAAAATGGAAGATGCAAATATGAGAGATAATTGGCAACGATTCACATTGAAAATTAAAGAACAGAAAATTCACTTACTGGCCCACCCCCAAGATGCTCTTTCATATTTTCTGATATCTTCTCTCTTCCTTCCCATCCTGCAGATGCAAAGTAGAAAGAGAAAGTGGAGAGAACTAACCAAATAGTAACAATTTTTTTATTAAAAAAAAAAAAAGGTAAACAAATAAATGGCCAAGCAAGGTTGTATTATGATGACCTCGCAATGTGAGGGTTGAAATCAAGGAGAGGTGAGTACAGGTGTGATGTGTGGGTTGAGAGGGAGTGAGAGATAAGGGATCAATTAAAATGGGTGTGAAAGACCCAAGAGAGAGAAAGATAGACGGATAGATAGATGAATCAAACAGGTTGTATCCTAAAATTGGGTAAGTGAAACTGGTGTGGCTTTATTACGAAACAAAGAGATACAAATTGAAGGAACCTATTATAGTATGCAATAACAGTAGCTTACCTTTGTGTAGGTGAAAGGTTGGCTATACTCAAATGAGTATGATCTACAGACCTGTATAAGTCAAATAACAAAGTACAATGACAACAAAAAGGTTAAAATAAAATTCAAGTAAACAAAAAAATAATCAAGCCACATATACAGCAGAAATTACTATCTTGTGTATTGTATTTACCAATTCAAAAGAATACACATCACATTTATATGTAGAATAGATGACGAAAAGGTTTCCATACAAAAAATTTCATTCACAATGGACCTGACAATAAACCATATACTAATCCCCAAAACCAAAAGACAACCAAAATGGTATATATATGGACCAAAAAAAAAGCAAAAACAAAAACAAAAACCAAAAAGTGATCACTGCAACATCAGCCAGTCTCCAGTTGAGATCATATCATTCAGCAACCACCTGTGAAATGAAGATCAATTAGCAGTTGGTTTTTGGTACTCCCAAATGGAGAATAACATCCAACTCATAATAACTACATACCATTGGTTTGATCTTTGAGAGTGTCTTCTAATTGTTTTCCAGCAACATCAGCCATATACCTAAGAAAATAAAATATTGCATGCGTAAATATACTATTAGGAAAAGCATTGTCAAATGTAATTTATTAAGTTGGAGATTAGCATAATAGAAAATATATGATTTGAAAATAAATAACATACTTCGTGACAGTAGTACACATTAACTTATATTTCTTCGCATGCTTTTTTTTACGACGCCTAAAAAACTGCAAGACACGGTATAAATAATATTAAGTTACTTGTAAGCAATTCTACATGGTATAGGTTGTCAACAAAATGTCACCTTTGCAATATAGCGAGCATCTCTTCTTTTTTTGGTCGAATTTTTAACATTATCTCTACACCAAAGTTTGAGAAGTGGTTAGCACATGGTGTGTACATCATGAAGTACAACTCATCTATTTTTTTTTCTTTAAATAAAAATAGATATCTATTCAATACTTTACATTTAAAGGCATAAATATTAATAAGGTTAGGTAGCTTACACATCCTTTTCAGCCATTAACCGATCCCACTCCTTCTTCACCAATTTCTTAATTTGTGTGTTATCAGCTTTGACAATGCACTTCCAACCAGGACTAAAAACTGGAAATTGTCTAACCTGAAATATTTGTATTGTTTTGTTTATTTTTCTTGTAATAAATGAAACTTAACATTATATTGAGTTAATAAAGTAGTAAATGTCACAACATTCAAAACAATCATAAGTCATTATATTGTTTTGGAAATACCTTTTCATCCGTTTCCATATGAACGGGCAAGGGTTGATGCTCTTGAAATTTTTCCCATAGTTGGTGTGGCTCTAAGTGTCGCATCATTCCTGTTAAATCAATACAATGTTACATTTTCCATATGAAGTCTAACCCAATTTCACTACATGGAGCTTAACATTCCAAAACAACTACTTTACCACTTGGGATTGTCACATATATTTCAATCATCAAGAAAGACACAAAACCCTTTCCATCAGTGAAAAGAAAACAAATTTTAAACTTAAAGAAAGCAAGTATACTAATAACAATAGCGTAAATCTCGCTAGTTGAATAACGCGTACGCACACATAAATAGAGAGAGAGAAAGAGAGACTATGCATACATGGATAAAAGACCAGAGGGGTTTTGACTAATTTTGAAGGCAGCCTTTCTCGATCTACAAAACCTATTATAACTGCATATCACCAAACTCAATCAATAGGCCATTATAGATGGAGAGAAAAAAAAAAGGCAGAGTTTGTAACTTACCATTAAAATTTAATGAGGTCCCATGTTAACTATAGGCATTCTAAGCAAATAGTTCGACACACTTGACTACATAATGCCCGACAATCGATGAAAGGAAAAGTAATGCTATATTTGGACAAAATACAACAGCAATTCAAAAACATCCATTAAAGATTGCAAATTGATATTCTTTGGTACTATATTTCATCAGTTATAAAGTATACACAAGTCACAACCATACAATTACAATTGATGACCAAAAAGTTGTCATACAAAAAATGTCATCAACAATAGCTAAGATGATTAACCATCGACTAATCCCAATTCCAAAAAACAACTATAAAAGGTATATAGAGACACAAAAAGTGATTGTTTGGGTTAGTAGCCAATTTCTAGGCTGAGATCATCTCATTCACTAACAACTTGTAAAATGAAAATCTATTAGCAGGTTGTGTATGATATGCTTAAATAGAGGATAATATCCAACTCACAATAAATACCTACAATTTACCTTGAAAGTGGGTAGTAAATCATTTGGTAGCTTGAATTTTTGTCACCATGTTATGCTCCACCTCATCCAATGCTCTTAATAATATCATATCTTCATTCTGCTCCACTTCATCCAATGCTGCTGACAATATTATATCATCTTCAACTTCTTCTAAAACTTTAACCAATGTAGTTAAATCAGGAGGATGTTCTGCACAAATGGTCTTGGACACTACATGTGGCCAAGATCGTGACAAAGTATTGACGACAGCTTCAACAAAAGTAGAAAAATCAACGATGTATCCCCTTTTTTGTAACTCTTGCTATAAGTCATATTTGTACATAATATGGCAATAAACAGAAGAAGTTGAAATCATCTCTTTTTTGAGAAATTCTACCCACATAGGATCATACATGCGCTCCTCTTTCTCCAAAAAAACCAATAAATCTTTCATGCCGACATTCTCTTTTTCCATTACTCGCCGTATAGTTTTTATTGGCCACGAAGGGGGGAGTGTGCTCACTATCGCATGAGTCAAAATAGAAAGGTGTAGACTGAAACCTCCTGCACTAAGCCTATTGTATATATCTTGTTTACTGAGCACGTGATCTCGCACAGTTGAATTTAGAGGCATTCGATCCGTCTCTAATGCTATCCACAAAGGGTGCACATCATGTTCTTTTTCTTCCAACAACATTAGTAACTCTATAGCGGAAGAAGGATTGTGTTCTTGGAGCACGCTACCCTTCACTGTATCCGAACTTAACGGCAATGTCTTCAAAATTGTATCCATTAAATATTGGTCAGGCACTTTGTATCCAAATTCCCGCAAAGTCCAGCCCATTCGAATTTTTTTAAAGCCATGCTTTCTAACTGGGGTCCCTTCTCTTAGACATTTGCATTCAAGCATTTTGAACATTCTCTTTATTTCTAAACGTGTACTACGACGAAGATTTATGGGAGGACGCATATCTAATTGTTGAAGAAAAAATAACACAAAAATTGGTTAAAGAAGAAGGAAAACATATTGTTTTCAATTCAATGGTGTAAGATTAACACCTAAAGTTATAAATTAGGAGAGAAAAATTATAAGTCATGTTTCCCATTCAATAGGAAACAATGAAATCAAATTTAGAATATAAAAGTTCAATTCCCAAAACTATTGACACAAAGGTAAAACGTTTGACACAAAGATAAGAAAAATGGGACACATTTCAGAACTCACAGTTTATAAATCCTTGCATAACAGTTGTAAACAATTAGAATTGTAGTGTGCATAATGATTAATTAATGGACGATGTGTATACATGAAAACTGAAGAAAGTAAACCCAAAAAATTGGTATAAACATTTATCTAGTCGTCGTGACAAAAATACGAAACAATAACATACGACAAATATCAAAGCAGACTCTATACAAAACCTTTAATGAAGGAAGGATAATGAACTAATGCAGTTGGAGTGTATAACGATACCACATAATCACTCCGGAATATTGTTAAAGACTTCTCTATACACCACATTTTGTGTGAAATCATTTGAAAGCCCTTTTTTATTCACTATCAAAACCTTCAAACCGGATGGGGAGGTGACACACGATATTGCCACATACAGTTGGCCATGAGTGAAAACGGGGTTAGGAAGATATAGACCAACCTTCGTCAAAGTTTGCCCTTGACTCTTATTAATAGTCATTGCGAATGCCAGCTTTACAGGAAATTGCATTCTTTTCAGCATGAATGGCCAATGGGCAGTAGAAGGTGACAGCTCAATATGCGGAATGAGTACTGTCCCATCCATATTAGAACCTATAATTGCTCTAGCCTCAATAACTCGATCTCCCAGCTTATGAATTATTAAGCGAGTTCCATTACATAAGCCCATAGATTAATTAATGTTTCTCAGAAGCACGATTGGTGCTCCAACTTTTAACTGCAAACAATGGGCTGGAAGTCCGGGAAAATTTAGTGAGTGCAACAACTCAGGAGGATTCATGTCTTGTTCAAGGTCACCATTCTCAGTTGGGCACAGTCTATCCGCACTATTATATGTACGAACATCTCCTGGTAGCATTGACAACATAATTGAGTTTAATTCATCCACATCACTATTCTTGGGTGCAAGAATACTGTGTTCTTTCATATAAGTATAGTCCATGTACATATTACACAAATTAGGATAAACTGCATCAATTAATCGGTGTAAGCCACGATCATCATTTTTTATTAAAAATTCCTCCGGGATCCTTTTCCAGTCGGGATCAGACCCATGAACAAAAGAAGTGCCATGAACTTTTCCATCACCAACCAATTTTACCCAATTAGCGAAATTATGTAGCTGAAGACGTGTCTGCTCAGAAATATCTTGTGCCATAAGCCGCATATTAGTCTTCAGATGCATAACTTGACAATCGCTCTAGATGGTTCTTGACTTCTATAATGAAGCGGCCACTGTTTTTTCCCGCCCACCTTTTGGGACAACCGGCAATATTTGTCTAAAATCACCTCCAAGCACAAATAGTTTTCCGCCAAACACCTTATCACATTTTAATATATCTTTAAACGTGCGATCTATAGCCTCAAATGCATAACGACTCATCATTGGTGCTTTATCCCAAATAACCAGTGATGCCTCATGAATCAAATTTGCCAAGTCTGATCGTTGGCTAATGGAACAACATGATGTTGTGTCAGGGCTAAGGGGAATCTTAAAACATGAATGTGCAGTCCTTCTTCCGGGGAGGAGCAAAGCTGCAATGCCCGATGAAGCAACAGAAAGAACAATTTTCTGTTCAGATCTAAATTTTGCAATTATCGTTCGCCATAAATACGTCTTTTCAGTTCCACCACTACCATAAATGAAGAATGGCCCCCCTTCTTGTCTGGTGTGTGCAGTCATGATGGCATCAAATATTTGCAACTGGTCACTATTTAAACCAGCATGCAACGATTCAAACATATACTTCTCTCTAATGCTATCATAATCAAGTTCTTCCCTTATGAGTCTATTTGTGATGACATTAACCATATGGGAAGATGGCAACGGCATGTGTGGAAAATCCTTAAGGGACATGCCATTCCTGTTTAAGATTTGCTCAATTTCATGCAATCCTAAATTCCTCAACCCTTCTTCATCAAGATGTACCTCATTGTCACCAATATGCCTTCTAACTTTGATTTGCAAATCATTAGTGAGGTCATTCCAATGATTTTCCCATAATTCATGTGGGTTTGTAACTTCTGAGAACATCAACATAGAACAAAACATATTACGAAGCTGTAATCCGGATGCCCAAATCGATGCTTTCGCTAGTGCTTCATGCCATTCATTGTCATCATCGAGAAGACCAAGCGCCAAGTATGCTTCTTTAAAAGTTTGATGCACAACTCTATTGACTGTTCTAATGTCCTCGTAACATGTTGCTCCCCTAACTTTATTAAGTAACATTCGTAAATAATAACGTTCCCCT